>VWZY01009916.1:327006-367120 GCA_013399075.1 Chloroceryle aenea | reverse complement strand
AGCATCTCGCCCTCGGGGCTGTGCGGGGAAGCTGGGGCCAGAGGCTGGGCGGGTGAGGAGACTGGAGAAATAATTACATTTTCTGACAGGGAGTAGCGGGGCAGGAGGTTTAGGGAACGGGTGTTACTCCAACACATGGTTTTCTGAATTTAACCTCTGCGTTTTTGCGGAACGGGAGGATGCTGTTGAGCCGCTTGCTGATATCTCAGTTAAAACAACGAGTTGTATCTTAATATAGTCGTGCATTTCTGACCGAGTTCTCTTTGTTTCCCTTTTGCAAGGAGTGGGTGGTTTGTATCTGTGTTATTTATCGGAGTCTTCACGGTAGGCAGTGTGTAGTAGGTGGTGTTTTTGAGCTATGATTTTCACTTTATTCTATAGGCTTGAGAGACCTTTTAGTGTTGCTCATCCAGAGGTAGAAAGTTTGAAACTGACCACAGCAGCTTTATCACCTCCTGAAAAGTCTTACTTGTTTAACATCGTTGCTAGGGGCATAGTAGAAGTTAGAGATTGATGCTTTAGAATCTAATAAAAGTATGAGTTTTGTTTCAGGAGTGTATGGAATAATTATTAAAATTGAAAAAGAAGTAGGAAAGAATATTTTAAGAACTGCTTTTGAGAGGAGAGAAAGGAGGAACTCAATACCCCAGCAAATGACATGCTCCAGATGCAGGCAATGGCAGAAGTGAGAGCAGCAGAGATGGGGGATTCTGTCCATAGATGAGACTGGCATTACACAGGGATTACAAAGGTGTGAATAATTAATAATTGCTCTGACTGGAGCTAGAAAGGAAGGGCAAATGTGAGTGGTTTAGAGAAGGGAAAGGCCAGGCTTGTGACACTTGATTTTGGGAGTTATAGACAACCCTGGTCTTATTGGACTCAAGCTTAGGAGATGCAAGAGTTCGCTTAGGGTGACATGACTCACAGAGCTCACCTCAGTATCTTCTGTTTAAATCCAGGTGCCTCCCTTGTGGTTTGGGTGCAGGTGTTGCACAGAAAGCATGAAATATCAGTATCCTGTTTCTACCTATAGATGGTGATCTACTGTCAGATATTGTTTAAGTAACTTGTTTTTTTCCACCCAGTGGTATTAGGTATTGCCTTTCTGTGAATAGTAAATAAACTCGGATTTAGTTTGAGCAGAATAACATAAACATGTCTTAAATGTCACTGGTCAGTTAGGAAAACAGCACTTCAGTGCTGCTGCTGTGTGGGATGCTTTGTTGTTGTTTTTTGGCAGTGGTGAGTGTATTAAACTCACTTAGATCATGCAAGGAAAGTCTTTGGCAGTTGTACTCGTCCACTCCTGTAACGTATCTGTTGCTGACTGTGGAGGGAATGGTGCTACTGCTGCTGAATTGGCAGTGCTGCCTTTGGATTTACTGCTGTCTCCCACTGTCAAGACTGGAGTAATTTCTTTTTTCTTTTTTTTTTGGTCTCTTAGTCTAAAATATTTTTGATTCTCCGCATCAAAGATTGTGTATTCTAGAATTAGTGGCTTTTTTTTGCATAGGGTAACATCATTACTTTGCTGGCTTCATGGTTAGAAATGCTCCAGTGCAGAAAACCTCTCCTGATCGTGGTGTGCTTGCAGATGCAAGACAGTAACAGAATGCTTCTGGGTGGGGAGAAAATCGGGATGCTCTCTAGTGCCATTAAATGCCGGAGGAACAAGACCACGGACAGGATTGCAGCAATGTCTGTGGTGTTTTTTTTCAGGTACCTTTTGGCTTGTTACAAAGAGCAGCTATGGAGAAGTGGAGCTTAATGACAATTAGTGTTTTACTAGCCCTTACTGTACGCTGGACTGTGTCGCTTGGTTCTTACTCAGGTAATACATGGTCATGGTCTGTAAAACAACCACATGAAGGTGAATTATTGCACTCGTGATAAATTAAAATAAACTTGCATGTAAAATCTGTAATAGGAAGCAAGGTGTTATTTCATGTATTGTCATATTTTAGTACCTCTCTATTTCCCTAAGGTTCATATAATACCTTATTTTTTTCTGAAGTGGTTAACAGCACAGGCACTTGGAACAAAATGCTGGAACATTTTGTTGGTGAGTGTTTTTTGGGGGGTGGGGGTGACAAAGATGGTCAGTAATGTTTTAGGAGGAGCCAAAGTACAGCTGGCTACAGAATATTATTGCAGCACAATTGTACGTTTTTTGATCTTGTCCTTTTTAGTCTATAATGGATAGAGCCTTACCTTATTTTTAGAGAAAACTGCCCTGGTGATAATGAAGACTGTGTAAAGGTGACGTGGAGTGAGCGATTACACTCTGCCTTGTAGCTGGACTTCCTTAAGATTGTTTACAGCGTGAGCTAGGGCTATAATCTTTTAATAGATGAGTTTTTCTCCTCCCCATCTCATAATGCTTGCAGACAGCNAAGTAAAATAACTGTGGTGTGATTTTTTTTTTTTTTAATAAGTCTTGTTTCCTACATCATGATGGTGTAACTTTTGGAAGAGGAAGAGTGATGGGGTTAATTTTGCCCTCGTTTGCTGTCTAGTTGCGGATCGCCGTATTTTTTCCATTCGGTGCTTGTTTGTGATCTAGAATGCTTTTGGATCTGCCTCTGGAATTAAGGCCGAGCAGATAACTACCACCTAGTTTGGGAAGGTTACCATTTAAGATGACCTTAGATTAGTTGGTCTTGGAGAATTATTGAGGAAAAATTTGGCTTCATAGATTAATGCATATTTTTTTTTTAATGCATTGCCAAACTCCAGCTAATTGAGTTGAAATTAAATATCCATGTTGAGAGGCAGCTTCAGACCCTTAATGTCTGTTTCCTGGTAACAAAAAAAATTGATAAGACCACTCTCAAGTATTTGTGACCCTTTGAAAATAAAATACTCAATTTGTATTATTCTGAATTCTCTTTGGCTGTATATTTGATGTGTGCTGTAAATGGAAGCTACTCCTCCAACGAACTGATGTGCAGTCACATGATGTGACTTTTAGTATTTGAACCTTAGAATTAAGATCTCTTGATCATTTGAAACCAATTATTTTCCTTTTTTCTTTTTTTTTTTGAGGGGAAGAAGCTGTAATAAATGTGTGTCTTCCTTTATGTATAGCTCTGTGTGTATGACCCAACGCACACGTACGCGCACACGAAAATTCGGATGACACCTATTTTTCTATTTCAGTATTCACATGACAAATTCTTTGCTCCACTAGATTTATAGCTACAGAACAGACACCAGTAAAACTCCTGTTCTCCAGTGACCCCACTTATTTGGGAAACTTTTAGTTGAATGTGTCATACAGTGGAGATAATATACTGTGTCTGCTACCCCTGAATACATTAACTGAGATAATCTGTTCTTTCCACCACCCCGGAATAAATAGTACATATCTGAGGCTGTGGGACTCCCACAAACATAGATCATGTGAAAAAAATATAGATGGCTTTCCTATATTTTAAAGAAACTCTTAAATCTTTGTCTGGCTTGTGTCAATATTTTACTGGAAGTACTATCAGTCCAGTTTCTGTTCTCAGTAAGCACAGGTTAATAGAAGTAAATAAACTCTGATAAAGATGCTTAACACGCTGCCATTAGCAGAGGTAAGCTTACATTGAGGGAATTTTTTATGAGTAGACATCTGAAGTATTTGCATTGATGAAGGGTTTTTTAATGGGGAAAAAAAAATGTTTCCTGAGAGACATATGTATGCATGTGTGAAAAGTGTCCTTTAACATAATTCACTTTGCAGAAGGGCTATATAACAATCACTCAGCAGAAAAATGTGTGAGAGAATTTCTGCAAACCAAAAAAGAAGCATTTATTATTTAGAAAGCTTTGTAGATTACAAGAAGAAAAAAATTCTCCACCTCTTCAGTGTCCTGAATGGCCTGATTAGTACATGGCTCATCTTTAACTCTTTATTGAGAACCGTGGGGACAGGGATGGATGCAGAATTGTTGCTAGTGTTGCAAAGCAGACAACAGAGGAAGAGCAGAGGAGCTGGGGGACTTGCAGCAGGTCCTCGTTTTAAGTACATTTAAAAAAATCAGGCTGGTTGTGACTTTTAACAGCAAGGAACCACGCCATGGTGGAAACACAAGTGAGAGCATTGCCAGTTATTCTGTGCTAAGGAAGTGTTGTAGTTCACACAGAATCAGTACCAGATGTCCATTATGTACATTTTCTTATTTCAGACAAAGTGCCACATTTTTCATCTACACTTGGAAGTGATCTTTTTTTTTTTTTGTCAGATGAGGAAGCAATTCTTCACAGTGCAATATCTTGATAAATGCTTATTGCAGAAATATCCAGAAGTACACTTTTTGCCCCTCCCTCCCTCTTTGACCGCATAGCAGATGAGGTCTCTATTGTGTTCTTGAAAATGATAGAGGAATGGAGACTAAAATCAGTAATCCATTAATATACAAATGCATATTTGGAGAAAAAGCAATCTGTGTAAACTGAATAAATACCTAAATACTCTGTCATCTCTTTAGGTGCAGGAAAACCACCCATGTATGGAGACTATGAAGCTCAGAGACACTGGCAAGAAGTTACTTACAATTTACCCGTCAGACAGTGGTACGTAATGCTATCGTAGTTCAGGTTGCAAAGGGGTAGATGTGATGAAACTTCATATCTTTAATATACCTTTCAGTTTCAGATCTCTGCAATATCTTCTGCTGTTCTCTGAACTGTTCTAAAACCCCTTTGGTAGTGATGCAGTGTTACCCTGTTTTAGACGGAGGTACAATTTTCTTCACAAAAGTAAAAACATCTAGAATTTGGGAATTTGACTTGCTAGCTCTGAGCTTGTGTAAGAAAATACTCTGGGTAGTAGGCCTGCTTGTTGTGAAGCTCCAACGTTGTGTTGAATTGACTGGAATGATCAAGAAGTGATACATTTATAGTATTTTCAAAATAAAATTAAAAATTAGATTTTTTTAATTATTTTTTTTTAGTAGACTGATATAAGAGATCAGTTCACTTTCCTGGGTTCCAGTTCTCTTGTGCACAAAAACGTTTGTGATTATCAGCACTGACAAATCCAAAGCAAACTCTGCTCATTTCCCCTGGGCTAAAAGCAGGGGCATGCTGGTAAATGCAGAGCGGTGAATTCTCGTGCTGGAGGCACTGGTGGTTTTTTACACCTGAGAGTTCATTGTTCAGGCCTTTAAAATGTGGGTGCCAATCTAGATGTAAGGATAGTGGAACTTAATCTGTGCTGATTATTTAAGAGTATGAAAAGTTATTCCAAATATTTTATTTTTACATTATTCCTGATACTCCTCCTTGCATGGAACAGATAAAATTTAGCCCATGTGTATGCTACCACACAGACTGGAATACAACAGAACTCTGGCTCATCTTCCAGCAGGGATAGTGGTGTTAGGTTTGGTGTAATTTTTTCCTCAGCTATCTTG
The DNA here is from genome assembly GCA_013399075.1 of Chloroceryle aenea. NCBI lineage: Eukaryota > Metazoa > Chordata > Aves > Coraciiformes > Cerylidae > Chloroceryle > Chloroceryle aenea. The sequence continues at coordinate 361,715 of VWZY01009916.1, read as the reverse complement.
GGGAACAGACTGATATGAAAGAATAGAGTATTAATTCAGTTGTATTTCTGTAAATATATGTGGGGCCAGTCCTGCAGAGGACTCTGCATTGTGACTTGGCATCATCCTGTGGTATCTAGATTATAATTTCTCTTCTACTTTTTTTTTTTTTTCTGGGATATCCAAACCTCTCATTGTACCAGAGTTGGGATAATGGAGAGATGACATAATAATAGAGTTGGCAGCTTTGATCCACTCTGCTATGTGGAACTACGTGTACTTAAGAGTTAAAGCAGTCATTATTTCTAGGCATTCCCAGGGGCCAGATGAAACTATTGCCTATGGGCTGCCAGTTGGACATCTCAGTCTTGTATTTGCTCTTCATTTTATTTGCAACAGATTTTTTTAAATTTTATTTTGATTTGGTTTGGGAATTGTATCTCTAATGCAGCAAAGTCATGTTTGATTACGTTTGAGAATATAAAGCTGTCCTTCCCCTCCTGGATTCTGGAGGTACACAGTGGGAAAAAGACCTTATGCTCCTGTGTGTAAAAATAGCATTCGGATTTGAAGTTGAGATTCTAATCACTTCTAGTGCTGTTATTTGTTTAGCATTTAGAAAGCTGCCTATGCAGCAGGAACGTGGTGCTCTGTAGATTTGTCTAGGTAAATACAGAGAGCAGCTCTCTCGTGAGGACATAGTCCTGTAAGATCTCTTGATTTTTTTTCAGAGAATTGTCACATCTACTGTAAACCAGGCAAGTGTAGGTGATATAGCTGCATGTTTCATGCTTATTTCTTTGATCCAAACCAAATATTTATTATAAAAAACCCAAATCAAAACAACCCTGCAGTAAACTATGGCATGGTTTGTAGTTTCCTTGTGTCACATTTTTCTGAGCCAGAAGCTAGAATTTAAATATTTGGTTTTATTTTTTTTTTCTAGTTTTGGTATTATTTATTAAAGGCTACGTTAAGAAAATTTTTTGTTTCTATACAATGAATGAAATCTCTGAAGGCTTTTTTGCTAAATATTACTGGGTATAGGGATTTTTTTTTTCCTGTTGAAACTGATTTTTTTATGGAAGGTAAAAATCAAATCAAAAAGTACAAAACTGGAAAGTTTACTCCTAAGTTGCAGACAGTAATAGTCTGCCTGAAGAATCTGAACTGCCTTGGCATGAGCGATCTTGAATCAGGGTAAGAAGAAGAGGTGCAACTCAGAGAAAGATGATTAATAATCAGTTCATAAGATACTTTAGGCAGCTCATAAAGAATTCAAGCAATATCATTCACTATAATAAATGTCAAAAACTGGCTGCATTTGAAGACAGAAACTGGAAAAACCAAGAGCTTGTCCCATGGCAGTCAGAGTAGACTTGTCAGTCTGTTTCACTGCGAGATGTAAAGGGGTTTTTGTCAAGCTCTGTTCACATTTAGGGTTTTCCCTCTCCAGCTTTTTATATCTGTTCTGCAAACACAAGTGAGTGTGCTCCAAATCACTTCTGCTTTTGTTTTGTTCTTGAGATTTATTTTTTGTGCATGTTAAGTAAAATAAAGCGGATCTAGCAGTTGCGAATTTCTAAATTGTATTTGGAATATATTGATAAAAATACTTGGTTTAATATTCAGCCTTTTCCTTGAGCTGAAATAGAGCTGGAAATGTAGATCTCCCTTTAATTTTATTTTTTTTGGTAGGTACTTCAATACAAGTGATAACAACCTAATGTACTGGGGCCTTGATTATCCACCTCTTACTGCCTATCACAGCTTGGTGTGTGCTTACATGTAAGTTCATTATTCCAAATAATTCAGTGGACAAAACACCAAATTAACTTTTTTTCCTTTCTGGTTTTTTTTTTATTATTTTTTTTTCCCCTTACCTCCCCTTTATCTCCTGTAGAGAGAAACTAGTAGCTAAAACCTACCAGTCTGGGGCAGCTGATGAAATAGAGTATTGTTTGCTACCTTAAAACCAGGAAAATATATTTTGTGTATTCCGATTGCTTAAAACTAATACTGCTATTTTTTTTGTTTTCTAACTACTGCAAGGGGGACTGAAAGGTTAGGTTGTTTTTGCCAAGTCTATACATTTTCAGAGTTAGATGTGACTTAGTGACATCTGTGGAAAGCTAAATATCTGTTGGATCAGTGATGCACAGAGAGCAGTGCCGTAGGAATTGGGGGCATCGCATGGGAAAGCTCTCGTGTATTGAGAGTCCAAGTGACATTTGATGACTGGATATCATGTAAATAGAATTCTGTTATTGGAATACTTTTTCCACAGGGGCTTTACTGCTGTTGGAATGAGACTTATGGAATAAGAATGTAGGTTAAAGTGCACAGGCGCAGTTATGTGGGGCATCTATGTGAACTGTAAATGGTTTATATTTAATACTTAAGTATGAAAGGTATTTACAATTGTTTTTTTAAAAGTCAGTGGAACTAGACTGAAGGTGGTTATCTTCTCCTAAATACTGTAGTCCATTTTCACTGGTTTTTGGAGACTTAGTTGTATTGTTTTTGTTTTTTTTTAATTATGAAACAGCACCAGAAGTCTGTAGTGTAAACTGATCTAGTAGTGAGGAAAATCTTTCATTGATCACTATTGCTCTTTGAAATATTTCTTCTCATTTATCTTAACTCTTGGAATATGCTCCTGTGCATGTCATCTTTATCACTGGAAAGAGTGTAAAGGGAAATGAGAACTGTCTACATTTTGATGTGTCTGTACTTTGTTTTACAGTGCAAAGTTAATAAATCCTGATTGGATTGCTCTGCACACATCTCGGGGGTATGAGAGTCAGCCACATAAGTTATTTATGCGTACAACAGGTAGGAAAATTATTTCCTTGGGATGATCATACAGATTTGTCTCACTAATTGAGCATGTTTAATATCATGCAGCTTTTCTGTCTCAACCAGTTTATTCTCAGTTCTTTGACTTGGGTGGCTTTACAGGTCCATTTATGAACCAAACTCCTGTGTTCCTTTCTGCCATCGTTCATGAAGCTGATAAATACAAAATACACAAGTTTTCAACCCAATCATTTCAATATAAACTCTAAAACAAAGCTACTTTTTTTTTTTTGTAGCTTAGACCCATTTTTAGATTTTGAAAATAGTGTCGTTGTTTTCCCTTCCATTCTGATAAATGTGCTTTTCATTTTCAGCTTCACTTCATTTTTAGTGTAAAATTATTTTGCATGTGGACTGGTGTTCACTGACTTAACAGCCTCCTCAGGTCTGTGTTCTGAGCCATATACTCCCCCTGAAAGGGAGAGAGATTTGATATTTTTAAAGATGTCACTCTTCTTTCAAACGGTCACCACTTTGTAGAGGAGCTTAAAGTAGTAAAAATGTATTTTAAAGCTTTTATCCTAAATTTCACTTTCCTGCAGTGGTTCTTATGACCATTTCTTTTGAACTGCTGTTACAAAGAAAAGCATAAAACAACTGCAGAAAAAAACCTGCAGCTAACTTAATTCAGTAGGACAGCAGTGGGGCTGGTGAGCTCTTGTTCTCTAAGCAGTGGCAAATGCCATATTATCCTGTTACTGTTTCCCTTCATTTCAAATCTCTCTTGCTTTCTGTAACACTGGAGTGCCACACAATCCTTTGATTGCAGCAGCAGAATTTGTTGTTGGTCAGTAGGTTTTCTGTCCTTCACAAACCCCTCCATCTGGTCTCCAGTAATTGATTGAATTGAAGAAAAAAAAATAAAAATCACTAGAACTTAATTACCCTTGAAATGGTCTTTATTAATTTTGAAATCAACTCACTTGACAAAGCACTGGATCTGGGAGAACTGATAAATGCTTTTTAACAGTAGCCATTAGAAGGGTGCATTGAAATAATTCAGGGTGGTCAATGTCAGCTGTTGGGGTAGCACCTTTATTTGAAGTGTCAGCTAACATTTGTTTTGCTAATGCTTTGGGTATATTTGTTTAGTTGTGGCTTAAGCCTACAAAACAATTAATCACTGAATAGCTGATATCTTTAAATATTTTCTTCCAAAGCCTGTGGCTAAAAAGAGGCAAAGTACACTTTTCCTCTTGGAAAAATTGCACATTTTCTGAAGCTGGTTTATAGAAAATAATCAGAGGTTTTTCTCAGGGTCTTAAGACAGCACCCAAGAAGAATTCACCTGGTGGTTTGAGCAGGAGCTGACATAATTCTAGGCAGGTGAAGCTGCTGGTTCTGTTTTCTGGTTGACTTACGTGTATTTGCTGTAGGTCACTCTTCTTTCAAACATAACTGCTTTTAGTCTATTTATCCACATCATTAGTAATTTACACGGATACACTGGAGATTGTTATCATCTAGAGCTGCTTTATTGTGTCTCCAGACTCTCCGTTCCTTCAGACCACTTGACTGGATCTAGTTGTAGTTGATTTCTTTGGAGGATTAAGAATGCCTTCCCTCAGCTCGGCATGTGAGGAACTAGAGTCTGCTCCCTTATTGACTGAGGCTGTGCCAGAAGCCAAAACAGCTGAACATGTGGAAGCAGCAGCTTTTAGACATCAGAAATGATAGCATTAGAAACATTAACAAGATCAAATTCTGTAGACCTATTTCTTTTTGTCCTTTGAAGTGGAACTACCCAGTTTATTCTAATGAAGGACTTTCTGATATTTGAATGCTTATTTACCAATATTTTTTTTCTTTTATTTCCCAAAGCAATTGGGAAAAAAATATAAATCTTTGGTGTAACTGCCAAATCTAAGCTATCTTTAAAAAAGAAAACGTACTGTACGTGATGTGAGCCGATAGAAAAATCATACTCAGCTGAAACTACAGTCACAGGACTTTGGAACTGGAGTTGAACTGAATGGCTGAAGTGAAGTTTTCAGTGAGGGTGCAGATGTGAACACCACCCACATTCACTAGGTGACCAGTCTCACTCCAACACTGTAGTTGTTATTGTCTGAGGGTTTTTTTTTCTTACACCAAAGTTAAAACTCTAAGTGGAATCAAAGATTCACAATCCAGCTGAAGATACACAACTTGAATAGCATTCAGATGAGGTACGTGGTAGGATTCTAACATCAAGTTCATCTTTATTTTTCAGTGTTTGTTGCTGATTTGCTGGTTTATATTCCTGCAGTTATTTTGTATTGTCTTTCCTTGAAAGAAACATCTACAAAAAAGAAGGCAAGTATCTGATGGGTGTAAATTAAAAAAAATAAAGAAAACATAATGTTAAAACAGAGTTAATGAACATACAGAACACTCTGCTGGCTTCAACTGACACAAAACCGGCGACCGTGTATCTGCTATTAAAGGCTTTTCAGTTAAAGCCATTGCCTTATCTTACAGCAATTATTTGAATGCTTGCAATAACAAGATGCTCTGAAATTTAGTAACCATGAACTCCTGAATTATATTGCTTTGAGAATATATTAGTTGGTAAAACCCAGATTTGTGCTGTGTTGTGGGGGAATCTAGGAAATGCTTAGCCCTGTACCCACGTTATGGTAGAACCGATACGTTTTGGAATTACAAGTCTTTGGATTTTTGGAGTGGTTTCCAGGTTTAAGATGGGTGTGGGTGATCTTTGAGCTGGTTGGCAAGGGCAGGCTGCTCTCCATTCAGTATTTTCTTATTTATGGAAAATATTTATTCTTTTTTATTCCTACAATATTACTGGCAGAAGATCACTTGTGGAGAAGATCCCTATATATAGGGTGTACCACAGAGGGGCAGGGTTTTTTTTGTGGGGGAAGTAGTATTAATTCCTCTCTCTAATGTCTAAATTATTTTCTCCTCTCTGTCTGGTTCTTCTTTCCAGGTCTCCAGTGCTCTCTGCATACTGCTTTATCCAGGCCTCATTCTTATTGACCATGGACACTTCCAGTATCCTTGTTCTGCAGTGACGTTAATTGCCATTTACCAAGTAACACTGTTCTTCAATACTTGTCTTTAGCCAGGCATCTAATAGGAGTTAGGCCCTAAGAGCCTTGTTGGTATTGGTGGCAGACACCTTCACAGGTGTCTTTTTTAATACAGGTATTTTTTTAAATAACATTTCTGTTTTTATTCTTGTTTTGCACATCATCAAGCAAATGCTGTTAGTTGACTACTCTGGGTTGTGCTGCTTGGTGCTGTCAAGTGAGGGGGACACAATCCTGGAGTTGTAAATGTTGAAAGGAGATACTGAATCTCAGCATCACCTACTAAATCAAATTTTGATAGTTGAGTTGTTTACTAATTTGTGGTTTTCTTCCATGAGAGTGCATGGTCAACTTAGTCATAGAATCACAGGTTGGAAGGGACCTCAGGGATCATCTGGTCCTACCTTTCCTGGGTAGAGTCCAGTCTAGACAAATTAATGTCTAATGCTGGGGACTCCACCACTTCTCTGGGGAGTTTATTCCAATGGCTAATTGACTTTGTGAAAAATGTTCCTCTTGTGTCCAACCTGACTCTCCCCAGGAGTAACTTGTACCCTTTACCACTCATCCGTTCCAGGTTACTGCTTGTAAAGAGGGACTCTTCATATTCTTTGTAGCTACCCTTTAAATACTAGAACATGGTGATAAGATTTCCTTATCTCCTTATCCTAACTTGGAACATAATATATCTTAGAAAGCAGATTTTGAAGGAAAAAAAGAGTCCATAATGCCACTGAATATTTGAGTTATAGGTCAGGAATTCTGAAATTCTATTTTTTGGCCTAACTCTTTAAAGCCGTAGATCACCTGGAGAGATCTCTTACAAGAATGGGGATGGGAATGAATGAAATTCATGTTAGATGAGAGAAGTTGGGGGTCAGAAGAAAGCAGAGTTAAAATTTTCTGATCTGTATAAGATGTACAAAGAGGAAGGCAAAAATCAGTTCTGCACGTCCTGTATTGGACAGGGCAAGAAGTAACGGCCTGAAGTTAACATAGGGGGTGTTTGGGGGGTTTTAAATACATGGAAAAAATCTTTTGAACTTTAATGAAAGTGAAACACTGGAATAGATTGGCTGTGGATGCTGTAGAATCTGCAGTTTATGAGATCTTCAAGAAAAGCTTCAGGAAACCACATGTCAGGGGTGATGTAGGTGTAGGAGGCCCTGTGGTGAAGCAGACAGATGTTCTGCGTGGTCTTCTGTGGTCTTTTCCAGCCCTGGGACTCTTACATCAATAACTTCACTGTCTGTGACCAGCTCCCAAGTAGTCAATAGATTTTATTTAACCTTAACTGCTGCAGAATGGCTCTGCAAGATCCCAGCTTTCTGGTGTAACAATCTGCTGAGGTGAAGTTAGTGTCAAACATTGGTTGTGATGTTTGGGTGGGAAATTCGGGCTGAAAGCAGAGTGGACAATCTGAATGTGTGACAAAGAGAAAATACTGGGACATTTCTGACAGCACAACTATCTCTTGGTGGTTTCTGTCATTGTGTAAAAGTAACAGTAGAGGACAAAGCTGATGTTCTGTTGCAGTTTAATATTAAGTGTAGCTTAGTCTGTTCAAACTCTGCTGAGCTTGGGAACGTGTTCTCAAAGTCATGAGGAAGTAACGTTGCTTTTACTAATGATTATTCACTGTTTGTACAGTATTAGCTGCTAAGGGAACTGGTCATGGATGAGGGTGCATTGCGAGGATAATATAATCACAAAAACCTCAGGAGTCCTTGAACTAAAGAATATATTAATTTAAATACCCATGTATGTGAATATTCTGCATGTATCTTTGGGGAACTGGGAGGAGAAACTCTGGAAAGCTTTATCCTTAATCATGTAAATACCAAGAAAAAACTCATGTTTACCCTGATGCATCTGAACACTGTCACCAAAAGCTTGGTTGACTGAATATACATTACGTGTATAATTAACACACATTATTTGTCCTCATAATTTGCCCATGCAAGCTTTGAATCAAGCCATGGAAAGATAAAAATGGCACTTGTAGACAAAAGTAAAATTATTTCTGTCTGCGAACAACAGAGTCATAACTAGCAATGTGTTTTTAAAACAAGCTTCAAAAAAACTTCTGCCTGCTGTCCCTCAGGGCATCTGTTACTGGCTTCCAGCATGAAGATGTGTGTCTTGTTGTCCTTGACGTGAAAAACCATATACAACTCAGTGAGCCTTGGCTTTGCCTTGTGGGGTGTGATTTGTTTGTCTCACGACTGGGACCTCTTGGGGTCAGCAGCCTTTTGCTTGGCCTTAAATTATAAGCAAATGGAACTCTACCATTCTCTGCCTTTTTTTTGCTATTTACTTGGAAAGTGCTTCAAGATGGGACTGAAAGGAAAGGGGTAAGTGACTTTAAACTGGTTTTGTCTTTCTCAAGAATGTGCCCAGGCAGCCTGGCACTGGGAAGGTGATTTTTGCATGTGGGTTTCTGAAGTAATTTCTAGTGGAAGGTACTTACCTTGTTCTAACATAGCCCTCTCCTGCAGAATAAACATTTCTAGTTGAAATCCATGTTATTTCCACTGAACAGATGCTAAATCTGCCTACTTGTCCTTTCATTCTGTGAGCTAAATTAGACATGTGCTGCAGTAGGCAACCAGCAGTGGCTCTGTGGGTCTGATGGAGTTGGGGATGATGAACTTTTTCTTGTTGCTCATTTTGTTTAGATTTGTTACCTTCAGTTCTTTATCTCTATTTAAAAAAATAAAAAAAAATTATGCTATAAACTCAGAACAGCCTTTTATTACCAATAGCAGTTCTCCTCTTCTCTGATGGAAGCTTTTCTCTCGTTTGCAGATTAGTGTTGCTAACTAAAATAGCGGGGACAGTGGTGGCTTCCTTTGCTGTCTGCTGGCTCCCGTTCTGTACCGACGTGGAACAAATCATGCAAGTACTCAGAAGACTCTTTCCCATTGACCGAGGCTTGTTTGAGGCATGCATGTTTTCTTCTCCCCCACCCTGCTCTAAATGTTCCGTATTCTTAGATCCCTTGAGAAACCTTCATCGTGACCTTTAGGGATTTCATGCGCGAGACACACCACAGAGCTAGTAATTTGAGATGGCTTCTTCAGCAGTCATTTCTTGCCAGTTATTTAATCCAGTATTTAACCCCAGCTCAGCTGGCATCTTCCAGGATATTATATGAGTAGACAACACTTATCCCATCATCAAACTCATACTTCAATCCATACATTTTTCCATTGACATAGATTCCATAGTAATTGACAGTGTCAGAAGATGTAACCTTAAAAGTTAACAGCTTCAGTCTGTCTTTGGTTCTGCTCAACTATTTTCAACAAGCTTCCTTATTTAAAAAAAAATAAAAATAGTGTTTTGGGTGCAGCCTAGAACTTCCTTTTTGACCCACCTTGTATATTTGGTGCCAGTTTCCACAGTATTTTCCAAATGTTTGAAATCAGTTCTGCTTTTACCCTTTTCCTCAGGCTGGGGACATTTGCACACTGCAAGGTACCAAGTGCTGCAGCCCCCACCTAGTAAAGCAGTCACTCATGTACCTACTGCCCAGTCTCCCTGATGAAAGCAGGGGTGCTCCTTTCATGAGTAACAGCGAGTCCTTGCTGTTGTTTTGCTTGATTAGAGCATGATATTACAGTTTTAAAAGCAAATTCTCAGCCTCAAGTTTAACCAATAAAATGAAGCTTTGAGTTTCTGTGTTTTGACATCCCAGGGATCTAAGCAAATGCTTATGTAGTTTGATTCATCTTAGATTTTCTTTCAATCTTTAGATATTAATCATATCACGACTGGTACTTTTTTCCTTCAAAGGTTAATGCCAATGTACCAAAGGCAGCATTTTATTTAGGCAGTGCTATGGAGGTGTTCTCAGTGTGTTCCCAAACCAAACCCAAACCAGTCAACCAACCAAAACCCCATGACCCTGTTCCTTGTGAATTATCTGGAACTCACAAATGCATCGTTTTGGTCACCGTGCTTTTTATTCAGCACCAACATTAAAAATAAAACCTGTAAATGACAATAACCAATGAGTCTGAAAAAGCTTAAGCATTTTAGTCTAATATTAGCCCAAATATTTCCTGAGTTGACCGGGGGAGTGACTCTCTGGATGCTAGTCTAGATAAAATGAGAAATTGTCCACGTAAGCAATGCGCGGTAAATTTATACTGGGGTGCGTGTAACAGGTTCTTTGAATTGGTTCCCATTTACAGAAGCAGCAACAAATGCTGATGGTTGTAAAATGGTATTGGCTGTGAAGTAGACGCCCTGTGTGTTTGCTGGTGCTGCCAAACCCCCCGTTCCCTCGTAATCCTCAGCAGATTTGAAGGGCATGTTCCGTATTGCTGGTGAGCACATGAGGAAGGTGGCTCAGTTGTTGGTGCTAGTGGCGTTCTGGCTGTTATGTCTACACAGCTGTGATTCCAGCAGCTGTTTAGGGATGAGTTTCATGAGCATGAGAGCTGTAGTTACAGATTTAATTTGGAAAGCGATCCTAGCACAACTGCTAATGTCTTTAGACTTCTTGATTTATTAGAGGTTAACTCTGTCAGTGCTAGCGAGCAGTGAGCACAGCTAAATACTTAGTTCAGGTATGTAATGAAATGTGACAGTATACAGAACAGCTTCACGTTTGGAGGAAGATTCATGTATGCCACTGTTTAGTCAGGGAGAGGGGGTTTCAGAGACATATCTTCACAAAGTGTGCCAGCTCGAGAGTTCAGAAGTAGCCACTTGGGCTGAAGAGCTATTTCTCAGTTATTTTAGAACATGTTTTAACTGAATCTCTTGAAACTTTCCATTTTTGAGGATCAGAATAATTTGAAGTATCATCCAAGTACATACATATATATATATATCTCAAGTACCTGAAAGAATGCTGTGTATACCAGCAAGTGTCCCCTTGCAGTAGTGTGCTAAAAACCCAACGGTCCCCCACCTCCCGAGCCCTGTTTTTGATGTAAACATACGTTTAAATGACTGGAATTTTCACTAATTACATGATTTATTTTTACTTTTTTCCTTTCAGGATAAAGTAGCCAACATTTGGTGCAGTCTAAGTGTCCTTATAAAGATAAAGAATATAGTCTCACCTCAAACTCAGCTCAAGCTCAGGTAAGACATAACTGAAGTGCTTTAGGTAGTTTATCTCCATTATATTTGCAAAATGAGTAATTTTTGTCAAAGAATTATGAGAAATGGTGTTAAAAACTGGAAAAACCATGTTTGCTTTCCTATACTGTACTTTTCCAAGTGATAAGGGTTTCCCCAAGTACTGTTTGGAATAGTTATGACTGAAAAAACTTCCTGCTTGTTTATGTAGTGATGCAAGCTACTTGTTTGGTTAAAAGAGAGTCAGGATTTGCATGTGTTGCTCCTCAGGGATCACCTTTTAGAATTCACAGTTCACAGTTGTGGGTTTTTTTGACTAAGTGAAGGATTCAAGTCTAGATCTACAGAGCCTGAAATATTACTGGAAATGTTTTCTTTTGAAAAAGTGCTTATGTCAGTGAAGACTGTTCAGTGCTCTTCTGCAACTGAGTTTCCCTGCGGGATTTTGTACTTCAGAACATCACAGTTGAATTCCTAACTTGCACAGTTATCAAAAGTGAGTTTATGATATCGTGGACACAGATACTCAGGTATTAAAACTGGTTTTCTTACAAAATCCTTTAGTTTTGCTGTCACGTTCCTGAGCCTGCTTCCGACTTGTATAAAACTAACTGTCCAGCCTTCTCTGCGAGGATTTAAATTTGCTTTGGTAAGTGTGTGTTTTTCATTGCTCCTTCTTTTAGAGCCCCCATAAGCACTGGTGTGCAAGCAGCAGTTCTACTCATAGTAGTTGCCACGTGCAGAAGTGGATGTACCATTAAATGCCATCCTGTTTCTGCTGAGAGATCAGTTTGAAAGTGTTTTATTATCACATCTCCAGTGGGGTCTGAACTGTTTCTTAAATTCAGACTTTTTTCCCTTGACCCCATTATTTATTTTTTTTTAATTTAATGCTGTATCTTTATTACCTTCCTCTGAAGAGTCTTCATAAGATTCCATACACATTAAAGCCTCATATGGAGTTGGAATTTCTCCTCTTTTTGTTTAGCTTCCAAAGTACTTTTTTTTTTTTACTGCATTGGCTGCAAAATCCAGTTCAAGTCCTGAGATGGACATTGTAAACTCGTTAGCATTTGGATAAGAAAATGACCCTGTTTTCCCAAATGTTTCCCTCTTCTTACTCATACCATAGCATTGAATTCAAGCAGATTAATGTGACTCACGTGTAAAAATCAGTTTTCTTTGAAATTAAACTTCTATGGAGCTCATTCTCAGGTTTCAAGAGTTACAAGATAGTTTCTAAATTTTATGTGAATACAGCTGGAGAGTTTATTGCAACATTGCCTGAAACTTAAACCAGTTCTTAGAAGGGTTTATGTTGTGTTTTGATTTGGTGTGTGGGGGAAAAAGACCGTTTGTTTACTTTGATGTGTTCCCTGCTCATAATGAGAAGCAAAATGTTATGTCAGAAAGGTGGGTGGTTCTCCCCGTGACTGTTGTGTTTGCTTGGTGGGGATGCCTGTGTCAAAGCTGAGCAAAGAGCTAGGGCTGTGTACAGGAAGTGCTCTCTGCATAATGCTGGGTGAAGCTCCAAACATCCATTTTGTAGTGTGCATAGGTGGTTCCCACCCCAGCTCTGTGTACCTGTAAGTTGTGCTGGAGTAAATGTAGCAGTTAATTAGAACCATCAGATCATTTAGCTCGTACATTCATGTAAAGCCTGTGCCAGCAGAGAAACTGAGAGTGCTTTGCATTGCAGTCACACATACTAATATATCTCTGATTTCCTTTCTAAGATTAGTTGTGCGTTGTCATTTTTCCTGTTCTCCTTTCAAGTACATGAAAAATCTATTCTTCTAGTGTCAGTGTAAGTAAATTATTTTTCTGTGGATATATTTTAATCTTCTTTATCTCATTTCCTTATTGCATGCTGCTTTCTCGCTCGCAAATATATCTGATTTTAAAAATTCTTCACATTTGCTTTCCTGAGTAACTTGTAAAGGACAATATGCAAACACAGCCGTGCCGGTCTCTCCCGCGTCGCTTGTCTCTCTGGGCCAGGGGTCTGGCTGTGTTTCCTGGAGCATGGTGTGGCGTGGGGTGTAGCTGCCCACAGACAGGCTGGCTGTGGGTGTGGGCAGGGTGATGTTGCCAGAGACATCAGGGATGTGGACGTAGCTGCCCAGCAAGGCTGGAGCATGGTGGCAAGTTGGGCTGGGTGACTGATACCTCGCTGACTGTGATGGTGAAGAATCTTCAACCAATGTTTTGGTTGGCAGAGACCTTTAAGTTCAGAGAGTCCAATCATTAACCCAGCACTGCCAGGGCACCCCTGACCCCTGGCCCTCAGCACCACAGCTCCATGGGGTGCTTGGAAACCCCTCCAGGGATCACGGGGACTCCACCCCTGCCCTGGGCAGCCTGGGACAGCCCTGGACAGCACTGCAGGGGTGGGGGGCAAGAAATTGTTCCTCAGCTCCAACCTCAACCTCCCCTGGAGCACCCTGAGGCCGGTTCCTCTTGTGCTGTCCCTTGTCCCTTGGGAGCAGAGCCCGACCCCCCTGGCTCCAGCCTCCTGTCAGGAGCTGGCAGAGCCAGAAGGGCTCCCCTGAGCCTCCTTCTCTGCAGGCTCAACAAGCCCAGGGCCCTCAGCTGCTCCTCACACTTGTGCTCTAGACCACTCTGGCAGTGGACCTGTGCCCTGCCACCCAGAGCAGTGGGCATGCAGCACCCATGTGAAACGTTGAGGACCAAGTGTTGTCACATCAGTGTTTGCAGATCTGCTCTTCCTCTTTTCATTCTAGACCAGTCTGCTTAATCATAAATGAAATCCCTTTTATGGCTACGTGGTTTTTACTTGTCTCAACTTTCAGGTGAGTTGAACACTTAAGGTTATTTTAAGAACATATTCTTCCCCAGTTCTAGTCAGGATAAATTAATTATTTTTTCCTTTTCTCTTTATGTTCTCTAAAATACAACTTGGAACGTGCACTCACTGCTGTGGGCAATGTGGTTTCACCAGCATGCTGCCCCTCCTGCTGAAGGATGGGCTGCTGCTGCCCTACACTGTGACCATGCTGGCCTTCCTGCTGGTCTGCGTCGCTTCCTTCTCCATCTTTGAGAAGACATCAGCAGAGGACCTGCAGCTGAAGCCATTCTCCCTTGCCCTGAAGGGATATATTCCTTGGTTCAAGGCATTTCCCAAGATTGTCAGAAGCCTGGTAAGCAATTTAAATTCCTGTAACTCTTACTTGAAGCTCTTCATGGTACTGGGGAACTTGCTTAAACCAGTTTCATGTCTGTAACTGTGCTTAAAGCCCTAAATGGGAAGGCCACACTTTGTCAGTGCAGAGGTGTGTGCTTTTTTTTTTTAATATGGGGGAATACAGAGCACCCAAGTAATAAAAGTAAGAGCTTAACTTGAAGTTTTAAATCACCACGAGCTAATATATCATTCTTTATCCTGCAGTTTCTCCTCTCTGTAATGCTGATGGGCATCCTGTCGCTGATGAGCGCTGCCCTGCGCCCTCCGCAGAGGCTCCCGGATTTGTTCCCCTTGGCCGTGTCCCTTATTTCTTGCTTACACTTCTTATTATTTTTGGTGTATTTTAATACTGTTATACTCTGGGACTCCAAGAATAGTAGAAGTCAGAAGAAAATCAGTTAAATCAATCAAGGACTAAACTGGGAAAGGATGGACAGAGTATTTTCAGCGAGTGGCAGCCAGCATTGCAGGTAAACCTGTTTGTGAGGTAATAATTCCTGCAACCTAATGAAGACCAGGAGACACCTTGTACGTCTGTTTTAAAGGAGAAGTATTTTGAAGAGCCTTTGGAAATGTGATTTGGTGTGTTTTCTTCAGAAGTGTAATACTTTTGTTACCATTTGTAAACTTAAATACCTAATAAAGGACCAAATTTTGAATGAATGCTGCACTACCCTGGCTGCATTAGCAAACCACCCAGCTGCAATGGAAGCGTTTGCTTTTCCCACCCTAAAAAGCATAAGGAAGTGAAGTAGTGGAGTGTGTGCTGAAACTCTTGGCTGGCAGCTCTGGTCTTGCCAAATTGGTTTATGACATGAACTGCCTTGTGCAGTCAGCCCCTGTCCTCTGCTGTTGTTCCATGTAACACGCTGTGGTTCATCGGGCTGTCGTCTATCGCCCGAGCAGAGCGTTCGGTTCTTTGGCTGTTACTGTAGGGAGACAACTTGGCCTCTCAGTGGTGTCATGGGCCTGAGATTGGTCTGCTCAGCCATGGGGTGGACCCAAATTCTGTAGCAGCTTCAGTTCACCCACAGGCTTTCGGTTTTCTTGTATGGTGGTGTTTTCCATACTACCAGTGCTTGAAGAATGCTGAAAAAGAGCATAAACCCCAGATAGGCACCAAAGTTAGTGCTGGGTGCAGGAGTAGAGGCTGTGACGTTTGGGAAGGGGCTGGTTCCTGTGTGTGCAGAAGGTTGGGCTACGTTTCTTCCTTTGCTGTAGGTCAGCAGCTGTGGCTTGGTTTTAATGTTGTTGTAGTTTTACATCTCAACAACTGTTTCTAACACAACTGAAAAGCTGAGGGGTCTTGGTTTGAGGGAAATAAAAGCTGAGGTAGGGCAGTGCAGCTCTTCTGAAAAACCCATACCAAGCCCCATAGAACCCCCACCTTACTGCATAGTAATTTGCAGATGGAAATGGAACTAAACTCTCCAATTCTCCCTCTGCGCAGCACAGCCTCCGATGCCAATAGTTTGGGCAATACAAATCAATTGAATAATTATATACATAACAAAGCACGTAGTAAGGAAATAAATCCTCAAGCATTTCATGGTAGTATAGTTTAATTAGGAGGCAGTGTATCCTTCTGCTTCATTCTCTTCTGACACTGTATGTGTAAATATATATCAAAAATATATATAAAACCCCAACAGCTTCCCCCCCCTTGTTTAAAGGTCTCCCCCCTGCCCTCACCGTGCTCTGTCACATACCAGCGTGCCCCTGACACTAGCACATTCTGGGGCTGTCTCTGCAGCATCAGTTGTGAGTGTGTGAATCAGCTGTTCAGGGAACTTCCAACTGTGTCAGTTATGAACACTGTAAGGGAAGGGGTTACAGGCTGAGGGTATTTATGCAGGTTTTCCAGCTTTATTTGTTGTGGAAAAAGTAACGGCAGCCAACATTGTACCCATGGCAGCTACGACAAAATAAAAAGGGTGCTCTTGAGCAGCAATTGTAACGTTACTGGGGCCAGTGCAGTTTAGCAGCTGACCTACATTTCAACGGTTTGCTGTAACACAACAACATTTAAATCTTCTGACAAGTATGTAGAATTTTTCTGAGGGGGATGGCATGAGAGCTCTGCCCCCAGTGGGGCTGGTCCTTCAGGACCGTAGGCCGAGTGCCCCGATGTGTATCGGGGCCCATAAAGGGGAATCTTTGTCTCCAGAGGCTACGAAAGCTGAAACCCCCACTCCTCCGGGTGAAGGGCTGTCAGACACTGGGGCAGCTTGAGGAACATCCACCTCCAGTGAAACTACTGACAAACCAGCAAGTGAAGCTGGAAGGAGGCAGGAGGACTTCAGGTTGTAGTTGGCCTGGGCTGTTGTGTTCCCCGGGAGATGGTGCTCGTGCCTTCCCCCCATACAAAAACATTAGTTTTGAGTGGATCTCTTTTCTTTGTCCTTGAGATGGCCTCCAGGGGTGATAAAGTGAGAGTCATATGATCCACCTTGTGTGGAACTGGAAATGGTTCTTAACAGCCCCAGCTGCTTCTGAAAGGCAAAAGCCTCATACAGCAAGAGGTCAAAGAAACAGTAACTGCTTAAACAGCTAAGGCATGTAGGAGAGTATTTGCAGCAGACCCTTAGTATAGAACTCTCTGTTTCCCTAAAAAAAAAAAATTAAATACCAAATTTCATTATATTTAATAACTGCTGTAGTGTAAGCTACTGCTGTTGTCCATCATCATCTTCACTCTTATTTTCTGTAAAAGTTTTGTTTTGTTCTAAGACGAGCCAGAACAGCTTGTTGTAGGCTGGCATAGGGTTCATTTACAGACTGTTACCAGATCAGTGATTATTTAATTTCCAGCTACCATGATTCCAGTGGGGTTCTGTGAACTGGGGGTGGTTCAAGCCAACCTTCCATTGTCACAGAGAGGGATGAGCTGGTGAATGCAAAAACCCAATCAGCTCAGGAAGCCGAAACCAGAATGGTGCAGAAGGCAGAGAGAGGAACTGGCCCTGCTCCCTTCAAACAATTACCAACACTTTGTATTCCAGTCAGACTGCACAGAGCAAAGCCACTTTTATTAAAGACACCCAAAGCTTTAGTGTGCACACATTTAACCACAGGCTGCAGCACATTTATCATTTCATTTCATATTATTATATTTATCATTTCATATCATGATATTTATCATATCATTTCATGATAAGGCATGTTAGTTGTAAAAATTTGGTTATCTGTTTGAGTAACACTTGTACTTGCAGGGGTAGGGAGGACATTCAGTCGTGTACACTTACATTGAACTTTCTAGGAAAAAATATAAATCACACTGTAAATAATCTACAAATCTTCTCTAACTTCTAGAAATCATTCTATACATGTTTTAACAGGAGGTTGGAGAAGTAGCTTTGAGGATAATGCAAAAGAGAAAAAAATGGTTTATAACAACTCTCCCCATATATCATTAAATACCAAAACTCAACTGTTGACCTCAAAGGTTATAGGAGCCATGTGTTTTAAGAGTGGGGGCTTGAAGCTGTTCCTGTATCTAGAGTGTCTGGGGTTGACTTTAAACAAAACATCTTTGTAGGTGGTAAACACATCGCTGACTGTGGCAGCCACAGAGAGGGAAAGGGCTGTCTCTCAACAGCTTAAACCTGCTGAGCACTGGGACCAGTCCCTGCACACAGAGCTGCCACCGTGAAGTTGCAAACCCAGATGTGTTAATTGAACTCATGTTCTGCTTTGGGGGGTGAGGAATTAATTAAATGACTAAAACACCCCCACTCCATCCTGTCAGAAAGCACTACTTCCACAAGGTCCTTCTTCTAGCATGGCTGCTTCTCACCCACTTCCTGAAGGGCTGGTTATGCTGATTTTGGTTTGGTTTTGTGTTTTGTTTTTTAAACCAAGGCAGTGCAATTACCTATCTGCAGTAAGAACAGACAGAAAATGCAGTTTCTTTCCCATGCAGCAGCAACCCCGCATCAGCATTTTGTACCCATGCTTGCATAAGCCAACCATGCTGTATTATTTACATTGAGATTATCTGGTTGTGCACATTGTTAAGTTTAAATAGATGCCAGAAATTTTATCTAGATGTGCACCTGCCCAGCGCAACGAGCAACCCCGAACTGGTATTTGCTGGGGAGATTGGTTTACAGCCATTTCTTCTCTCCTTTTAAGTCCAGTTGAGCAGATGTAGAACTTTGGGGTTGATGTGGAATGCATTTTTCACATAATGCCTGTGTGGAGACAAGGAATGACTAAAATAAATAGCAATTAGCCGACAGCATCATCACTCATGTGATCTGTTCAGTGTTGCTCAGCTGCCCAACATCCAGCTCTAGACAGTAGCCAGCCAGACACAGGTACCTCCTGAGGCAAGGCAGGGCACCAGGCGGTCTCCCTTCAACTGCAGGAACCTTTTAAATGGGTTTACAGAAATGGTGTAGTTTTTATCTGTAGGAAAAGTGGAGGAATAATTGCTAAAATATCATTTAGCTATCACAAATAGATCCTTTTGGTTCAATAAGAAAGCAAAGGGCTTTACAGTGTTGGTCACACTTGAGAGCCAGAAAAATGTGTCTCATTTTTGGCCATACAGTGCAAAGCTGGCATTTGCTGACTAGCTGATACTATCTGTGGAGATAAACCACAAGTAGTAGGAGCTAACTGCAAGTTGAAGCCTTGTAGTTGTCAGCATGAGTGGGTTATTGGCCCACGGAGGG
This sequence comes from Chloroceryle aenea, assembly GCA_013399075.1. Lineage (NCBI taxonomy): Eukaryota > Metazoa > Chordata > Aves > Coraciiformes > Cerylidae > Chloroceryle > Chloroceryle aenea. Next base: position 342,861 of record VWZY01009916.1, on the reverse strand, counting down.
GTCACTCTGCATTGTGGAGGATGCAGAAATTACGCGGAGTGGAGAAAATTTGGTGCTGACCAGGATGTGAGCTCTGCTCTCCTGCCACTGGTGTCTGTCCCTCAGCTACTCTGCCTTTGGTGGGGTAGCTGGTTTGGAAGGAGTAAGGAGTAGAAAGAGCCTCTGGCATAACCAGCTAATAAGTGTTAGGGTAACATTAGCATGTAGATAAACAAGGATTTAAAGTGTTTTACTTCTTTTTTGCTACAACACAAACCAAGCCTTCATTTAGAAGCATAATGCCTGTGTGTGAGCTCTGCCCTGCACCAACTCGGTTACACACCGTGGAAAACCCCAGGTACCACCACTGGAATACTTTCATCCTGCCAAAGGAGGGATGTTCTCCCACTCCATGGGGAATTGATGCAATCTGCAGCTACTCTATCTTTAGATGCTTCTTTATGAAACATGAACAACCAGTTTTGTCATGCACAGCTAATACACGATGACAGACGAGCTCCGTCGCTAACTGGGCTTTTCCTTAAAAGACAAGTGGCCAAAGGAGGAAGAATTAAAAAGCCCCATAAACCACGTGCAGAGTAACAACCGTGTTCCTGTCAAGCTCTGACCGCAGGCCTGCGAACTGGCTCCTCTGCTCAGGGTTTAGCGTTAAGCTCCTCGGCGTTGTGGTTCCATTACCTGCGGGGAAGGCCCGGGGCAGACCGAGGGGCCGCCCCTCGCCTCACTTCAGGAGCGACTTCAGGAAGGCGGCGCTGCTGGGCGTCTGAGCGGACTCTGCGGAGGAGGGAAACCCCTTCTGAGACATGGAACAATGCAGAATTGGTGGTGAACCCCCCCAAAAATCCAGTCAGCAGAATCCACTCAATGAGAGGAACACCCACCCCCGTGTCCTCTGAGGGGATGGCAGAGAGGCAACCCCACCTGAGCCCTGCACTTGGGGAGGGCAGCTCTGGGGTGAAGGGCTGAGCAGATGGCTGGAAGAAGCAGAGGAGAAGCACACAGGGGTGTAGAAAGGAACTCGGGGAATGAGACCATCCGGGGAAGGGGCCAGGAAGCAGGTGCTGCTGAGTGCCAAGACTGCCAAGTGGCTTTCTGCAGCAAGGGAGCTGCTCTGGTCTCAGTACCCTCAGGGTCTGTGGGTGGCTCATGCTGCACTTTGCTTCCACCACCACAGCAGTGCAGGGGAATTCAGAATTATTCTGCTTTATATTAAACATACTGAGAACAGGCAGACATTGACAGAGGCCTATAGCTAAGAAGACTCATCCTGTGAGGAAAGGGACACCACGGTCTGGAGAAGGTCCCAGGGAGACCTTCTGGGGGGCTTTTCAATACTTAAAGGGGCCTGTAAGAAAGAGGACAACAATCTTCTGAGCAGGGCCTGTGGGGACAGGATGAGGGGTGGTGGTTATAAACTAAAAGAGGGAGATTTAGATTGGAGAGAAGGAAGAGGTTTTTCACACTGGGGGTGGTGAGAGGCTGTCCCAGGCTGCCCAGAGAGGTGGTGGCTGCCCCAGCCCTGTCCCCATTGCAGGGGAGGTGGCCGGGGCTCTGAGCACCCTGCTCTGGGTGCAGATGGCCCTGCTCCCTGCAGGGGGGTGCACTGGATGAGCTTTAAAGGTCCCTTCCAACCTTTCAAACTGGTCTATGATTATCTGATACTTAGGAGTTCTGCATAGAAAAGTAAGTTAAAGTAAATAAAAGCAAAGAGAGCATCAGCAAAGCTTCTGGATGAAAGTGTTGTGACCAGAGCAATAGGGAAAGGAAGGATCTGTGGAGGCCACCAGGCAGATGTCCAGGCTGTGGCCGACTGCAGCACAAGCACCAGCTGGGTGCAGGGCCAGCCTGCCCTTGCTCTTCTCTGCTCAGGGTTTTGGGGTTGTGCAGTGTAAGGCAGCACCTGGAGTCACCAAAACCCTCACCCTTGCACAGGGGGTCGGTAGAAACCTCGCTGCCCTTTGCAACGGTGCCTCTTGGCCCCAGCCCACAAAAGCATTAAAAGGGCACAATCTTCCCCTCCTACTTCCACCTCCATTCTTTCCCAAGTTTGACTGCTCTAAAACATTTACAGATCTAAAAAGCAGAGAGAAAAAAAATGTTCACCTGTCAGGTGATATAAAACCAATCTTCTACTAAATGTGCCAGAATAATTTTTCTCCACCTCAACCACAGTTAAAACCTTCAGTCTATTCATTACTGTCTTTTTATAGTATTTTTATTTAATAAAACCTATTAAGACTACCATACAAATCTCTTTACTTATGCTTTTATCTTTTAACTGATCAATTTTTATATTGCTGACATCCCTTCTTCACCATTTGCTCATTTAAAAATTCATAGTATATGAGCTATGTCTCTGGAGAAAACGTCTATAAAATTTGTTACAGCTGGCAAATGTGTATGAGTCAGTGATAGCACATGACTAAATGCTTCACAGAAAATAAAATTTGTTTCTGTAGTAAGCAGAACTGTTTAAATGTTATTTATTTTTATGTTTCAAAGAAAATATATTGTGAAGTGCTGCATTGATTTAATACGCAACAATGTCTGTGTACACGCTGTTCCAGGAAAATTTATGAAACCTTTGCACAACTCCTTTAATTGAATTTTCCAAATCTCTCACCACACACAAATAATCAATATCTTCTGCAGAGAAAACCAGTCAGAATTATTACAGTCTTTCTTTTCAATTTTGTTGTCATCAGCACATACAGAGCACCTGGATATTTGTAATGTCTGGATAGCAAGTTATTTACACCTCTTAAACATATAATTGCTACTAAGTGAGTCCAAACTAATGTTTCTTTTCTTTTAGTTTAAAATAATTATATTCATGGGAGAAAGCAGTATTTATTCTTACGTAGGAGTTGCTACATGTAGCTGTTGAAAGAACTACAACTCCTTTTAATTTTTCATTAAGCTTAATACTCAAGTCTAGATCCACTAGAATTAAAAATTAATAGCTATTGCATCTGTAAAAAGGTACACAGGAAAATAGAGTATAAACACAAGTGTGAAATTCATGAATAAAAGTGGCTGACACCTAAATCTAGAATGCAGGTTGACAGTTCTATATGTATATACATCCGAGGCCTGTAGCCATACGTCTCATGTGCATTTCTGGATCTGCCACCAAAGTTAATAGCTTAATATTTCATCTACATAGCAGAGGATGTTAAATCATTGGAGAGGTTTGTAATTTGCCCCCTTCCTTCCATCCAAAAAGCTTGTCATGCCAGTGACCTCAGAGCCAGATACTTCTGGAATCTCGGGTTGTTTTAAAATACCCCCACTCGGAGCAGCCCACCAGCAGTCCAGAGCCAGGCTGCTCACTTGTGCCGTGGACTGGGATGAGCTGGGCCATGCTGTATTCTTACCAGTTCTCTGCTTGGAGAAGGAGCTCTGCTTGTTAAGGAGGCCTCTGTATTTTGCACCCTGTCTGAAACCTGATTTTAGGGTTTACAGAGTCTTCCAGAAAGTGGGATTGGCCGGGGGAAACTCTGTGTTGCTTGCTCCCTAATCTCGCCGTGCCTGCTTTCATTAGTAATGTCAAGTGGTGTCAAATGGAAATCCATCAGTCCCTTGTATTAAAAACAGTATGAAAGTCAGGAGTGTTTAGAACTAAACAGGGGTGATCACATCTGCCCACAGGCTTGGCAGGATGAACACCACCACAGAAAAGCATTTTTTATTTCATTATGAGATACGGTCTGAAAATAGTTTCCCTTAACACTGCGAGTATTTGAACTTGTGTAACGCTCTTGTTTCTTGCTCGGGCAGCAGAGTCATGTCTGATTTCCATCTGTGTTTCAATTTTTTGGGAAGCTACATGTTAGTATAATTTGTAACAAGCAGTTTAAGTAGCTCTCCTGTTTAGGATGTTCTCTTCCCTCCTTCAAACTCCAAGCCTATTGAATTTTCCTTTAAAAGAAGCATATCCCAACCTGCACGGAGCGTGTTCCGGACTGCGATACCGCCCAGATTCCATCTCTTGGCACTCTCTTTACAGTTTGCTTACATTCTATTCAAAAACATTTTGTTTACTGTAAGTACTCGTCATGGACAAACAACGATGCCATTTTTTTTGTGCTGGTCACAGAAAATGATATACTGAGTTCACCATAATGCTGCCCATTGAGCAAGGAATGTTTTGCATTAAGTTGTTTTAAGTAGAGGTTGTTTATGCAAAGTAAATAAATTTCATGCCTCAGCATGTGATGATAATGTGACATTCCATCTGTAGCAAGCCACAGAACAGTCCTCAGTTTTCAGACTTGAGCATAACTAATTAAAAATAATTATGGAAAACCACATCCAAAACTAAAAGGCAGAGTAAACCATCTCCAAAAGCTCTTCTTTTATCACATACTTCTTTGCCTCTTCTACTACTGCATTTTTAAGACTGCAAAATGGTTTATTAAAGCAACATTGACATTGAAACTTCATCAAAATGGGTCAACTTAAACTCACGACTCTATTTTCCATCCTACTTTCACAAAATCTCTCATTTCTCATCTAACAAGGATATATATGCAGAAAATCATAAATCCTGTGGATACCTCTCACCACCTTCCCAGCCAGGCAAAGCACTGAAGAGGTTACGTGAGCCACACTATATTAAATGCCACCAACTTCAAATGTTTTCTCAGCACTAGTTATGAAGAAACCTAATAGTTAGGATTTCACAGTCCCCTGGAGCATGCCAAATACCTCACAATACATACAAGGTGAAAAAGGTTTTGCTGCAAAGACTGTGTGTTCCTTGGCTTGTAACCTGAAAATGCAGGGGGAGGGAGGAGAGTGAGGAAGAACGAGGATAACTGGGATACATAAAAGGTCTGTAAACTCTGCAGGACCTGCCTGCACTTATTTCTAGGCCGTGCCTCAAGTGCAAGACCATTAACAACTTCTTGCACAGTTCCAGGAGAAATGCCCAAGAGGAGGAAAAGAGCAGAGAAGGTGAATTTTACATTTGAGTAGTGCAAAAGTTTTCAGAAGAAACGTATTTGATGATCATTATTTTCACCTACTAAAGGTTACCCAACTTAGTTGAAAAGGAAAGAACTCAGAAGGAATGGACTAAAAGGAATCATTAAAGCTTCTGTTGCACAGGACTTGTAAGAAGTTCCTTACCTTGGCCAGGAAGTTTTCTGTGGTTTCTTTTCAACAGCTGCAGCTCTTCTGCTTGACTCACTAGCAAAGAAATAAAAGTGAGATCAATAAATGTTGCCCCAGAGATTTCAAAGAAAATAATACACCTCTGCCACCTTTTCCTCCTTTCAAAGCCTCTGGATTTTTCTTCAAGTGATGACAAAAAACCCACCTATGTAATTATGCTGGAAAAAACTAACGGAAAATTTCCAAACTGAACATACTTTTGAGAGGTTGTGTTTACAAGCCTCACACCACGTTTTGTTCCTGGTTTTGTCTTCTAGGGCTGACGTGGTGCTTTGTTCCTAATTCAGAGATGAGTCCTTCCCATCTTGAAGGCAACAAAAAGGTAAGGGAAGATGTCAACAACAGGTCAGACATCTCCTTCGGGTCCTGCTGCCCTATCCACAGTGTAGGGTAGTCATGTAAACACAGGCTATTTTGGGAAAACTTCCCTTTGTCTAAGAAAGCATCTGGTTCTGCGCATCCCAGTGGGAACCAGTCCAGTGTATACACATGCAAAATGCAAATGGAATGCCTATGGGAGTACAAGTCAGGAAAGGAATGGGAATTTCAACAACAGTGGCTGCCGGAATTGTGCGGCGCATAAATTCCACTGCTGGGATGCATGCACCTGATGCAGTGGAACAGTCACGGAGCTGCTTGGTAAGAAAAAAATCTCTAGCACCCGTGGCTTTACTGTCCACCTGTTTCCAAACCCCAAGGTTTTGCTCTCCTATAGTTCTGGTGTTTTTACACTGCAGAAAACAGCGTGGCCAGACAGGTTGTAGAATAATGCACACCAGCAAAATGTCACATTTGCTGCAGGTTAAGGCAGTTGGTTTAAAATGATAGAATCATTCTGGTTGGAAGAGACCTTTAAGATCATCAAGTCCAACCATTTATCATCTCCCTGTGCTCGTCCAGGGATCGGAGGCAGGCACTGCACATCTGTATGTATTATTTATATTCCCTGGTCAGCTGGAAACCAGATGATCAGAGGCTGCTGTGATGAGTGGACAGGAACAATGTCACATATGCAGACATCTGAGAAGCAGGGGTGGGTAAATGCAACCTTAGACACACACCTGTACCAGAAATGTGTTGCAAGGGTGGCGATAAATGGTGTTGCTGTTGTGAAAACTAATGAGCAAACTGCTCTGGAGCATAAAGACTGGGGCTCCTGGGGTGCCTACCACTACCTTTCACCACTTGTAACTCTTAAAGGAAGGACTGGGTAAGAGAGATTTATTTCTTCTCTCTGAAAGCCAATAGTTTTGGTTTTCTTCCCCTCACCTAGCCATAATACAAGGTCTTTTTGCATTAGAATATTTCCCCATCACACACTTCCCCTTCCAGCTGGAGAGGTATTTGGGAAGAGAAGTCTGAACGTGCTTTTTGCTGCTGACTCACAAGTCCCAAGAACCTCTGACTTGGAGTAAGGATAAAGTTTCCTAACAACGGGCAGAAGCTGATGAAAACGTTTGGCTTTCCGGGTTCCTTTGGAGAAGTATTACAGATGTGCCATCTCTAAAGTGCCTTTATCCCAACGCAACAAGCATCTGGTATGTCCATCATTTCAAGACACATGAATAGCAGTTTTTAAAGCTTGGGAAACCTATATTCAGCCTAATCCTCCTAACAGGAAAACAAACAAAACAACTTCCTTGCAAAAAGAGAAGAAAGGGGATGTAATCAAAGTGCAAACGTTTAGCCAAATCACTAGCTAACTATCCACTAAGTATCTAACTATTTACATAAGAAAAGGTGTTGCTCTTGCAAGTTCTCCCTCCCCATCAGCGACTGTGGTTAGAAGAGTGGGCTGCTGGGGCTGCCTGGATTTTATGTCCCTGGCACAAAGGACATTTAAGGTGCACTCCTCCTGAGCAAAAGAACTCACCCATCAGAGTCCTGGAGTCACAGGACCCCACTACAACACAGAGCGGGGTACGACTCTAGGAAACGTCTGGAGCAATCTGTTAGCAAAGGGATAAATATTACTGAAAATCTCCTTACGTAGCACTTGGGTTTTCTGCACTGCAGCACTCAAGGGGCAAGACACGTCTGAGACACCAATAATATTTTCAAGCTCTCTACTGCCCTCTAAAGCCTGGAAAGAAACCACATAATTAAAAACATGATTAAATCTCATTCCCAAAGTATCTACTTAGTCGTTTAGAAACTTATTAAAAACACTTGAAAGAAAGAACTCGGGGAAATGTTTCATAAACTAAACGATGAGTGAGTCTCCACCTCACAAAGTGGCTGGGAGTAAAAAGGGTCTAGAGAACATAACCCTCCCTTTGAGAATGGCATTCAGGTGCCTTTTAAAGCCTTACTTAAAAATCTCCTATTATTTACGCTTCATTCGTAAGTCTTCAGCTGTTTAAACAGATTAACACTTGATCCCCAGAAAAGCAATCCTGGCACATGGACAAGCTTGTCATAATATGTTAGTAAAATGGAAATCCACCAGCATTTCAGATTCTGTTGAACATGCTGCTCAGCATTTCATGGTAGACCTCAAACCGTACGCTCAGGAGGATTTTCCACGGGTTTTTCCAAGCAAACATTTCAATTAACAGGTTTTAAATCACTATCAGGACACATGTGGAAGTAAAATAAATTAATGCACTATTTTGAGTACACTGAGCATTCTCAGGTATCGATGCATGGTGGTGAAACTTGTGCTGAACTTATTCAGGAAACAAAATATGAATGAAGCAGAAAAGTGATTTGCTTTTTGGCATGTATTAAACAGATGATACATCAGTGGTAAATGGAATAGTACAATCACTTCAACACAAAGGGGGGTTTAATCTCTAAGGACATCAAAATCAGTGCAGTAATAATTCACACTTCAAGTTAGAAATAACTACTTGATGTGCTTTTGGACATGTACCAAATGAGGAGTGATACAAATGAAAAACAGTGAACTTGGAAAAGCCACTCTTCCAATTAAAAAAAAAATAATCTACTAAGTTCTGGGGGGATTTTTTTTCCATTTTCTGGGTTTCCAAGTTAAATCTGCCTGTTTTCAAGTATTTTATTAGCTTCCCTGTTCCTTAAAACTCAAGTGTTGCATATAGTTTTTTAATTTTGATTTCAAATTCTGTATTACAAGTAGATTAAAAAAAAAAGCTAAACCAGACCTGTAGGCTTGTCAGACTTGCTCTTATTTTCAGAATTCTAACCAGTGAGCTTTTCACTTTGGACTGCAATTCCATGAACCTGCATAAAAAGGTAAAATGAACCAATTTCAATCAGCCCCATCACCACTTGTTGCCATTCAGTGTTTACAATGTTTCCCAGAGTTTCCCCTTTTAATCAGGATGGATCTGGATAAGCTGGGAACAGATAGGCTCTGCAACCTGATTGTGTCATGTAACACCAAATGTAACCTGGTTTTGTTAGGATTTATATGTGGACTGCCAAATCTCTCTCTCTCTCTGTCTTCTCATGGGAATATGAGGGCAATGGGAACATACAGAGGTTTGCATTCCACTTTAGTTAAAAAAACTGGGGTATTAGGAACTGCACCTCAGATTTTGGAGACCCTGCCAGACCTAAAGACAGGAGAATTTACCAGGAACCAGGCCTGAATGAAATACAGCACAGTGACATTCCACAGAAGGATTAAAACAACCAACCAACAATATATATCATGCTTGTAGGGAAGAGGAAATGTGATCCAGCCACGTTGATGCTGAGCTGTGAATTAGGCTTTCTCAGATAGATGTCAGAGATGAGTAACAAGATTCCACCAGAGCTGACGTGTCTCCTAAAAAGGCAGGACAACCCAACAGGGCAGGAGTTCAAGGACAGAAGTGTAAACAGCATTGAAGAATGAAGATTTTTAATTTTGCTAATGAGGGATCACAGGAGTCTCTGGTGGATGGGATTTCAGCTGAGTGAAAAGCAGGGAAGTGGGTGGAGGATTGTCTAGGATAGTGTTGTATTAGTAGCAGGAATATGCTCATGGAGGAAGGAAACCTTTCTGGTTTTAGCTGCACTAAAGCTTAAACTCTAAGTAGTTATACTGAGCATATACAATTTCCATGTAAAAAAAAAAACTCATAACTTCCAGGATTTCCAACACAAGAGCCACAATTTCCCCCTTTTTCACCAAGTTCTATCACAGATGAAACAAAGAACTTCCTTTGTCTAACTCCTGGGGATGGATGGTTTTTTTCTGGCTGAAATACATAACAATTTAGCCTGGCACCTCATTGTTGGCACAGAAAATTTCAGTTCACTTTTCAGCTGACATATGGCAATATTATAAACAATTAAATGTGGGGGTTTTCTGTAGCAGAGAAGATGAAGCCATACTAACAACATGAGACACAGCAGCCTTACTTCTAACATTTTATCACTTCTTATTCCTCATATCTATCAAGTTTAGGAGAGCAGTTTATTAGATATTTCACCTGCAACATTTATTTAAGTGCTTCACCTACTCTGGACTGCTCAAAGTCCATTAATATCAGGAAGCTTGTATCTTAAAGTAAGATTGTGACAGAAAATAGAAGAATTTCAAAAGGTTCTGCAAAGCAAACGTGAAGTTTCACCCTGACCATCCGTGTCTAGTTTATAATCAAAAACTGTCCTGCATTACTGGCCCTGTATCTTTGGCAGTCAATGCATCCAGAAATCAGCTAAAGAATGAACACTTTCAGAAGAGTCTGGAATGGTAAAATGCACTTTCCTTTCAGCAGCTTAATCAGGGTACCTCCCTGGGTAGTCCTGTGAGCGTGACTCCTGTACTCAGCAGTGTCACAGGTCCCATGCCACCAGTGAAAGACAGAACTGGCTGGACAGTTCAGGGTTTGTACTGCAAACCCTGATTTAATCTCTACCTGTGACTGCAGACTCACCATTCAGGGCCTTTCAATATCCAATCCTGTGGAATTAGAAGTATTAAATAATAACTGCTGTTAATTTAATTCTGTATGAAACATTAATCTTCCCTAAGTAAAAGTCCCAGCAGTGCACCCACGAGACACTTACGCATCCTCCTCTGCTTGAGGCTGCCCTCTTCTGGGTAATCTGCTTTCTGAATTGCTCTGCTTGCTTTCAAATCCTGGGGGGGTTCACAAGAAAGAAAAGAAACAATAAAGGTGAAAGGTAGACACTGAGTATTTGAAGCACAGGAAAAAGGTGTTGGTATGAACCTTGATTATGGAGTCATTTTTTTGAAAGAGAAGAAAGCCACACAAAGCAGGACAGATTCCCTTGTAACAGAACACAAAGTCCACTATAACTTCCTCCTTTGTGATTTGACCTCTCATCAGTTCACATTACATTTATGTTTGTGGAAACCTGGGGATTATGGTATTAATAACTGGAGTTTAGAGTAATTCCAACACTTCCTTACTGGGATCTGCTCAGAAGCTTTTTATCCTATTAACTGCCTAAGGACAGCAGTAATTGCCAGAGCATTACCATGAGAATACTGCAATATTGAAAACAATAGTGACAAACCACACACAAAAATGCAAAGCACAAGAGTTAAATTAACTGCATCTCTCTTTTAGCTTTGATTTGGTATAATCTACATAACTTTCTATATTCATAGAGAACAAAAAGCTCTATGTACGTGTGCAAGCACTTACCACTGGAAACCTCCAAGTACATAAACCAGGACTTGCACTGCAAATCTCAACAGAGTTCTCAACATGTCACAAAATTAAACATGCATCAGCTACACACGTCCTTTCCTTCCAGCTCTCCTGACCAGGAAGAGTCCAGACCTCAGCTGTGCATTGTAAGAAGAAAACTTGTTTCATAAGAAAGATGTTCTCTCCTTCACAAGAAGATAACTTGTTTCATAAACACCCCCAAGATTTAGACTGAAAAGATTCACCCTGTAAAAATCAACATCGGCTTTTCCTAGAGAGATTACAATTCTTTAAGATGAAAAGGAAATCAAACCACGTGAGACACGTCACCAAATCAAGCCAATAAGCAGAAGGTGCTGCAGTGGGACAGAATGGATGTTCAACTAACCATCTGATGGGTGAGTTCTGCTGTTTTGTGCAGTGTGACTCACGGGAGATGAAAAGGGACTCATCTGGCACGTTCCTGTTGTCGGTGAGTAAGAGCTTAGATTTTTCATGTTGGTCTTCAAAGGTGTTGCATCAGATGGCTGAAATGGAGCAAGACAAAGACTCTAGATGAGTATTGGCTAAATATAAAGAGGTACCTATGTCCATCCACACCTACAACAGCTGTAAACTTCCCTTCCACAGACTAAACATGTTCTGGCCTCTACCCTTCCTGGCAGCAAAGTTACACAGAACACCCCAAACCAGACAAAGCCTCTCTGAACATTTACCAGCTGGTCGTAGACTTTTTTCCAAGTAATTCCTAACTTTCTGCTCTCCCATCATGGGAAGCCCATATTATATGTCATGGTGGGTTGACCTTGGCTGGCTGGTATTATTTTTCCTGTAGCATTGAGAATTTAAGACACATGAGCTATAAGCAAATACAGATTTTAATACTATCAAAAGATAGTTATTTCTGTTATTTCTAGTTATTTTCTAAACTAGTGTTAATAAAAAAAACCAAACCAAAACCCAAGTGAGTCCCTTAAATCCAAAATGTTGACTCTGGCTTAGGACTCCAATAGGCTAATGATATAAAAGGAATTATTTAATGATGTTACATGAATTGCACGGGTGAGTTTTCAGAAGAACTGGTCTGCAATTCTGAAATAGTAACGGGGATTATCTGGGACACAGTTCACTCTCTAGACTGGATGCTGAGTTTCACCACACTGCTTTTCACTGCAGGAAGAAGAGTCTCAGTCCAGTTATGCAATTTTAAAATACTACCAAATCCACAAGTGCTCATTTCTGATCTGGTTGGCTCAGGCACACTTGGGGTAGTTCGACCAACGGTGGAATGAGGGCCTCCTTGGACTGAAACTGTAGAAACAACAGCACATGTGGCAGAGCTAAGAGACACCTCACACAAACCACCTCTGTTTACTACCTTACATTCCTTCCTACCTTCTGGAATGTTATTGAATTAGGGCACGCTCTCAGTCTCTGACACGTATCTCTTAGAGGAGTCGTATGAACTAAAAGTCCTCCTGCAAACCTACACTACTGAGACTGCAGCTGAAGTTTTTATCTTTCTGATGGGCTTGTTAAGCTTTTAGATGTTCAAGAACCTGAAGGCACCAAGTTACTCTTGGTGAGTGGGCAGGGAAGGAAAAGCTTGAAGGCAGAAAAAGCACTGTGTGTAATTTCAGCTGGACCACTCATCTACAAAAACGTTACTACAGCCCAAGAAGCAGATGCAAAATTACAGTCACAGCTGCATTCTGAGCAGAACAAGTTGGGTAATGGTACACTAAGCTGCTAATTAAATTGCTAATGATTTTTTTTAGTGCCACTGCGGTATTTTGCCACCTTTGTTTAAATTAAAAGGAAGAAAAAAAGAAAGTATCTAGAAAAATTTTAAAATTGCACATTTCTATCTTGCTAAATGCCAGCCAGAGCTCCAAGTGTGTGCTGCATATCAACAAATCTCTTCAGAATGCCGGGGACGTGGAGATTTACTGGGGGCTCATTTGCTGCCCAGCTATTCCTCGCTCTTTACTTTCCCAGAATTTCCCTTCCTTTAAACACTGCCATCCTCACCAGCTCCTGGGTACTGATGGCTGCAGCACCACCACTGTTGGTAGGAGCAGATAATGAAGTGACACATGCCATGCCCTGCTGCGACGGGGAATACGCTGGAGCTGCATTTACCAAAAATAATAGCAACAGTACAATTTTATTTTTATTGTGATAACCGTGGTGAAATTTACTGCAGTGTTAGTGCTTTATTGTTTCATTATGCCAGATTAGCTGAGGGAGGTAATTACATCCTTGACATGAAAATGCTTTTAATGTTTTCATTTCAATGCTGCAGTTTAGGATATGCAGATGACAGCATTATCATAATTCCATATTGTTACATGTACGATTACATGGCAGAACATTTGCTTTCAGGATAATGGAGCTAATTTCTAATAAATGATTTCACCAAGGATCTTAACTCGTTCAGCTCTTGGGTAAATAGTGATGGCAATAAAAGTGTGCATTTTTCTCCCTTATTTTCAAGCAATTCAGGCAGATGTACACCACTTAAAGCCAGGCAGTTCTACGACAAATGGAATATAATCAATTTGATACTGATATTTTCAGCAGCAATTTTGTGCCCTGTTAATATTTTTCTAGACAACATCCACCCTGCAACAATATAAAGGCAACTCTAATGAAATATCATTTCTATACATGATAGATACAGATATGCATACATATAGCTTTATGCTATACATACACACATAGCTATAGGCACATACATATGTACAGACACATACATAGATACATACTCAGCCCAGGTGATTGCATATACCAAGAAATACTTACATTATCTTTTTTATCAGTGTCCAACTTTAATGCTCTCTTAACTCTGCAAGAGAAAAAAATATGGATGAGTTTTATGGTCATCTAGACAGAAAGATTTCTGGTCGTAAAGTTGAGAATCTGGAATTTTAAAGACATTTTGTTTTCTCGTGTGTTTTTTTATATACTCCACAAGAAAACTAATCTCATCCAAAGCAAATACATTAACTGATTAAAATACTGCGCAACAAAATCGTTGCTCGTTTAGAAGGACAAAGTGTTTGCATAAGAAAATCCAATTTTATACTAGAGATAAACCCCAAGACAGCGAGGTGAAATCACGTGGTGTGTCTGTCCCTTTCTCAAAGACTATAAACAACAAAAAGCCCCCAAACATTAACACATACCTTCTGAGCAAGTTTGCCATTAGTAGAAATAATGTATTAGGCATTTCAAACACAGCCAAGGTGAAAAAAGTAGTTCCTCCCATCATTTTAGCTCTTAACATGATTCAGTGCTACCAGACTATGACTTAACTGGGGAACAGATGCTCTATGTCTTTACAGGTCCCCAAACCATAAGAAACTATTTGCTACTCTTCTTCACTATACTGATTCAGGAACGTGCCAAGCTCTCTCTGCAAAATCTGCTCTGCTGAACTGGATGCCCAGCTGTTAATGGCAACACTAGAAGAGGAAAGCTGAATATTTATAATACTTTATATCGTACAGCTGTCTGCTAAAGAGCAGTCATCAAAATTTTATTGAATGCAGGCTAAATGCTCAAAGGAAAGAAAGGTCAACGTAATTTAAGACTATTTTTCCCAGAGACAACTGAAACTTTTTAAGCGTATTGCTAAATCTTAATAGTTTCAAGCATTTGATAAAATAATGAGAAGAAAAATTCAAAATCTGTATAAGAACAGTCCCCAAGAAACATGTGTATTTTATCCAATTAAACAAGGTGTAGAAAATACACCATATTTTAATAACTTACTTCAATTTTTACCTCAGAAATGAACGTTTTGACTTGTAAGGAATTAAAATGACCTCACTCCAATCATATCCTTTTAAAATTTATGTTACTATTTCAAAACTGTAAATTAAATTCTTGGACAAATAGCACAGAAACACATCTTTGAAATACAACTCTTGCCCGATCTTTTATGAATACTGTTTTACAACTATCTCTATTACAAAAAGGGGAAGGGAAGAATTCTATCTTAAAACAGCCAAGTAAACAGGTAACATTTAAATTAAAAAAGCAGGTGAAATTCTTGCCAAAGGGCAGTCAAAGCTGTAACAGTTTGATGGAATTCTTTACAATGTATTCCTTTTTTAAATAGAAACCCATCTTGCTCAAGGAATGCAGACTCCATTACATCTCCCACCCCAGTGGCAGCAGAGAAACATTCTATTTATTAATCCATTGACTCTGGCAGGATGCTCCAGGGGCCAATGCATTTGCATGTTATACTAAGGCATGTTATGATGGAAGTTTTTATGATGGACTTCAAAAGAAGCTGGAAGCCAAAGCAAAGCAGAATCTGGATTCGACATAGCTGTAAGGATGAAGATAAATGAGAAACTACATGAAAATCCCACTAAATTACAAACATTTAGAAAATTTCTTAGAGAGAAGGTTGTGGACTGGTCAAAACCATGTTCTTTAAAGCCTGTCAAGCACTGTGTACAGCGATAGAGATGCAGACAGCCCAAATTTCTCTCTGGTGGCCTGCAAAATCCCTGCAAACACTCTGAGCTACGGCAGCCAAGAGACAGCCTTGCTCTGGGCAAACCCTTCAACCCTGGAAGGAGCTGCATGGATACAATCTTGGCTTCAGGAGGTCAACTTTGCCTGACTTTCCCCAAGCCATCCTACCTGGCAGCCTGGTTTGCCCGTGGGCTTGTTTTTAATGATTGTCTTTCCAACGCCAGAATGGGAGAAGGTGAATCTCAAGAGAAGTTAAAATTTGTGCTCCCAGGCTACATGCAGTGCCTGGCTAAGACCACTGAAACAAAAGCCACCCAGACATCTAGCACAAAGATGCAGCTGGCCAAACAGGCTTCTCTCAGGTGTTTCAAAAGAGGAATGTGGAGAAGAAACAGTATGTGCATCTTGGAGCAAAGAAAATGCCTAAAGTGTTTTAGGAAACACCACGGAGGAAGAGCACCAGCTTTAATTTGGTTTATCTTTTTATATGGCTGGAAAAACCTTGCTGTGGCTAAAGTGTTCAATCCAGTGTCAGAGTGTGAACAAGACAAGGAGACAGAAAGACGAGACATACGTGATGACAGCACAC
>VWZY01009916.1:300504-326328 GCA_013399075.1 Chloroceryle aenea | reverse complement strand
GGGTTTCCAAGCCCCCCGTGGAGCTGTGGTGCTGAGGGTCAGGGGTGCCCTGGCAGTGCTGGGGGAAGGGTTGGCCCTGATATCTTGAAGGCCCTTTCCAACCGAAATGATTCTACAATTCTATGACTATTTCTCAGTAAATTGCAAAGAACAGGAGCAGTATGAACAGGATTTATTCCCTGTGGAGACAATACCATGAGATACAGTCTGGCGGAAAAGAGGCACGGAACGAGTCACCCTCTCTCCACCCCAGGCCTGCAACACCTCCCACCGCTGCCTGCGGCACAAAACCCGAGTGTCAAACTCGGCACAACCCACCCGCGGCGTGACTCCTGTGTCTCTGCCACCCCCTACCACACAGCCTCCCAGCCTCCACCCACGGGGTGTGCCAACAGAAACCATCTCCCGCAGGCTGGGAAGCCTGGAGCAGACGGGAAACCCGCCGAGAGCATGAGCCACACCGGTCGGCATCTCCCGCCCAAACTCCGTCCAGATGAGGCTCTGCCCCCAAGTAGTCACCATCTTAAATTTCCCGGTCCCATCCAACAGCTGGAAGACGGAGCTAGAAGCAAAACCCGCCCTTCCCCGCGCTCCGGCGAGCTCCTCCTCTCCCCGGGATAACCCCAGGAGCTCATTTCCCTGCCGGATGAGAAGCCCGCGGGGCGAAGCGCTCCGCCTCACATGGGCCCTCGCTCCAGTGGCCGCCAGCCNCAGCAAAAGCCCTGCGCCCACCGGAGAGGGAATTAATGAGATTCCTGCTGTAAAAGGGTTTCCTCAGTTCAGTTTATGGTTGGACTCGATGATCTTACAGGTCTTTTCCATCCTAAATGATTCTGTGGTTCAGGTGAGCGAGTCTCAGAAGCTTAAGCAGCGGTGGGAAGGAAGCTGCCCAGCCTGGGAGCGTTTGGAGTGGATGGAGGTGAACTGAGGCCTCGGACCCGCAGCGGCTTTCCGGGTGGTCCAGAAGGGTATGACTGAATTCCTTCTGTTTTTATTTGTTAGAATCATAGCAACTAAACTGAAAAGCAATAATTAGGCTGTGCCACCCTCCCACTTCAGCCGAGGCCAGGTCTCTTCTCTCTGTCTAGGCTGTCTACAGTGTTATTTGCTCAGTAAAAATGTACCAGGCTAAGCCATGGGGCTGAGCTGTGGCTGAGCGGATTGCGGAGCGCTCTGTTGTCAGCGCCCCTTGGCAGAGCCGTGGCCCGCGTCAGAAATAGCTGGGTAATGGGCAGTCTGAGGAGTACGAACGCGAGTTCACATTTTATAATCTAGTTACTGGAAAATTAACATTTATTCTTCTTTTCCTCCTTGACTTTAAGCCACTTCCATTTTGTGTGTGTAACACTGGTGCTTAATTATAGTGACACCCGTTTGCAGGAACCAGACTGTGTCACAGTGTCCCTATGGGGTCCTTCTAATGCCAGTGTAATATTAAAGTGTCAGGCAGGCGGTCTGTGTATTATAAATAGGGTACTTCATCCATGATAAGCGATTATTATCTTTCTTTCCCAAGTGCAAAAGACCTATATAACTCAACAAGGTGCGAGTGATTTAGGCCTCCTGAGTAAAAATCCAATGAGTCCTGAAGGGGACCCTATGATGTCGTTGTCTTGTTGCTGAACTTGAGATATTCAATTTATTATACTGGAATATATTTTCTGAAGTCAACATTGGGTAAAATAATATGAGAGGCTGTTAGAGCAACAGTACAACACGATTTAGTGTCCCTCTGCGATGGCCTTCTAAAAACCTTAATCACCCTTGGCAAAAGCGGAAAGCTGCTGTTAAAAGTTTACTGGCCACTGGTGAGCAAATAGTATCAGTTACTGCTTTGAATCGTTTCAATAATTTAGAAAAAAGGCATTTTTTATTTATTTCCATTCATTTACAATTATATGGGTGGTGGTGTTCTGCTCACAAGGCCGAAGTTCTGCAAGGTTTTATGCACATTCAGAGTTTCGGGGTTATTTATAAATTGTGTTTGGATAACTCTTAAAAGTAGGGCAGTGTGCTTAACTTCACATACTTGAAGGATTAAGGGTTATTGCAATTTTGATCAATTTTATTATTAGCCATATGATTTATTAATTTATAACTATAAAAACAAAACCCAAAAGCCCATTCTGGCATGGGTTGGCAGCAGAAAAAAGCACGTGGTTAATTATTATATCACTTTTTTTAACACTGAATGTTGTATGGTGCTTAAGACATTACAGTGTCTCTGCTGAAGCTGTCTAAAGCTGCCCAGTTTTCCAGCTAAATCACTCTTGGAGATATGAAAGTCAAATTGAGTGAGAGAAGAAATCCTGACAAATATACAGCTCGGTGTAAACCTGCTCATGTGTAGTTTTCAGCAGAGGACACAGGGGGCTTTTACTCTGTTGTTAACATCAAGAAATAGAGAATCAGACACGACG
Organism: Chloroceryle aenea; assembly: GCA_013399075.1. NCBI lineage: Eukaryota > Metazoa > Chordata > Aves > Coraciiformes > Cerylidae > Chloroceryle > Chloroceryle aenea. The sequence continues at coordinate 323,908 of VWZY01009916.1, read as the reverse complement.
TGAGTCTGTCGTGATCGTGAAGCTGCAGAGCTCTCTACGGTGAGAGAAGTGCTGCAACCATTCTGTATCATGTTTACTTTGGGTTTGTATTTCTGGTGAAGAAAGTCTGTTAAATAATTCTGTGCCTCTCACACCTGTCACCATGTTTAATTGGCAATTTCTCTCCCTAAAAGCACTCCACCTTTGCTACTGCTGGTGAACTGTAGTAAGATTGAGAGTGATACTGGGAGTAAACAGGTGGTAGGTGGGATATGTTCATTAATTCACCATTGTGACAACAGACGGGAAACATAGACTCCAGCCAGGGCAGGGGGGGAGTCCCCGTGATCCCTGGAGGGGTTTCCAAGCCCCCCATGGAGCTGTGGTGCTGAGGGACATGGGTTGGTGGTGCCCTGGCAGTGCTGGGTTAATGGCTGGACCTGATGATCTTGAAGGACTCTAGGACTCTGCCAGCTGATTTGATGATTATCAAGCAGGCAGGATGTTAAATTCTCTCTGTAATTTTATTTTCCCAGAATGGCCAGCAGTCTCGAGGATAACTCGTCCCTCTCTGCTCAGAAAGTCGCACGCTCGGAAAGTTCCCAAGCGAAGAAGTCCCAGCATGCAGAAGAAGCAGTCTTTTACATGAACTGCCGAGCAGCTTACCTAACTGTTTTAAAAAGCAGTTTAGAAAACATTAAATCAAAAGAACAACTTGGTTTAGGTAAGGATTAGATATTTTTTCCCCCGTAATTCTTGTGTGTGATGATTGATTACAGTGGGTAGTTTACAAACAGCTGCCAGCAATTCTGCAGTGAGAGTATCCCAACACATAAACTCCATCACTGTTCTAAGGAATTTACAGTGCTTTTAGACAGGTTCAGATTTCAGGTGTTGCCAGATGTATCTTTGAAGATGTTTTCATCATTTACTTGTTCTAAAATGTTACATAGTGACTTACTTTGTCCAAGTTTATAGAAAATACCATTCCTCAAAGTTGTTAACTTTCCTCAAATCCTTTATCTTTGTTGCTCATTGTTGGATGACTCATGGAAGGGGGAAAAGTACAGAGAGCTTTCACCTGTAAATCACCAGTAGGAATGGGCAAAAGTCAATGCTGGCTGACCACTTACAGGGGACCTAAGTGACTTGTTTGCTGGTGGTGGTGTTGCTTACTTGAGGTGGTGCTTTTTGATAGTGACACTCCTGCAATAAATGTTTCCCTATCCCTGACAAACAAAGTGAGTTGGTCCCAGTTCAGTTTATAGTGGGCAGTTGCACAGAAAATTGCCACGGCAGTGGGCATTGATTGGCACAGAGGTTTGCAGACTCCTGGGGCTGGCTGTTACTGGAGGCATGGGTATGGTTGGTTACCCCAAAAGAGTCTCATAGATCAGTTCTAGACCTCTTTGAGCCTTTCCTCTAACAACATTGTGTGATCAGACTGACTGCTGAACACACTGGTGTTTTATAACAATTCTTACTTTATTTAAACTGCTACTGGATTACATTGTTCCTGCAGACAGAAATCAAAAGTTTTTACTTCTTCCTCCATCCTACATTTGTGTCTAAGTGGTACAGCTGTCAGCAGTACAGGAGGGGAAAAAGAAAATCTCACAGTGCTTCAGCTGACCTAAATAAAGGTGTTAGTAGATAACTGAAAGCTGTGGAGCTTAATAACATTTGCATTGAAAAGCTATGGAATTTCAAAGTCACTGTCATGGAATTATTAGGAAAGTTACAAAAGTTTACCCAAAAAATGATAGTTAGGGCTGTGGATTGGAAATTGATTTCTTTATTATATATCTTGGTGACCGAGTAAGATAAGGAAAGGAGTGAGATAAGACTGAGTAACAACCTGTTTCAGCTGTGGAATAGGTTTTTATCCCAGATAAAATTTCTCAAGCAAATGTAATACCAACTTTGGTGTCTCTTGGAGTTGTAGGGTTGTGTATATGTCTTACCATGGTTGTTTGGTTTTGTGGTTTTGTGTGTTTTTTCTTTCTTGGAGCAGTTTTGTCCTTTTTTTTCCATTCATGGTGGTATGTAATAGCATGGAATTGTGTTAGGAAACTGATGAAAGTGTCTTTCAGTTCAGTTTTTTACCTGGAGTTTTGTAATATGAACATTTTAGCTTGCTTAATTAGAAAAAATATTTCCAGCTCACACAGTTGTCAAAGAAAGCATGAGAACATAAACCTTCAGTTAGATAAAGAGAAATAAGCTGTGTGATTAAAAAAGGCTGATTTTTTATTCTGTGGGTTCTGGGGTCCAGCTCAGAATGCACTTGGGGTTGGAGGTAGTACAGGCTGCTTTCTCAAGTCCTCCTCACAGATTATGGTACCTTAAAGTAAAAGGTAGGTGTATTGCAGCATTGCAGTTGGTTGTAATTAAAAGAGCAGTCAATGGCTAAAGGCAGAAACATGCTCAGATATCAAAAAAATTAATTTCATCATCATTCCAGTGACCATATTTTATTTTTCTTTTGCATATGTGAGGAAGCATTTCTCTCTGATAGCCATAGCATTGCCCGTGCCTAAAATATGAGAGATCTCCACATGGAAACCACCACCATAAAAGCTGAGTGTACTTCTCTGTTTGTTGATTGTAGCTTATTTCCCCACACCAGCACAGGAAATTCTACCCATTACAAGCACATTCTTTCAGCGTGTGGCTTAGTGTTATCCAGCCTTTCTCAGCTGTGATAAAAGTGCTTTAGAACATCCTAATGATAGTTTTGGATAATCTGGATTTCCAGATAGGGGTGGTGTGAACAAATGTCATCTCTTTTATATAGGCTTTGGCTTTCATCTCTATCCATATGCCACTTTGCTACACAGCAAGTGTTGGGGCATTTTGGTTTCAAGGTCAGTTCAGAAAGGGCAATTAGTTGCTCAGGCTTCTAGTCTTTTCAGAGATTTTTAAGAACTTTGTAAGCATTGAGAGTTGTCACAGTCCTGTAGTGAGTTGTAGGTAAATTCTGACATCTCTCAACTGAGTGGTGCCAGTGTTGAAGCATCTCCTGCTGTGTGATATTTGGCTGATTGGTTCTAAACTAAAATTTCACTTGGAGATCGGCTCTGTGGAATTTTATTTGAGGGAGCTTCACTTAGAGATAGCAGCTTCATTTCCCATGTTGTAGTATTACTTAAGGTATTTAGGAGTCTGTAAAGAAGTGTAAATAAAAGGTGCAGTCTAATGAACTTTCAACAAATCCAGACTTGGGAGGTCTGTAGGGCATGGCAAGTGCTGATCTCCCTGGATATATAAAAATACCAGATTGTGTGTTTGGAGCAGGGTCTGTCAAATGCCAGTGAATGCTGTGCTGTGCTCTGGTGACATTCCAGGGAACTTGGCTATCTGCTGAAAACAAACACAGAGTAGCTGCCCTTCCTTGGCTGACCTTGACACTGAAATCCTTAAACAATTGCTACGTGCCCAAGCGTGGCATGGATAAAGATGTAGCTTTGCTGTATCCTCCTGACTCTGCTGTAGAGGTGACAGGGCAGAAATCTTTATTTAGTCCTTGGCATTCAATCGGAGATTAGCAACAAAGGTGTCTGGTTTTGTTTGTTTGCTTTTATGGTGACACAGTTGCCTACTGAGAATTGTAATGATGCCACCACCTCATTTCACAGATGCTACTGAGCTGCCCTCAGCCGGCATAGACTTGGTCATTGGTCAGCTGGCTGAAAATCAAGCTGCCAGCCAAGGCAGTGATGAAGGATGGCTTCTATTTCCCCAAAAGCTTGATTATTTGGGAGTATAGAAAAGCATCCCTCCAGTTTCAGATAGACTGCGTTTGAATTTCAACCTAACGTAATAAATTCTTCACACTGGCAACTGATGAGAGGATGTTTTTAGTAAAGACTTTTAAGACTGTGACTAGATCCAGCAAATCCATTTTGAAGAACACCAGGAGCAGGAGCAGCAGGACTGGCTGCCTGTATGGTATTGGCTGTTGGCCCTAATGTTTGTCTGTTGGTGTCATTTGCCTTTACATTTGAAATTCATGTTGGGTAATTCAAATGGTTAAATTCAAATGTAGAGATGAAACATAAGATATTGTTTATGGTGAATTCTACAGTAGGTCTCAGTTCTTGGCAAAGGAAGTGGCAAGACTTGTGTGCACAAATAATAAGTCCTTGATAGTAAGGCAGGGGGTGTAGACACTGGGCTGAATTTTACACTTGGCACTTGAGGAGACTGTCTTTGGATTCACGGATATTTTACTTAATTAATCTTCTGAACCCCTTAATTTTCTTTATGGAAGACATCCCATTGGGTCACTGCACATGAGTAAGGGGAAGCTGCAGATCAGAGCCTTTAAGCAAAAGAATTCCTGTGATATTGCTGTGTTATAAAAAGTCACAGGCTGCACTCTGGGGTCTTCCTTTTCTGTAGAAGAAAGCGGGTGTGATTCTGAGCGCCGCGGCGTACGTCGTCTCTGGGTTGGATCATAGTTGGTGAGGGATGATCAAGGATGTCAGGCACTGCCTGTTTGATGTCTCCTTTCAAAAGAATATGCGAGTGAGCTCATCTGCCCCTTGGGCTGCTTCAATCTCTGGTACAAACCATAGAATTCAAGGCCAGGGAAGGTCATGGTCAGTCTGGATCAGTAGAGTATGGGATTGAGACTGTAAACAAAACTCTCCTTTAGATCAGCTTTCCCCCTGGATTGATTTGGCTTAAAAAAAGAACAATCATGGAAAGTAATTAGAGGATGTTTTGAGAACTCTGTTAGTGGCAGCTGGAATATGCAGTTAATACTGTGTTTTATTGTTCAGTACTTCAGCAGGCTGGAAGAAATCCATCTCAAAAGACAGTTAATAAATATTGGACTTCACAAACGACTACACTGAATTTTGATGATTTTTGTACTATTTTAAAACAAGAAAAAACAGCTACAAAACCTGAACTGCTGGAAGCATTTCAGAAAATAGACAGAGAGAACACTGGATATATTTTACATGATGAACTTTATCAAATTCTTACAACAGTAAGTATTAGTGGAAAATTAATTATCTGTCTGTAACCATTAGTAGAGATTTTGTGATCAATAACTCTACAGAGCCCCTCTGCAACCCTTTAGGGTTAGGAACTTTTACTAGAAGAATTAATGACACAGCTTTGCTGCTCTGGCCTCACCAGTTGTTTGTGTATGTTCAGATACAATGAAAAATAATATTTTTATGTTACACATAAAATATTAAGGTCGGTGCTTTAGTTTTATTACAGCTCTGATGCTCTGTCACACCAGGGACTTCACTGGATCTTAAAGTTAGTTCATTGGGGTCTTAAAGTAAAGTGTGCTGGGGGGGTCAATACTTTGGTTAGAGATGATGTGTTATTAACCCAAAGCATGCAAATGTCATCAGACTTACCTGTATGTGTCATTAATACAGCTTAAAACAATGACATAAAAACATATCTGGTATAATAGGATATAGCTCAAGGAAAGAAGTCAAACCAGCCTTTATGGAGTTACCTCTTGGTCGTCAGCATGCTACAGTACAAGTAAGAATGAGCAATAGCTGGGATTCCCCAATTTATGGAAGGTTTTCTGAACTTTGGTGTGTCTGTGATAGGCTTCCAGAAGGCATCACACAATGGCATCAACTGATGCAGTTCATCTGTTCAGTATTTAGTAGCATTGTAGTAAAATATTTTTTTATGATGTAGACCTTCTATTTTGATAATCCATGTAAAACTACTGCAGGATATAAAGGATATTAGAAGAATTTTTCTTTGTGTTTTTGTTAAACACGTGCTGTGGGTGACCAGCAGTCTTGAACCCAAACTGAGTTGTTTTTTCATTGCAGAGAGGTGAAAAAATGACTCGGGATGAAGTGAATACCATTCTTAAACAAGCTGATTTTAACTGCAGTGGCAAACTTGACTACAGCAAGGTATGGCAGTGATATTTCTCCTTCTTGTGTTACTGGGTTGGTGTTATTGCCAGTGTTCATATTATCAAACACAGTACATCCCACCTCCAGGCGTTGGTTTATTCGGGACCTTACCCCAGGCTTCCCCCCTCCAACTGCCTACGTACTGGGAACGTGGGCTGGTCTATATTTCTGTTTCTCTCACTTTATCTGGCCATTAACCTTGAAAAGGTCACTTGCTGCAAGTGAGCTGAATGTATTAGGCAGAGCCTAGCAGTAAGCTCGAAGCCTAACGGTGTGTGAACGTGGGAGTTAAAGGAATGGCAGGATAAAAATGACAGTGGGCAGCAAACTTAGCTATCCAGGGAGAGTTGCTGTGTCTGTCACATTTTCTTAATTTCTTGTGGGGGGGGACATTATTGTATATGCTGAACATCTAATTTTCAAGGTGCTAAACCTCATCTGTTTATCTGACATCATCTCTACGTTTTGAACTGGATGAAGAGTCTAACAGATTTGTAAATAAACATGGTTCTATAGAAGAAAACCATCCCCCTGTTAAAAATCCTATATTAAAGAAAAGTCAGTCTTCAAACATCTGGAAAGAACCATAAATCACCTCTTGGCTTGAAAGTTGCACTTAATTTTCTTTGAACATTGGACCTTCTGGTTGAATCGTGGCTCCAGTTTACTGTGTCACTGATCCATTAAAATGAGTATTGTGCTTTAAGAGAATACATCTGTTGACCTCTCCTCTCCTTACTAATGTTACATTTTAATCCTTAAAACTGCATGAAAGAACATTTCACTTACCAGATCACTTTTCTTTACCTAAAGTTTTGTGATTTGTACCTGACAACCAGTGAGCAGTGCTGCAGGGCTGCACGAGAGAAACTGGAAGTTGACAGTCGACTGAGGCAGCAGCAGTTTGGGAGTCAAGGTGAAACTTGCTCTGAAGGCATCACGCTGCCAGTGTCAAAACCATCACCAAGAATCTCAAGGAAAACTGATCACAAGCTAGCATCAGCTAAAGGTATTTTTATTTCCTATCTGGAGTTTTGCTGCAGTTGGAGTTCACGCTCTGGGGCAATGAACAGCTGAGTATTTATTTAATTTTTCTCAGATTAGTGAGGATGGTGTTGACTAATAGAAATTTAAAAATGCAGAAGTAACATGCAAATATAAAATTGTGTGAATGTCACAGTAGAATATCTGACCCCCATGTTCAAATGGACTTTGGCTGCATCTATGATCTGAAGCTCTCAAATTCTTAAGGGTGAATTTTGTTGACTCTCAAGTCGTACAAACCAGAGGAAAGAGAGGAAATGAATGCTCAAATATTGCAGCATAGCAAGTTATTTACTTCCTCCCTGGATCAGAGATGAAACCGTAAACATTTATCAGTAAGCAGCCTTTTTGTTTCAATTATCAAGGCTACTTTTCAAACACAATCAATGAGAGTTTAAGATTCTTCCTGGAGTTATACAAATACTTAAACCCCTTTCCAAACTGGCAAGAGACCACAGGCTAACAACAGGCTGCAAAGGTACCATGTATGAAATACGTGTAGCGTGTGCTGTTCACTTCAAGCTGTTCCAATTCCAGGCAGAAGTGAGGAGGTGCAAAGATGACAAAACAGTCATGAAGTTTATGTAGGTAAATCAACAATTGTACCAGCAGAATTGCCCCGGCATATGGAATTGGAAAGTAAAGGCTTGGAAATAACTGTGTTGGGCAGCTGTGCATAAGTGATGTGCTGTCTGTCAGGGAAACTGCCTTGTCCTGCAAATAAATACCTTTACTTTAGAAGCAGGTTAAACCTATCCACATAGAGATATACCCTGTTTCCAAGGTAAATAGAATCATGTGGTAACAATTCCTTTTCCTCAGGTGGATTTAGTTCCAGGGTTTTGCCATTTGTATGCCCATTTGCCTGGGAGATACTATCAGGGAAATCAAGATGTTTGGCTAATAAATAATTAACTGTTATGTAATTACAAGGGAAATCAGCTTCTCTGAGTTACTGTCATCCAGTTTTTCAGTGTGCGAGGCTTTGTGATAAATAGCACTAGGAACAGGCTGAAATAATGTAACTAAATATCAATGTTTATAGGTGACAGCAGAACTCCTTCGAGACCCTCGTCCTCTCACAGTTGCAAAGGATCCGTTTCTACCACTATCACCATGGGCACCAGTAGCCACAGAAACACAAAGCTGATTGAGCTGGATGCAGTCAAGGTATCACATAAGCTCATCCTATGGAAATGATGCTCTGGGCACACATGTCATTGCATTTTAAAGCAGAAACCCTTTTTCTCTGATTTTTAGCTTATGTTTTATTAATAGTTTGTCAAGGGCAGCTGTAAACTGAGAGGTTTCTTGATATATATTATTATTAACATTTTTATATACTGTTGGTTTTGCTGACATCTAGTTATTGAAAATAATTTTTCAGGTGTGAAGGTTTAATAGAGCAAAGTGTGTTTTTTATAAATGAAACCACTGTGGGATAAAATGGTTAATGACTTTCTGAGAAATTTAAAATTTAATAATTTATTAGATTGGTGAGAACTTTAAATGCTTAAGTAGTCTGAAAGATTGTGTATCATAAACCTTTATATGAAAGGTAATTGGAAATAAATAACAGATCTTTGAGAGTCTTCAGTTTGGGCATTACTTTGTAAATATATGCTGTAGCCTGAAAATATTGATTTTTAGTTGGACTAATATGTTCTATCAGTATTTTCTTTTAAATAAATCACTTATTCAATATAAATTCCTGTGGGAGAAAGACAACAAAGTCACTTTGCTAAGTCAATATTTGTAGAGTGTTAATATTGATCTTTTTCCTTTGTTTTCCCTTTCTTGACTGAACCTTTACTAGTTTTCTTTCAACAGAAAATAATAGCTGTAGAAATATAAAACATTAACTGGAAACTGCTCGGATACATTAAAAATGTGCACCTTGAGACTCCTGTGTAAAAGGGAAAAAATGGTTATGACCACACAGTACAACTGCTGCTAGAAAACTGAACTGATTGTTCTCATGAGTTACATTTTTGTTTCAAATAACAACTCTGTATTTGTTATTGAACTCTGAAGTCCTTTATATCTTCGACATTGCCATACGGTGACATTTGTTCTATATTAAAATTTAAAAACACAACCTCAAAGGAATTTTTTGCAGTCTGTTTAGGTATCTGGACCTTCATGCAATTTAACCTGCAATTTCACCTTGTTCAAACATGATATGTAGTCTATAAAACCATCACACAGTTTCCCAATATTGGATTCCTCTTTCTCTGTAGAAGCCAGTACGAAATGACTGAGAAAAAAGCAGCAGTGGCTATCGATTGCTATTGATTAGCATCGTCCAAAGCTTGAAATCAATCAATGAACCTGAAAAGGTGTGAGCAGGACTCCTATTTTTTTTTAAGCCAACTATTAAGGGCACGATGCAAACTCTGTCAAATTTAATATATAAATACACAGTGTTTCATTTGTGGTGTGGATCAGAATCTAGCATCTAAAAATTCATCTTGCTTATCTTTTATCAGAAGCACAGATGTTTTTCCATAGTTCACCTGTCTGTTCTTTTGCTTTAATCATTGGAACAGTTCCTCTCACCACAAACATTTATATATTTGACAACTTCTGTTATGCTTTGAAGTGAGGGACTAAAATCTAAATAGAAAATCCTCTTTTAGCTTCCCAAATTTACATACCTGTTTGTAATTTGACGTGGATGGTGTAGAGAATACAGCACCACCTTACACCCTCTGCAAGAATAACAGTTTACTGGTTGAGTCCTAAGGCACTGTCAAACTTTTGCTTACTGTTGCTCACATCTTAATCTGCACATTGTTCCTTGTGATATTTTTTCCATCCCTATTTGGATTGTTTGATGTCTCTGTACTTGATTGATGGACTTGTTTGATAACCAGTACTTGAAATAATTTAACAGGCTATATATTTGAATCCTAGCACAGACTTGTGTTGACTGTAAATATCAATTGCCATTATCCACTTGTTTGAGAGGAGTCTGTTGCTCAATGTTTAACCCTCACTGTGAAGACCTGGTGGTGTTTTGTCTCTGTTCACTTCTTTCCTACCTATTCTTTGTGATTGGACCCGTTTTGCTGATCCCAGCACTAGAAATCTAGCCTCCTGGAGAAAGATTGGTATAAAATTTGTAGATGGCCTTGTTCACTAGGTCTAAACTGCTACATAAAAGGTGGCCAGGGACTGATCTGTGACTCTGAGGACCAAGCAGCACAGGCAGCTTCACACCCACGAGGCTTAGCACCCTCTCAAGCAGGTTGTGTCCACTTTAGATGTTACTTGGCTTGGTTTTGGGGTTTGTAGTTTTGGGTTTTTTTGAGGGAGCAGAGGGATTTGGGTATCAGGCTCCATCAGGGATTGAATATCCCACTTGATTTCAGATAACATGATTGATCTTTGGCTTTTCAATAACCTGTGCTCTGAGGAAGTACGTTTACTTTTAAAATCTCTTTGAACTTCCTTAGCCAAGTCTTAATTTTCTTTAAAACCTCCAGAGAACAGCAGAAAGTGAGTCTGTGAGGCTTTTAAATCCGTGAGTTCCTGAGTAGTTTATAGTCTTAAGAAATGTAGAATCCTGAACTACCAAGTGTGTTACTTGGCACCCTGGGTGGGATGTGTGTGCACATCGTGTCTGCACTAGCAAAGCCCAGTTCTTGCCTGACACCTTTAGGTCACTGGCTGTAAGGTACCATCAACAGTGTGTGAATGAGCTGTAAGGAGGACTGGTTTGTTAAGAGGAGAAATAAAAGGTAGCACTCTGAAGACTGGCATTAGCTGGAGTTACTAGTCAGCCTCCTTCCTGGGAGTTGCATGGAGACCTCCCTTTTTTTCCACAAGCTCTCTTCTCAAATCTGTGTTAGTTTACCTGTGACACTGAACACTAAGCTTAGGTACAGCCCCTGGATGGAGCCTTCTGCTAAGATTACACCAAAAGATTCCTCCTGCTGAGGTCCTCAGAAACACCTTTCATTGCTTTCAACAATCTTTCATTGCTGAAAAGTAATTAGAAATCATGGACTTAATCCAGACCAGAGAAGGCAGATCAAGAATGTCTTCCATTCCTCGAGACATTCAGTAAGTCTATAAGGACTTAATCTTTATTTTGGTAAAGAAACAGCATTCAGATGATATTGGAAATTGAAAATTGGGACTTTTTGCTTAAAAAAAAGGTTAAAATTGAAGCCTGCAACTGTTTTAGTATCTCAGCAAAATCATGGCTTCTCTAGGAACTATGTTCCTCGGAAATCTGTCAGTTTTCAGGGTATGTCTTTCCAACAGCTTCCACAGAAGTCGTGAAGAACTGCTTAATTTGACAAGTATTTGTGTTTGTGATTTGTCAGAGCAAATAACTCCTCCTTGTTCAGCTAATCAGTTATGTTCTTTGCCTGGCTGGCCCTATGGAACTAATGTAGCAAAATCCCAGCCTTTTGGTGGTAAATCACACGGTCCAGAGAATTTCACGAGTTCAGTTTGATGCTTCATGGCCATTCAGATTTCATCTGGGCTGTTTGCAAGCTGTATGTTCCTCAGGCACTTTGAGGAGCAAAGCAGTGTCACTAACTGCTCTGCAGAAATTGACTACAAAAAGGACTCTTTGAGGAAAATAATTTTAAAAGGAAAAAAAAAAGGCAGAGAAGATCAGTGCTGTATCTTGTGGTGTATTTTGTGCAGGATTTATTCAATCTGCAAATTACTATCTTTCAGAGAAGGCACTCTTATCCTGATCAAAGATTAAAGCAACATGTAATATTTTCTGGGTTTCCAGGAATGGCAGTGTGCACAATCCAAAGGCTGCTTCTACCTGGAAGATGATGGTGAAATAATTAGTCACAAGTACAAGTTGCACTTACCTCAGAGGTCTACAGTATGTGTTACCATCAAGCCTCTGAACCTTCGCCAGGTAGAAGGTAAGTGTGTTTGTGTCTCTTTGGAGAATTCTCTATAAAATATTTTCTCTTGTGCTGATACATCTTTCCCTTTCTCTCCTGTAATACTTGGTGCTGTTGTGATATAGCATTAGCTCTCTGTTGACAGTCCTATTAAAAATACAACTCCTCACACCACGTGTTCTGCTCAGTCATTTGAACTCGCTGCCTGGGTAGTAAAATCAGTTAAATCCACTATCTTCCCCCCCTCAGTCAGCCAACCTCTTTGATTATTTTTGGCCATAGATTTGTGAAGTTTCTGATTATAGAATTCAAATGTTAGCACTGTTTGTGGGATCTCTCTTTAAGGTCTTGCTGTACTTTGTGAGAAACAAGGATAGAAAACTCAGGGAATATTGTGTTCTCTACCTCAGGTAGTTTTGTAAATACTTGCAGTAGGTTGTGGCTTTTTATGGCAGTGCAGTATCTTGATGTTTTGATTATGAATCTTGTCTGAGGGATGTATAGCTTAGTTTGTCTATTTCAGTTTTCATTTTAAAAGAGTGAAGCCCAGCATTAGAGCCACCTGAGATTCACTCACTGAGCCTTTGTGCTCCTTTTTATCCAAATGCTAATGGCTTTGTTCGCTCCAGTGTTTTACAAGGAGCTTTATCTAGTTGCTACACTGGAATTATTTTTCCCTCAAGTAGATTATTTCCTCTTTAATCCTGTGAAGCAGGAGCCATTAGATCCCAAAGATGCTTTAGAGTCATCTGGACAGGCTGTGGTGCTACAGGTTGGTAACTGATTCTGACTGAGGTTGGTAGTAAAAACTTCACTGCAGATAACTGACAGCAGTCATTCTCCAGTTATGTGGCTGAAATGGGAAGCTGATCAACAGACTTCTAATGGGGAGGAAATGTGGGTCTGATACAGATTTGAGTAACAGTATAGTAACAGATTTGAGTAACAGAGCAGTATCTGCTCCTAACTTTTCTTTTTTCACAGGGCACCCTCTTAAACTGTGTCTTAAACTGTTCCTTCCACCGCTGGATAGTCCAGATGTTCTGTGTAACCAAAAGAGTACTTACTGGTCTTTTGTGAAAAAAACTCTACTTTTGCACATTATTATTATGTGTCTAGAAGTACCTCTGTGTTTTGTCATGAAGAGGAAGGTATAATATTGGTATGTAGGGAAAAAATTCCAGTTAGCAGAGCAGTTACCTTTTTAGGAGAAATCAAAAATACCTTCAAGTTTGTAACAAAGTGTCATGTTGTGTAGCCACTCTTTTTAATCTTCATGACTCTTAACTGTAGCAATTCCAAGCCTCTGCATTCATTGTTTTGCCATGGGCTGATTAACTTGAAGATTCCCTGAACTACAAAAGATTTTCATATTAAAACTGTCAATAGTAATCATTATTTGTAAGGGAATCACAAGTCTTGGAACAACTTATCTGATTGGCTGCAATAGAAGGGAAATCCTGATAGCAGATAAAGGATTCTTTTTCTCCACCTTACAGGATCAATGTGATAAATACCATAAACACTTTGGTGTTCATGAACTTTGAGGTTCAAACAAAAAGCAATTTTGAGCCATTATTAAGCATTTGTGCTGGAAATATTTTTTTTCTTTCTAGGAAAATCTTGTCACTGGTTGTCAGTGGATACAGCTTTGTATATTCTCAAGGAAAATGAAACCCAAGAAAATCTACAGCTTGTGAGCTTTACTGAACAACAAAACAAAGAGGTTAGATGTCTTTGTTGCTTTCCTATTTTAGTTGGTCTATCTTTAGGGTTTGCATGGGTGAGTTCCTGTGCATTTGGAAGGATTCACACTGTACCTAATCAGACTAGAGAAGAGAAAAACACTTGGTGGGTTTTGTCAGCCTGTTTCTGGCTGCTTTTATTTTCAAGTTTTAACAAAGAGTGTTACAAATCCAAAAAATGATAGCACTGTTGTTAGACATTTCTAGCAATGACTCTCCTCCCCTCATCTCTGGTTCTGTATGTTTTTCTGTCTTTTATTATAACTCAGGTTCACCAGTTTTTGAGTCTTTAAAGTGACATCATGCAGCATCTCACTGTAGCTCTGTTTTCCTTAGGGAAAGCCCTTAGCATTACCAGAGCTTTCAAGTAATTAATCACTTTTGTAGGATTATTACTGGTAATAAAGATACCATTTGAGAAGCGACTTACAAACTTATCTGCCTTCCTTTTAAGAGCAGATGTTTGGATGGAAAGGGGAGCTTGGATCAGGAGTTTACTGGCTGCTCCCATTCACAACAGGCTGCAGGTTGAAGAAGACAAAACCACAAATTACTGGAGAAGCAAAGCTGGTCTATAGAGGTGAAGATGGAGAACTGGCTCTGACCAAGGAGTTCCGGTGAGTCGTATTCCCAGATAGGCACTGTAACTAGTGTAAAATGTTTGCTCCAGACAACACCCTGCTTTTCAAAGCTGTGTGCCCCTAAATTGCTGCTTGTGCAGAATGTTCTCAAACGGACCCAGCAGTGATTGACAGTGTTAGGAGACAGCAAAGGAAACTGAACTGTTTGGAAATAATTCTGCCTTTTTCATCTTCTAGAGCAGCTTTATTGGATATATTTGAAACAATTGATTTGGATGGAAATGGCCTTCTGAGTTTGGAGGAGTACAACTTCTTCGAGCTGAGAACTAGTGGTGAGAAATGCGATGAGGAAGCGTGGGCTGTGTGTAAGGGTGAGTTCATTGCTGTGCTTGATGCAGCCAACGAGGGCTGTGGGTCTACTTGCAAAGGTGTTGTTTGTAGCATCTCTATAGTATAGCAGCACATAGTATACTATGTAGCATGTATATAGCAAAGAAGGACTGAGTCTCTTGTAGCCTATACCAAGAACACATGTAGATCTTGTTCTCTTCTCTCTTTGTTTTTCTTTTTTTCTCTTTTCCAGTCTCCTGTCCTTTGTTTTGCTTCATTTTGACTCATGTACCACTGACCTTCTGATGAGAAAATTCTTCCCATTGCTAATTCCAATTTTTTGTAGCAGAAAGACTTTGTAGATGCCAAAAAACTACAGATTTTCTAATCATGGATCATATGGTGAATTAAACTGTAACAGGTACTTGTTTAATCAATCTCCTTTCTGCAGTTGAACTGATACTGCTTTTATATCTCACAGAGTGTTGAGAGGAGTGTCTAATGAGTGTGTGTATAGTGTCATAGAATCACTTAAGGTTGGAAGAGACCTGAAAGATGGAGTCTAAGCATTAATCCAGTTACTGACAAGTCCACCACTAAACCCTGTCAGCTATATTTCAAGCATCTAGGGCTTATGATGATTGTTTGGAAAATTAGACATAGAAAAAGCCTATTGCAACTGTGTATTTTCTTCAGATGTAAGCAGGTTTTCATTAAAACTCTGTCTCTTGACAGTTGGTATATGATGTGTCAGTTTGTCTGTATCGTGCTCTGTGACAGCCGAGAGATTCTGAGACTGCCTTGCATGAGACAAGGAGGCTGACAGACAGTTAAGACTCATTTTTGAAGAAAAAAAGAGTTCTGTGGCATTGCTTTAAGCTTGCAAAGGCCTTGAAAATACACAGATTTATGTCTTAACAGGGCTAGGAGAACTCAACCACCAGTGACTGTAGCTGCTCTAAAAGCATGAAAGGGGTGGTTTAAAAGCACGGGCAGATTAGCTGCAGTAAGTGAATAAAATGGGACATTTTGAAGCCATTGTATGAAAGTTAAAAGTTTCTGTAAGAGATATGTTGTTTTTTTCCAACTCGGGTATTACAGACCAGTATGACATCATTATATATCAGCCCAGGTCATGTTTGATATAATTCCTCTGTAGGCTATGAAACATTGCTTAATTTGGGCAAAAATCCTTTAGATCTGGCAAGTGCTGCTAATTATTTCTCCCCAAAACACTCAAGATATTGGGCTTTTTCCTGCATGATGGAAAGCTCATACAAAACTCCTTTACTATAGATGAGTTTCTTGTCCCTTTCATGCTTGGACGTGTTATTCTCACTTAGGACTTTGTTGGTGTTAATGTCTCTCTGCACGGGTCTGTGTGTGAGAGGTGTATAAGAGAGGAAAGAAGAGAATATGGTGAATGTTTTACCAGGTCATGAATCAGTTGAAGGGTTCAGACGAATACCATAAATCTTGACACCAAAGTTCAAGCCATTTGTGAGAGCATCTGTACCTTTAGGTAGATTTATGAAATTGGTAATCCCTTTTTAATAATATATAGTAAAGATTTAGCATTGTTATGAAGATGAGAAAACCATTTTTAAAAATCTCTGACACTAGGACATTTCAATTACGTGTTTGCTGACATTAGAGTGGACAATCTAGGGGATTCTCTCTGGAGAGGGATGGCAGGATTACTGGCATTTTATTGCTTTTTGGGAACTAAGTAAATCATTTCTGTAGCAAGGACCTCAAGCACTAAGGGTGCTGGCTCCAGCAGACTTTCATTTCCCATTCCTCATATCCCCCATTCTGCAAATCTCAACCACAACCTCTAGGAAAAAGAAAAAAACCCCACCTCAATATGAACTCTTTGTGTTTTGAAATCTCACCCTCTTTTGGGTTATAAGGGGCCAGCTGTTTCTAGTCATTAACCAAATCCATGGGGAAGCTCTGCAAAGAGCACACACCTGGCCAAGGACATTCTATCCCAAATAAGACTGGAGTGCCTGAGCCTGCAAGATGTTTCTGTCCTTTAAAACTCCTTAGCACAAGTAAGAGTTTGGCTTTGGAAGGATAAAGGGTGTTTGCAGGAAGAACAGATGTTTAAGTGCTGCCTTATATTTCTTTTCAAACAGAGAATTTTGATATGAGGAAGAATGAGCTAACGAGACAAGGATTTATGGATCTGAATCTCATGGAGGCCAATGACTGCCAAGGGGATCCCAGTGACCTTTGGGTCACTTTATTGTCCCTGGGCTACAATAAAGCATTAGAAATGACAGAGGTATGGTAGCCACAGAGCAAAAATAACTGCTTCATGTACAACTTGCCTTTCACAACAGTGTCTGAAGGTGTTCAGTAATGAAAGGGCTTTGGGTGGTACACTGATTACAGGGCTGGAGATTATCTCTCTGCTTTTTAATAAAATCTCAATCTGATTATATTATTTCTTTATTTTTTTGATAAACTAAATCAGGTCAGTGTAGTCACCACAGAAAAATAAATGTGTGTGAAACAACCATGTACAGAACCAAAAATACTCAGTATGGTTGAGACACCAGTGAAAATCTTGAGATCAGGGTGAGCGATTTGTTCCTGATGAGCCCTTTCTCCTTTCCTGGGAGCAGGGTTAGCAGAGCAACTGCAGAACTGTCTGTCTGCTTTCAGACGGGAGAGGGAGCTGTCCTCTAAGCAAGAGGATTCCGGGGAGGTTAGAGCTTTCAGGTTGGTGTTCTGTGCCTTACACTCACTAGCTGTGGTTTATGGCTATAGCCTTTGCTTTCCAAAGGACCACAGAACTGATTTAAGAGATTGATATTTCAGGAGCATTGAGCCTCTAACAAATTAAAGACAGAACTCGAGAACTCCTAATAGATTCCAACAGCCATTTGAAAGAAACTGAGGGGCTATTACTGAGTCTGAGGAAGTGCAAACTCCTGGCTGTTACATGTACTAATTGTAGGCAAGATGCTGTAAGAGCAGAGTGCTTAATGCAACCCTGCAGATATTTTAAACCCCTATGATGTGGCACAAGTAGCAAGACTGACACAGGTAAAGGCAACAGATTTATTTCAGGTGCCAAAATACATTCATATTTCACCTCAGTTCCTGTACATTGTGCTGTCCGAGGAGGGTTTGCTTTGTTGGAGCCAAATGCACCAAGCTGCATATCCAGTGTACTGGGACTGGCATAAAAACCATTCATTTGTCCTGAGCTTTCATTTGCTTTTAAGATTGCCACAGCTCTTGGGTTTTAATATTTAATATTCAGTGGCATACTTGTATTTGGGTAATTCTACTTCAGAGCATCTGTGAAAATACTTTGGAGCTGTGGATGAAAAACTGAGGGGAAAAACTACAGATAAAAGGCTGATGAAACTCATTTTGTCCATTGCAGGCATGCCCCTTTGTCATTGACATCTATGCAGAAAAATGCAAACCCAGAATTAAAGCTGTGTATCTGGAGGCAGGAGGCTCACAACTCAGCAGGGCCATTTGCAAGTCTGTTGTTAACAAAGGAGAGGCCAAAATGATGGATGGCAGTGAGAACATAATCCTCTACACCTACAAAGCAGGCAGGAGAATCACTTCTGTTATTGAAAATAAGGTATGGCAAGAGACTTCCATAAGGTGCTTTGTGTTAACATCTATTGTTACTGGTCTTCTTCCCCCCTTGTGTTTTTTTTTGAGAATTACATCTTCTGGTATTTCTGATATCAAGCTTCTGTGTCTAGTTAATTTAAAAAAAGAAAAGTACCTGATGCTCTCTTTGACATATGACTCAAACTTCAGAACAGGCTGGATCAGTGTTCTTGGAAGGGACAGCTTCTTACAGTGAGACAAGCAGTTTAAAATATCATACAGAATCTGAATATTTGGTTGTGTTCCATTCCAATTTTTCAATCTTTTGATCATTACTGCAGACATACTTAGGATCTCGAAAGATCACAGCAAGAAGTATATTTTTAAATGGACAAACATGTGAAAGGGGGTGGGTTGGTGGACTAATATTAGGCCTGCATGCTGAGGCTCCTTGGAACTACAGGTTTAGATCTGCACTTCGCCCTTTAGGGTAGATATCCTGGAGTTATTTATATGTTTGGGGATATGTGAGAGAAGAAGATGAGGTCTGTACTGGTGCAACTGGATGCTGTCTGATTAAAATCACTGACAACTGCCATTTATACCATTCAGATTTCACAAAATAGCCCTGTTCTGCATTGAAGCAAATAGTTGCACTTCGCTGAAAATCTCATGAGAATTTGTAGCCTGGAGTCTTTTTTTTGTATTGTAAATGTCATGGGGGAAGAATAAAAAGGCAGTTTCCTGCATCTGTCTTCTAAGCTTCCCACAGCGTCAGCAGTCTGATTATATCTTCAGTTATTGTTCTGATAATTACAATGGAAATAATTGCTTCTTTGTGATTTCTGTAATTAAATTAAGGAAATATGCTAGTTCCTGAAGGATTTCATTTTAGTCTTGTGTATGTATTTAATCAGTGGATAGGGGAAGGTGTCTGTCTTCTAATCCTCCCTAGCCAGGGTGTGAGCTGGGGAGATTAAAAGACTTTGTATGCAGAACCTCAAGTTGCTCAGGGAATGAGCAGTACCATGGCTGTTGTCTGCCTGTTTCTGTCTCAGTTAGTTAAAGAGGCAACTTCCTATCTTCCCAAGCACAAACTTACTGTAATATACTCTCTGTGCTAGGTGACTTTGTTCCTGTTGCTGTAAGTATCTTCCTGGACAGCTAATTCTTTTGCTTGCCTTTATCTCCCTGCCACGTGGAAATGAGAACTTCACCAAAGTGATGCCAGAGCAGTAGATCAAAGTTGTAAGCAGTTTAACACTAGATTGTGTTTGCATTTCTGCAGCAATACCAGATTTGAAGAATTATTTGCACTCCACTCTTTTACACAACTGCTTTGTACTGTGAGCACCACAGATAAAAATTCTCCTTTATTTAGATCAGCCCTAACCAGCCTGATAGGAGCTGCTTTGCTGTGTGAAGCTGATGGTGTCAAGTAACTGTGTTTCTGGTCCATTTCTCAATACAGAGAGATTAGGGGATAATAGTCTTGTGTAAGAATCAGACATTTCCCAGCATCTCTGTCGGATGGAGATTGACCTAGAGACAGCTGCATAGCTGGGGAGTCCCATGTGCTTTGGTCTTGGGTCTGAGGATTGCCTGGGGTAAACTGGTGGTTAAAGAATTTTTTGTTAACAAGCTTTTGGTTTTATATATTAGATCCTTTTTGCATTTCTGTGGCAAGAGCATGTGTTCTTTAAGTGATTATACTATACTAATTTTGTCAGATATTTAAAAAACCAATCTCTATTGATGAAGTCTTCAAAAATAGCCTGTAGGGGATGTTGCAAAGAAAAATTGGGCAAGCTTCCAACGATGCTTCTCCAGATCTCTGTCCTACCCTCCTGCAATCTGCAGTTCTAGGACTGCTTGAGATAGAAATACTTTGTACTTAAAATCTAGAATGAATTTCTCCAGTCACCTTTTGAAACTGCTCAACCTGCAGCGTTCTGCAGCAAATTGTTTTCTCACTGAATGAGGTTCCCAAATTGTGTCTCAGTAAGTGATGAAGTTATTCAGAGGAGTCTTAAATGACTTTTGATTATGCATCTGGGCTCTGGTGATGCTAATGCACATTTGAAACAGTTATTCTTCAAAGAGAGTAGACATCAGCATCCTTGATGTGTTTCTATCCTATAAAATAGCCAAGTTAGAGAAGTAAGAGAATGTAAAGTTGTTAGATAAAGAGCAGACATTTAACTATAAAGACTAATGGGTTCCTTCATATTTTTTTCACTTGCAGTCTGAAAACAAAGTGATTATTCATGTCAACAATGAGCAGAGTAAGAACTGCCTAAGTAATAGGGGACTGACAGTTTTTGCTGTGGAAGTAGCCCCGAAATCCATGATGGTAAGATTTTTATCATTTACACAACTTCAAATCTAAGCAAAAAGAAAAAAAAAATCATGTGACATCTTTACAGTTTCCTCCTGCAGGTCTTTTCTCATGACAACAAGCATGTGGATAGTGGCATCCACATCACCAGTACAGCTTAGATTCAGTCCTTGATATTTCAGAGCTGAACATGGACTCAACACAACCCTGTTTACCTGTGCAGGTTGCTGTAAAGGTCCATAGCTGTTCAGGTTTTCATACCTGTGCCTGTTTCAACTGGCCATTTAATACACGTACCCTAAACCTTGACAACCATTACTTTTTAATATTCTTTTTTTCTAAGGCTGGGTTGTTTTGTTTTGTTTTTTTTCTTGGCAGATTTTAATCGGGTATATTGACATCTGTGAGAAACAGACCAAGGATGTCCTAGGCAGAATCAGAAATATATGCCTGGCACTGCTTAGGCACAGTGTGATTTGCAGATGGCTACTTTTTGTTCAACTTGATTTGCAGGTTGTGTTTAGCCACAAGGCAGACAGATCTGCTGATCCCTGTTCCAGAGCTGTGCAGGCTTTAGAGAAAATTCTAACTGTGGGTTCTAAGGGAGAGCATGAGATTGCAAATGCATTCCAAATGCAGATAATTTTTTTTGTTCATTTATTTATGAAGAAAATCCAGGTTTTACTGTTCTAAAAGCACAGGATCTTTCTTTAAAAGAAGCAGCATTCAAGTGATTTTATATTTCACAGCTTTCCAGTGTGGCTGCATTCAAACCTGTCATAAACAGCCACAGTCCCATGACCCGGGCAGGGCTGGGCCTATTCTAATATTGCTGCTGACACTTTAGATATCTACAGCCTGATCCTGTAAGGTCGGTTATTAATTTTTATTTAGGCTCCATTCAGGAGGCTCTGTGCCCCTTAGGGATACTTTGCTGTCATGCAATTGAATTCACTACTAAGTTTTGAACAGCAGCTGTCATTGTAGATGATGAATGGTCATCATTTGATGTTGGTGATCCGAGTACTCAAACAGTTCACTTTGTTTACATAGCACTTTAGGTAACATGCTTCCCATTCTCCAGTAAACAACAATTCCACCTCTGTTTCCTCTCTCGTGTACAGGTTTCTCAGCACGTGATGCCTCTGAAGGAGCAGGAAGAATGGCTTTATAATTGTGTGCATTCCCTCGTACGCTAAACCGTGTAGTCCGAGAGCTTTCTTGGTAGCGTTCAGACTGCACCAGGAGTGCTTTGGGGCAGCTTCTAGACAATTGCTAGTCTTGGCCTTCTCAGAAAGGTAGTGTATATTTATACTTGGCAGAGTTTGATCTGTTACAGCCAGTGAATCATATAAATACTTAATTATTTCTGGTATCACACTTCTGCTAATGACTTTTAAGGAACAGTGATAGCTTAGAGGTGGAACAACTCTAGGTGTGTAAAATCTTCTGGCAGAAATACATTGGCAAGAAAACTCAAGTGAACAATTAGAATCAGTGCTGTTCAGTAATCCAGCTGACAGTGATAATGTAATTGTGGCTTATAAAGGCCAGTTGCCCTAAATGTGCTCATTTTTTATAACACAGAACATAGTTCCATCAGATGCTGGAACTGCTTCACCGAGGAAAAACTTATGTTGCTAAATGGGTCTGATGGGTTCCAAATTAAACATTCCTGTTCTTTCTAGGGTAAGAAGTATAAAGAGGTGGGGTTTGTGACTTTGTTAGGCCACCTGATAAAGGATTTGTTTCTTTCCTGAGTAATTACTGCCTGGTTTTATGCTCTTGTATGTAAAATAAAGTCTGCCTGTTCATATGCAGTAAGGAAATAACATTCTTTGGAAGAAATTTAAGGTTTGTCTTGGGCTCTCGACTGTTAACAGCAATCAAATATTTTCAGCATAGCTGAAATAAGGAGAACGAAGCCCACCAAGTTTAGGCTGCAATAACAACAAAACCCAGCTTTGAGGCACAAAAATATTCAGTCTATTGCTGCATTCTGGTTCCTCTAAATACCTGTTAATATGGGGGAAAAAAACATGACCGTGGCCACTGGGTGCTTAAAAAGTGTCTGAGTTTAAAATAGACATTAAATATAGGTGACCTCATGTGGAGGGGCAGCACGTAGTCCTGCAAAGCTATATTTATCTGCCAGCTACTCCTGTGCTCTGCTGTGCTCCTGCTGTAACCATACCCTGGGCAAGTAAATGTCAGCTACAAAATGAGAGCCCTGCTAGAGGCCAGCTGTGATTTACACGCTTCAGCAATTGCAGCTCAGGCAGGTTTACTGGTGATCTTTTAGTCTTCCACTTTTACTTTTTCTCGTAGGAAGCCCAGCAGATACCATTTTCATTTTCAGAATTGTCTAGAAGAAGTAGAAGCTGTATTCAGAGGTGCCAGAAATATCTGGTAACTTCTAGCACGTGGCTGAGCTCTGTAAACACTGCCTTGGGCCAGATGTGGGTACATCTGCAGCTCCTCCACCTCTGAGGAAGAGCTGGGAAGTCACGAGGCACTCTGTGCATCCAGCAGAAAGTGAACACTCCATTACTTGCATTTCTTTTGTTTATAAAATCTTTTTTGTTAGATGTGGCAGGAATCCATTTGCTACTGTTCCTCTGCTTTAGGAAGGGAATGGTTAAAACTGAAGTACTTAGCTGAGAAGTCATTGCCCGTGACCAGAATTGGGTTTGTGGCATGTAGGGTCTAGTTAAAGATGACACAGCAAGAGGGAGTGGAACGTTTTCTTTCCTGATCCTCTTCCTGCTAGGAAGAGTTTCCTTGTCTAATTTTTAAGGTGAGAAGAGAAGCTAGTTCTCCATGGTAGGTTCTACCTTTCCTGCCCTGAAGGAGGTAAGAACAGAGATCTGTTGTATCTGCAGAGTCACTCCCAGTTTGCTCAAAGTCTTGGACCACAGGACCTGGAAGGAGGTTATAGCCAGGTGGAGGTTGGTCTGTTCTCCCAAGTAACAAGCAATAGGACAAGAGGAAATGACCTCAAGTT
>VWZY01009916.1:278038-298834 GCA_013399075.1 Chloroceryle aenea | reverse complement strand
CCTGGAGCGGGGGAGGCCCGGGGAGGACGCCGGGGGCGGACACGGGAATCCGTGGCGTGGAAGTAGATCGGTGAATGACACCCGGGCTGGCAAGGCCCGGCGTGGGGCCAGCTCGTGTTCCAGGCGGTGAAAATCACCTGGTGGTTTTACCCGTCCCCGATCCGGGCAGGGGCAGCGGGGCCGCTGGAGGTGCGGAGGGGGGGAATCTGAGTCACGCCATCCCAGGCTGGAAGGGACCTCCGGGATCATCTGGTACAACCTTTCTTGGCAAGGTTGCTGGCCCAGCTCCTGTCCAGCTGAATCTTTGAAGTGTCCAGGGTGAGGGACTCTGCCACCTCCCTGGGGAGATCATCCCGGTGGCTCATAGTTCTCAGTGTGAAAATTTTCCTCTTGTGTTCAATTGGAATCTCCCCAGGAGTAACTTGTACCCATTACCTCTCATCTTTTCCACGTAGCTCCTTGTAAAAAGTGAGTCTCAGTCTTCTTTATAGCAACTCTTTGAATACTGGAACGCAGGGCTAAGATTTCTCTTGAGCAGCCTTTTCTCCAGGCTGAACAAACCTGGTTCTCTCAGCCTTTCCCATCTGGCAGCCTTCCTGTCCCTGAATCATCTCGGTGGCCTTTCTGCAGCCTGTAGCAGGGANCAGCTGAATCTTTGAAGTGTCCAGGGTGAGGGACTCTGCCACCTCCCTGGGGAGATCATCCCGGTGGCTCATAGTTCTCAGTGTGAAAATTTTCCTCTTGTGTTCAATTGGAATCTCCCCAGGAGTAACTTGTACCCATTACCTCTCATCTTTTCCACGTAGCTCCTTGTAAAAAGTGAGTCTCAGTCTTCTTTATAGCAACTCTTTGAATACTGGAACGCAGGGCTAAGATTTCTCTTGAGCAGCCTTTTCTCCAGGCTGAACAAACCTGGTTCTCTCAGCCTTTCCCATCTGGCAGCCTTCCTGTCCCTGGATCATCTCGGTGGCCCTTCTGCAGCTTGTAGCAGGGACCAGAACTGAACACAGAATTCCAGGAGTGGCCTGACCAGCACTGAGTAGAGTGCAGTAATGATTTCTGTGTCTCTGTGGGATGTCTTATTGATGGAACCCAGTGCCCTGTTGGCTTTCTTTGGCACAGCAACACATGGTTCATTCATCTTGAGCCTGTTGTCCGTCAGGACCCCCAGGTCTGCTCCCCAGACAGGTAGATCCCAGCCTGTGCTGCACTCCTGGGAAGCAAGTGTAGCTTTCCTGTTACTGCTTTTCCTTGCTTCAAGCAATGGTTGTGTTTCCCAGCTAAAAGCACAAACCAGTGGCACAGCATGCTGGGGGTGAGCTGTGCTGAGTGGGGTGCACTGGATGTATCACTGCCAGAGATTTCATCCCTGTGAATTCATCTTGGTCCTGTCACTTGGTCAGCCCAGGAGAAGCCTGTCAGGGGCTTTGCTGTTGGTAGAGGTCGCTGCACTGAGGCTGATTCCGCAGGGGGAGGCTTTTCCGTACGGTTGGTCTTTTCCAACTGGAAAACATCCCCTTCTCCTGCAACACCTACCTCCTCTTCCTCAGCAGCAAGCCTTCTTCCTCACAGACCGACAAGGAGAGGGGTCTGAGGGTGCTTGGTGGTTAGAGTTGGACATCAGAGTAAAACCCTGGAGTTGCCTGTTTCAGCTTCCCTGTGGCAATCAGGTACCTCAAAGATTTTAAGTGTCTGGCTTCTTAAGAAAAAGGTAAAATTGAGACTGCTACATTCTTATGGCATAAAGAAGCAAGTAGCAATTTCTTTCTCAGCCACATAGAAATTTGTCTTTTGTGTTTTCTGGTACTGTTCAATTTTCCATCTGTATCCCAGCGTCCCTTGGCAGCACTGGCCTTGCTGTGGGCACCTTCCCTGAGGGGAAAAGCAGCAGACACTGTTTTGCTTATTTATTTGTTCAGAGAAGGGGTTGGAGGGGAAATGTGCAGTGTTCAGGCCTGACTGTGTGTGCAGACACCACCTTGGAGTCCGGGAATAAGCAGCTTGGGGGACTTATTCCCTGGGATGAAGCCTTAGTTTGTGCAGGGTTTTGGATGCACACCCAGGGCCTGGTGGGATTGAGGAGTTAGTTCTTTGTTGTCTGCACCTCAGCTCGATCCCAGAAGTGAGCAAGGGCCTGAGGATAAAGCCATGCTGGGGTCTGATGAGGAATTTTCTTGGGAGGGGATTGAGCCAGTCACTGCCCGAATCCTGCTTCCACTTGTGCAGCCGCTGGTGGACGTGCAGTGTTACAGCACCGAGCCTTCTGCCAGAGCTGCAGAAGCAGGTCCCAGGGGGTGTGCTTGCCTTGGTGGGTGTTTGCCTTGCCGTATTTCATCCGTGGAATTAATTTCTAAACCAAGATAATGGCCCTAGACAAAATGTTAGGCTGTTTAAAGCAAAAAAAATGGCAATGTTGCAGCATTACCAGTCATCTAGTGCCACAGGTTCCCTCTGCCTTTGCTGTAGCAGACCAGAGAAGTGGTACAGACTCGCCAGAGAGGGGTGTTCACAGCATGCTCTAGCACAGTGTTTCCCCCCCAGAGATTCAAAGGGGACTGGGCAGGTCAAAAGCACCACAAATTTGTCAATCTAATTATCCTGTTGAGAAAAAGAGGAGGAAAAAGACCTTGAAGAGAAGAGCAAGGTGCAGCAAACTGAGCTACAGACTACAGAGCCATTGAAAACTTGATATACAGCTGCTGGCTACGTTTGAGTGGCACCAGCCGATGTGAGACGCTGCGAGTATTGCATTGCCAAACTCAGGGATGGTGAAACTGTCAGATCCCAAGAAACGAGGTAACTAAAACCAGAATTTCCTTTAGTAAATGCAATATTCTAGTTTTGAAGGATTTTCTATGTACTTGCTTTCCTCTTTTGGAATGGTGAGGGGATTGTTGTGCTGTGGTTTTTGTCTGTGATAGCAAGAATTAGTCCCCTGATAGTTACCACAGTTGTAGTTGAGTAAGAGCCCATGATAATCCTGTTTCTTCATAATAAGTGTGAAGTAACTGGGTGTCACCAACCCTTCAAAGAGAAGAGTGGACTGTTTCTGTTAGGGGGTAAGAACGTGTACTGCAGAACAGGGAGCAACACACAGTGACTTGTTCCTGGAGACTGTGGTTTTGTCTTGAGCACTCTTGGGGGTCTCCTGAGTCTGGCAGCCATGTCTCGGAGAAAGACTCTAACTGCATGCTGAGGAGTACTTGAGTAACACAGAGAAAACTCCAGAGGTGGCTGCATGGCCCTGCTGGGCACCTGAACATTCAGCACTAGTTTGTCTGTGGAGAAGTGATGATTGCAGTGCATGTGAGGAGGGCCCCATACAAAGTTATAGTGTGGAGGTGGTAAAAATGAGAACAAGGAGTAAGATGTGATGAAGATAAGTTTGGGCTGCAATCTTTTCTAACAGAACTGTTCTGATTGCTTGATTGACAAGGTACATGATACCAGGTTGTATTCACTCCTGTGCCAAAAGCAAGTGCTGGGAAACTGTATTTCTGGCCCTGAGGTTTAAGAGGCAATTGGATTTATACTTTGAAGTAATAGAATCATATTCTAGACTGGTTTGGGTTGGAAGGGACCTTAAAGATCATCCAGTTCCAACCCCCAGCCATGGGCAGGGACACCTCCCACTAGAGCAGGGTGCTCAGACCCCCATCCAGCCTGGGCTTGAACACAGCCAGGGATGGAGCATCCACAGCTTCCCTGGGCAGCCTGGGCCAGGGTCTCACCACCCTCAGAGGGAGGAGCTTCTTCCTCATTTCTAATCTAAATCTTCCAGCCTGAAACCATGACCCCTTATTCTGTCACTACAAGCCCTTGTAAAAAGGCATGTAGTTTGAAGAGGGAGTGGTGTGTGGTCCTCTTGAACTGTGGGAGAAACCTGAGGACTGCAGTTGATGATTGTTTTAAAGTATAAAAGGAAAGGATGCTGAAGTTGAGTTTTAGTTTTGTCTCCACCTAGAATGGTTAAGATGTAACTAAGTACTGGTATTTGAGTAGGAACAGCTCAGTTTGTAGCTGTGTGATTAGGAAGTTTTTATCCTATTTTATGTTTGCATTATTTACACAAGTAAACTAAAATAGATGGTGTTGGTTTTGCTGTTCTCAGCCAGCATCTGGTTCAGCCCCCTGCTTTGGTTTGGTCTGCTGTGCCAGTTTCCCGTGATGTTCCCATATAGTGAGTCTCACTCTTTAATTACACACATAAAAGCTCCTGTCAGAGTAGAATTGTGGCTCTACAATAACTTTGTGTCAGCAGTTGCAGAATTGAAGCCATCAGCCTGAATCTGATCCACCCAGCCCAGGTTGATCCACTGACACTGTCACCTGCTGTTCAACACTCACCGTGCCCCTGTTCCCTCTTAAAGGAAGAGATTTGCAAAGCAGCTATGTTAAAGCAAATAGCTTGAAGGCATTTTGAATGCCAGGAGGTGCTTTGCATGTTAAATACTAGCCTGGGTTTGTTTTACTGCTGCAGGACAAGCTGTGTGTTAGAAATACTGTTCTCTGCCCTACAAAGTTTGTCTTCCTGGCTTGGCTGCTCTTAATCTTTACCCCCCCTCGATTATCCGGGGGAAACCAAGTGTTTAAACTCAGTTGTGTTGCTCAGCAGCTCTTTATTTACCACTGCTCTGCTTTTGTAGCTCTGCTCCCTTTTTCTCTGTGCTCTTCTGCCTTCTCCTCCAGAGCAGTTCCCATTCTGAAGGTGCTGTTGAGCCCCTGATAACCAGTGTGGTGTGGTGCAGGCTTGGAGAGCCACGTTCCGGTCCTGGCTGAAGGGTGCCCATGTTCCTGGCCTCAGCATCCCAGCAGGTGTAGTGAGACCAGCACATCCATGATCTGCTTTGGGCCTACTGATGGGAAGTTTGCTGTTGCTCACTCCTATCCAGCCTCACTTGTTTGTCTTGTCTGGTTTTCAGGATCTCTTTTAAGAACATCTCTTCTGCTTCTTCCTGGCTCTGGGCAGCCATCCTGAGCTTTGTTGGCTTACAGATCCTCATCCATTCAGTGATCAGCATCATTATCCTGGAGAACAGAATCCCTCAGTCCTCAGGGTCAGATCTATCCTTTAAGTAAAAGCTCCTGGTATTAAAATCATCAAACTAAAGCAATCATAAAGAAAGTTCTTCCAGAAGGCAATCCCCGTGTACCAGCATTAGATGGCAGATCCTGTAGGCCTCAATTTCTGATTTTCCTGACTGTTTTTGTCAGAAGCAGAAGGGGAATTTGAGATGTGGTATCTGAAGTAAGGAAGCAGATGCCAGTTGTACCGTGAGCCTTCCCATGCAGATACAGCCTGACTTCAGATTGTGGTGGCTGTTAGAGGACAACCAGCTCTTAGAGCCTGGAGCCTGCTGCTGCATTAGTTTAGCTTCTTTTTTTCCTGACAAGTTAATTGGCTTATATCAGTTTACAATCGAAGGTTATTAAGGCAGTGGTCATGTTGTCCAGTTTCAGTGCCTTTCCGGAATTTTAAACCCTACAATAATGAAACTCAGCTCAAGGGGAGCACTAAGGTGCTTTGCAGTTAATCTCTGCAAATCCAGCAGATGGAGTTGAAATTCATACTGGCAGGGGATTAACTGTAATCTCCTGGAACAATGACTCTGTATGACCAGAAAGCTGAGCTCTGGCTGTGCTGGTAGGGCAGCAGGACGGAGGCCAGTGCCTTCTCTTTGTCAAGGCAGAGTTTGGGATAGATGAGCTGGACAAAGAGGTGCTTCCCATACATCTCATGCCAAGACTGAGCTGCACCAGGATCTAGGAATGTGTTCTGGAGGGTTGTTGCCATCCTGTTGTGGTTCAGTCTGAGCTAATCAATATATTGATTGGTGCTTCAAATGACAAACTGGAACATATCTTAAAAATAAACACAAATAACATAGAGTAAGGAAAAAATGCAAAGAAGGATGCTTAGGCAGAAGTAATAAAATATGAATGTAATGTGTACATTTATAGTACAGTTTGCAGAGTAGCACACTAAGCAGCAGATCCGATGAGCAGACCACAAAGGCTGTTGGTGGTTATCCAGTAATCCAGGAAACCAAGTGTCATTCCTAGGTTTTTAAATCCCAGCATCCCAGCACAGTGGGGGCTGGAAGGGACCCCTGGAGATGCTCTGGTGCCACCCCCCTGCTCCCCCCAGCAGGGGCACCCAGAGCAGGGGGCCCAGCAGCGCAGGGTCCAGGCGGGGTGGGAATCTCTCCAGAGCAGGAGACTCCACAGCCTCTCTGGGCAGCCTGGCACAGGCTCCCACACCTCCCACCAAAGAACTTGCTCCTCCTGCTCAGGTGGAACCTCCTGGGGTCCAGTTGGTGCCCCCTGTCCTGGGGCTGGGCACCCCTGACCAGAGTCTGGCCCCATCCTCTTGCCCCCTAAAGTGCCCTTGAGTTGTAAGTGAAATCCGGGAAGCAAAGTCTCACCAGAAACTAAGTTCTGATCTTATGACCCCTTAGGGAGGACACAATCTGCCTGGGGGAGACTCCAGCAGGAATGATCTGAGGTTGGGCAGATGATGCTGGAGAGGAAGGGATGAACTTGGCATAGAAATGAGGAAGCACCCAGCAGTCTGCCAATGTCCACACTGGTGCTGCAGGGAGGAAGGTAACAAACTGTTCTCTGCCCTGCTGGGGTAATTAGAATGCAGCAGTGGAAGTTTAGGTTTGACATTAGAGAGCATTTTGAGAGTTTAAAGCTAATGAAAAGAATGCATTGCCTGGGGAGGTCATTGAATCTCTGCCTGGGAAAACCCCTAATGAGAATGGTGTGGGTAGGGCAAGGTCTAGGTGACCTCTCCTCTTCCAGCCTTTTTTTTCCTGCTACTTCAGCCACATTTTACCCCTGGGCCCACAGAAACTCTGCAGCACTTCCTAGTAAGTCTGTGAGAGAATGCTTGTGAATGTCTCCCCCTCTCCCCTCCCATCCTGCTGTGTTTGGCCACCTCGCAGTCATGGGTATAGACTGTGGGTTACTGGCTCTCTACCCGACAGCAGCCTGGCTCTGCTCCCCTCAGACCAGAGCTGCTGTCCCTGATCCTGCAAGGTTTAACCAGATCTGTCTCTGCTCCTCACACTGGCATCTGGCCAACCCAGCCAGTGCCCTCCCTCTGCTCCACAATGTTCCCTGCCTTCTGTAACTCTGTTTTTTTTGAGTTCAGGTGCTGGTTTCTAAGAGGGTCCAGGTCCAGGGGCTATCTCACTATCTCTCAGCAGGCTGGGGCCAGAAATCCTGGAGCATTCCTGGGTCTGCTCAAGGTAGACCAGCTGGAATCCCTCTCCCATGCCCTGGTGCAGGGGCAGGACAGCAAACACCAGGGCAGTCTGAGATAATATGCAGATTTGGGTGCACTTTGAAGAAGTGCCCTTTGACCAGAAAGTTTCTCAATCTTGGTTGCTGGTGTGTGCTCATCTCCCAGCAAAGGGAGTGCTGCAGCCTGCCAAACCTGGAGTCCATCACGGTATCTCCAGCAGCCCTGCAGGTGATGGCTTCATCCCTAGTCCTGCAGAGCCCTTTCTCTGATGCCCATCTCTCTCATCTCTTAATTTTAACTGGGTTGCAACGTAGGCAGAGAATAATCTCTTAATTCTGTGGTGCCTCACACCGTCGACGTGATGCCAGAGAGTTTCCCTCTCCAGAATCTCTACAGCAACTTCAAACCCATGATTTTTAATTAATACTACTGCAAATAAAGAGGTTTGCAGTTGGAGCAGCACTCCTTGCATGATTAATAGGCTTGCAGTTGGCCTATTTATTTTACTTCGTCTCCATTTGTCTCGACATTGCCAAATGTCACGCACGCAGCGGCGGCTGCCTGGAGCAGGGCTGTGCTCGGGCAGAAAGTGCCTGGTTTTGGCAGCTGAGCAGCGGGGTTCTTGGGGATTCTTGGCACCCTCTTATGGGGAGCGTGCGGGCAGCAGGCAGGGGCTGGAACCTTCCTGGGGGTAGAGTTAGGGAAATGTGATTTGTCTCAAAGGAAACTCACAAAACAGGAGTAAAATACCTGATTTGAGTCTGTTTGTTCCCTGGGCTTTCATGCTGTGTAACTTTGACTAATTGCAGAAAAAAAGCATAAGCATTTTAAAAAAAAATTAAGCTGCCTAGCACCAGCTCGTTGCTGTCAGAAACATTCCTGTGAAGCTGGAAAAGGAAGATTGCAGCTAAATGCAACTCCACCATAGCTCCATCGTCTTTATCTGCCCATTGAAGGAGGAGAGAGAGAAGGGGAAGAAGCTGGAAGCAGAGGAGAAAGGGCTGCTCATGGAGGAGAGGACATCCTGGACCTTGGAGAAGCCTGACCCAAGTCTGTTTGCAAGGGATGAGAAGAGAGAACTATAGTTCAGTCTGGCTTCTGCACAGTGGGTCTTCCCTCCCCACACATGCATGTCAAACTCCTAAGCTGTAGTTCAGAGGAAGGCTGTGCTGAGGATGGGTCCGGTGTTGGAGTGGGAGAGCCTGGCTGGCTGCCTGGTCCCAGGCTTGGAGAAGGCTCCAGGCAGCCCCAGCCCTGAGTGGGTGTGATGAGGGACGACAGCAGAGCTCACACAGCAGGAGAGGGAATAAGAAGGGAAGGAGCTTGCTTAGGCCTTTTCCGGCCTGGGGACTGGCTGGTATGAGGCTCCTCATAGCTCATTTTGGGAGCTGGGTTTTGTTTTCTAATGCCACTAGAGGGAAACCTGTGCCTTTGCCTGAAAATGAAGTGCATCTCCCGCTGCAGGATGCTGAAATAGCATGGATGCATAAAATCCAAACCAGTTGTTTCTAGCTGCACAGCCCAGGCGGTCTCGCTGTTGGTGCAGAATATGTGTTGTCCTAGTTCTGCAGCCTACGTGCTTCAGTGGGGCTTGGTGGGGAAAAAAGGACAATTAAGGACCCAAATTCTGCACCCATGCCAAATGAATTGCTTCCGCAGCGCGGAGACAAGCGGGCTGGTGTGTTCAGACCCTGCCCTGGGCTGTGTGGGGCAGCTGCCTTCAGGCTTCCTGCAGATGGCTCCAACTGCTTTGCTTTTTGAGCAATCCTGAACGTCATTCCCTTTCCCTGGGAATTAAATTCCCTCCCTGGGGAAGCCCACCTGGCTCCTCCATTCCCTTGGGGGACTCAGTTGATGCATTCACAGAAAATCAGGTGTAGCTTTTCTCTCCAAAGGTGTTTTTTGTCCTTATGAGGTTTCCCTTGGTGTGTTCAGACCCTACCCAGCTTGATTTTGATCTACTGATGCATATAACAGGATCTCTTTACCCCGTGGAAGAAAATCTGTCAGTTTTTGGAGCAATGACAGAATTGGCACCTCAGGAAACAGTCCTGTGAGCACCTCTGTGAATTGTCCCAGTTCAGCTGTGTACACAGCTCCTTTTTCCCCCTGATATTTAATAACAGGACAGATGAGTCACTACAGAGTGTGTTCTTTAATCGCTCCAGTAGTGTCTAGAAATTGTTTCCAGCAGCTGGGACAGAGGACTCTGAGTGTTATTGAAGAGGTTTGGAGGGAACTCTGAGTTCAGTCTAGCATTCAGAGTTACCTTCCCATCTTCAGGAAAATGATGCTTCATCATTACTTGGTATCTGAGTCTCTTCTGTATGTGTTTAATAAACAGCTTTTATCAGGTGCAGTTTCCCCCAACATTTGATAGGGATTTTTGTGGGTTTTTATGGCTCCAGGTGCATTATTGCCCTTGGTGAGACTCGTGGGGGTGCTCAGTGGAAAACGTTGCTCTCGTGGCTTTTTAATCTGAATTTTTCTTAACACAAAGGTTTCCTCCAACAAAGGTTGACCCACTACTCCTGGTGGATAACGAGAGGGAGCCCGTGGAGAAGTCAGGTTATCAGAGCAGGAGCCGTATGAGCAAACTGGAGGTAACAGATCTGTTACCTTCCATTTTAAGAGTGACCTTTAACTCCCCAGACTTTGCAAAATAACTCAGCAGAGCTGAGCCGTGCCCGCTGGAGCTCCCGGGGACCCGACGTGCCGGTCGGCCCCGGCCAGCGGCCTGGCTCTGCTGGGCAGTTCTGCTTGGCTGGCGAAAACGCCGGGCTCCGCGCCGGGGCAGAGCTGCATCCCAGCAGAGGGCTGGGAGCTGGAGAGCCGGGTGGGTTGATGGGGCCGGGCTCCGGCGGTGATAGCGCAGAACGGCCAAGAGCTGTGCCCGTGGGGAAGAGGAGCTGATAAAGAAGACAAAAATGCCCTTTTCCCAGCTGTTGCAGTGAGCGTGGAACGGTGTGTTCTCCGTGACATTGATCCTCCCCAACAAGTGCAAGGCAACGTCTTCAGTTACAGAAACTACACTGAGCTCAAGGTTCAAGGAGCTATTTTTGGGTGCTCAACGACTTCACTGAACTTCTGGCTAATAGATGGGCCATTCCTGGTGGGAAGTTTGAGTTTTGTATTTTGGCATAATTTACTTTTTAGATGCATTTCTTTGAAAAAATAACATGGAAGACACTCCTCTGCCTCTGGTGACCATGCCAACAGCTCCTTACAGTGATCAGAAACCCGGAACCAGCGGATTACGGAAGAAGACCTTTTATTTTGAATCCAAGATGAACTATTTGCAGAATTTTATCCAGAGTATATTTTTTTCCATAGACCTAAGAGATCGACAGGGATCTTCTATGGTGGTTGGAGGTGATGGGAGATACCTTAATAAGTCTGCAGTGGAACTGATAGTCCAAATGGCTGCTGCCAACGGGGTTGGTAACTGTTAAATGACTTAAATTCCTATAGTTGTGTAGCTGATAAATGCAGAAAACCATAATAAATTAGCCACTATGAGATTTAAATTCCCCAAAGAATTTATTCAGCTGCTAACAGTTAACTTTTTAATGGAATATCAGGTTGGTAGTACAAAAGTTACTGGTTTTTTCACTTTTAAGTGATGCAGTTGGATAGAAGTATGTGGGAATACAAAGAAAAGAAATACTGCCTGGGTTTGGTGAGTTCTCATGCTGTGTTTTGACCTGCCTTGAGCTCTTGGCACTTGTGGGTTTCACAGAGTCTCCATCAGACCCTAAAGCTCTGATATCAGGAAGAAGTGAAGTCATGGGTAGATCCCCAGCTCGCCGTTCAACGGCAGCTCGGCAGAAGCTCGCTCAGCATCGCTCCGAGCTGCTCAGCAAATGAAAAGGCAGAATGTGGTGGTTTCTTTCTCAGCAGGTGTAAATTGTGGCTGTGTGACAAGTACTCCAGGAGCCTTTGAAAATTGAAATAAGATGAGGGTTGCAGGTGAGTGGCGACCTTTGCAGTGATCTCCACTCGTGCTGGGAATCTGTAGAACAGGAGGTTTGTGTGTTTAGAGTAGAGCACAGTTCTTGTACCCTGAGACTTCTGGCCACTGAGGGGTTGTCGTTGTCTCCTTCTGCTTCTTAAGAAGAAAAGACTCTGCTGTCTGTCCTGGCTCTCTCAGTGCAGGGCAAACTTTACACTAAGAGACCTGTCTCTTAGGAATTTGTTTGATAGAAAACCTTGTCTGATCACGACAGGGTGAATGGGAGAATAGGGGGAGAGGATTTTTACTTTAAGTCAACATAGTTTCTGTCTTGGGGGAAAATGTCTTTGGCATTGCAGATTAATGTATTCCCCTTAAGTCAGTGTTTTTTACGAGCAGAAGAGCTGGAAAATGTGCACAAAGAGCCAGGCCTGCTGCTTGGTACTAGGACAGAGGTTTTGCTGGTAAAGGTGGGATTAGACTCATCTTTACTTGCTGAGACTTTTCTGAGGCATTTCTTTCCAGCATGCCTGGCTAAAATCTGTTTTTCCTGCAGGCTTTGATATTCTTCATTGATTTGTTTATATCCAGTTTGGTGGATACCTGTGTCTGGCAGCACTGTGACTGTGTGTCTGGCAGCACTGTGACTGTGTGTCTGGCAGCACTGTGCTCAGCTCACAGAACAGTGCAACCAGCCTGGTAGCCTGGCACTGTGAGGGCTCTATCCGTGGCTACCACGGCCAGCTGAAAGAAAGGCACTCACTTGGGGTTCACAAGCTGCTGTTTCACATTTACACCCATTATTTGCTAGAGGTGCAGTTCTGCTGGTGGCCCTTCGCTCCCCCAGCTGGCCCGTGACATCCGGAGCACGTGGTAACCCCTCGGCTGTGAAGCTGGGGCTTAGCACCAGGCAGTGCAATGGGAGAGGAATCACAGTCATCCAGTGCCCTTGGCTTAGCACCGAACCTGGACCTTCAGGCTGGGAATGCTGCCTTTTCTTCTCTGGTTTAGCTTGGTTTGAATGAAATTCCTCCTCTTTCTCTGCCTGGTCTCCTCCGTTGACGGAGAGGAGTCTGGTATTTTTTCAAATCTCTGTCACCTCATCTGGGGGCTGTGGTAAAGAGCATGTTCTTCCAGAAAAACAGTCGTCTTCTTTTTTATTACATGAACTGGATCCTGATCACCTTGTATTGCTGAGCACGTTGGTCTGGATTTAATCTCAGTGTTTTTACTAAGCAGATGGGAGGGAGGTGTGCTACCTGCTGCGATCAAGGGAATCTGCGGCTGGTCCTATGGGAGTTGTGATGATGTTCAATTTTTGTTTTGTTTTGGCTTCTCTCAGTCCCATTGTGTCTTTTGAAAGCAAAGTTCGAGACCATAGCCAAAGGGGTGATTGTTTTTCTGTCAGGAGGGTCGTTGTTTAGATGCCTCTGGAAAGCTCAGCTGCTGTTTCCAGTTGAGCTGCAGCACTCGTAATGGAAAATGCTAAAAAGGCACAATAGAGAAGGNTGAGGTTCCCCTCCACCCAACTCTTCAGACACCTTCGACAGCCTTCCAGGAACAAGCTTTTTGCTTGCAGAGAAGCAACACCTCTGCCATCAGCACACTCCTGATTTACCTGTTGCCAGCGTTTGGGCTTTTGGCAGTTCCATGGTTTTGGTGTCTGGGACTCACAGGGGTTTATTTGGTTCTGTAATTTTCAGATCGGCCGCTTGGTCATCGGGCAGAACGGCATCCTCTCCACCCCAGCGGTGTCCTGCATCATCAGGAAGATCAAAGCCATTGGTGGCATCATTCTGACAGCCAGCCACAACCCCGGTGGGCCCAATGGAGACTTTGGCATTAAATTTAATATCGCCAACGGAGGTGAGGTCTCCTGGTTTGTTTGGATTGGCTTTTTTTCCTTCTGGCCCTTTCTTGTGTTGAGGAACCTCATTAACTGCCTTAATAGAGAGGATTCATGCCCTGGGCAGCAAGTTTCCCTAAACAGAGCAAGTGGTTGATCTGCTCCCTTCAGACCCTGCTATTCCTCTTCAGGGGAGGTATTCCCAGCCCCAGGTCTTGGGCTGTACTTCTTAAGTGCACTTGTTTCATGGATTGGTTCTTTAACATCTTCCCTCTTGCTCATTTAATGTCTCAGGTCCTGCTCCTGAAGGTATCACCGACAAAATCTTCCAAATCAGCAAGAAAATCGAAGAGTATGCAATCTGCCCAGATCTTCAGGTGGACCTGACCACTATTGGGAAGCAGCAGTTTGACTTGGAGAACAAATTTAAGCCGTTTACAGGTAAACAGCTCTTCTTCCTCATGGAAAGGTTTCCTTCCAGGTGGAGTTAGCGTGGACCTGCCATGAACAGGGAAGGACATTGGGTGTTTCTGAAGGATGGACATGGCCATTCTGACCTCTCCTCCTTATCTCTTGGATAAGCCAAGCAAGGACATCACTCCTGGTCATCCTGGCTTTTGGTTTTTTTGACCTGCATCTTACCTTGTGTGGATCCTTTAATTTTACCATTGTTGCTGTCCTGCAAAAGTTTGTGCTTCAGTAGGTAAATCTGACCCACCAAACTTCAGAGGCTGTTTTATCTGTGAGACTGCTGTTAACATGTACTTGAGGAACAGGCAAAAGTGCATTTTTCCAATTAAAAATTATCATGTTAGTGTTTAATCTTCAGAACTGACTTTGTCCCCATGGTTTCCCATCTAAAAGCTGGCTCTGGGAGTGGGAAATGGGAAAGCCATTCCGTTTCACACGTGACTTTTGTCAGTCAGCAGTGAAATAGAAACGTGCATTGAAAAAGACTTGAAAAACTTCCTGCAAGGAGTATTTTCCCATGTGCTTGCAATTAAAAAAAAAAGGAATCAAGGAAAAGATGATAAAAGTTGCTATTTCTCTCAGTCCCCACTTCTGTGTAGTGGGATTTTTATGGCAATGGGCTTTTCAGGGCTCTGTCTTTATCTTGCCTGTTAATTGCAAAGGTGCAAGTTTCTCAGGCTGTTAGGTGCAGAGTCCCATTGACTTGGGTGGAAATTGGAGAAATGTTTTAAAAACCAAAATATTATTATTTTTCCCCTATTTCCCTTAATCCCACTCTCCAGGTAGGCAGCGTTGCACTGATCCCTCCCACACAAACTCCAGAGAGCTGCAGCTGGGAACAGTGTTTGTCTTAAGGATTTTGTTGGTCCATTTGGTCTGTAACCCAATTAGCAGTGACAGCCTCTAATTAAATTCTTAACATAGGACCATTATGATTGTCTTTATAAAATGATTCCATGAGATGTTTAAAGGCTTCACGCTGAGCCCTGGCCCTTTGACGGGGGACTGTCAGCACAGTGCCACGAGGGGCAAAATTACTTTGCTGCAAAGGTTTCAGAGTTGCTCTCTGTTTACTTTTTCTTTTCCCAGTGGAAATCGTGGACTCGGTGGAAGCTTATGCGAACATGCTGAGGAATATCTTCGACTTCAACGCGCTGAAGGAGCTGCTCTCGGGGAAGAACCACCTCAAGATTCGGATAGATGCTATGCACGGAGGTACGAGTGGACCTGGCTTTGGGGCATTGTCACCTACTTCAGAGAGAAAGCTTTCTTCTGGCATTTATAGCCAACACTTGTAAAAAAGCAAACTTCTTCTGGCTTTACACTCCTTTCTTTTTGTCAAATGTTTGGACTCAGGAAATCCTTGGGGCCTGGGGGGATGCTGTCTGGCTCGGACACGCCAGTCCACGTGAGAGACCCAGGAGGTGGCACTGATGGTGATCAGAGCTGCCCGGGCAGACTTTACATCAGTCACTGTCTCGTGGAGGTCACAGCAGTTAGGGAGAGATCTGCCTGTAGATATTAGAGTGCAAAAATGGGACCATTAGACTCTTTGATAGAATTTAGTATATAACCCAGCTTGTGAGTCTCTTTCAACCTTTTCAAGAGCACCTTAGCTTTCTTAGCATCTTATTTCTCTTGTCTCCAGACCATTCTCATTCCTGTGCTGACTGATTTTTTATTGTCTTCATTATTAGTGTTTGAGAGGGGTAAAACCTGTTGTGCTGCTGGGTATCTGTGAATCCTGGGGGTATCATACTGACCATGTCCAGTCATTCTAATTCCCCAGTGCACGAGCCCTTCGCAGTGGGGTCCTGGCTCACGTGCTGAGCTCCTGGCACAGGCTTATCCTCACTTTGAACCCCTGTGAGTGGTCTCACTAATTGAGTGGAACGACCCCTCAGGCTGAAAAACTTCCTTGGGCGAGAGGTTGTGTGCCTGGGTGGGTCAGGCTGAAGCACACCTATGTGCTGCGTGGCCTTCTGGTGTGAGCACTTGTGCTTTAGTACAATAAACCATATAAACTGACCCAGAGTGGGTGGACTGGAGGCCTGGGTGGTTATGGGGCTGGTGCAGAGCTGCCTGAGGGCACAGGCTGACTCGTTTTCCTCTCTGTGTTTTGTTGGGACAGTTGTGGGCCCTTATGTAAAAAAGATCCTGTGTGAGGAGCTCGGAGCCCCAGCAAATTCAGCTGTGAACTGCACCCCACTAGAGGACTTTGGTGGCCACCATCCTGACCCCAATTTAACCTACGCTGCTGACCTGGTCCAGACCATGAAGACGGGAGAGTATGACTTTGGAGCTGCCTTTGATGGAGATGGGGTAAATGGGCTTTCCTGTATTAATAGGACAAGAGGAACTGGCCTCCAGCTGCCCCAGAGGAGGTTTAGATTGGAGCTGAGGAACAATTTTTTCCCCTTCAGGGCGGTCCCAGGCTGCCCAGGGCAGGGGGGGAGTCCCTGTGACCCCTGGAGGGGTTTCCAAGCCCCCCGTGGAGCTGTGGTGCTGAGGGCCAGGGGTCAGTGGTGCCCTGGCAGTGCTGGGGGAAGGGTTGGACTCCATGATCTGAAAGGTCTCTGCCAACCAAAACCATTCCATGGCTGCTCAGCTGCTTTTAAGCAAAGAAGTACGGAGGCAAAGACCTTTTTTCTCCTGCTCTCCCTTCTATGATTGCAGATAGAAGTGAACCACTTGCTGCCACTGTGGCACTAGTTGACTACTGAGCTAATAAAGAAGTCGAAACTGTATTTAAGTAGCTTTAAAGGCTGTGAAAAATCAGCAGGAAGGTGAAATACTATCCAGGTGTTGCTGTTTAGCTTTTTCAAAAGTCAGTATTTATTTCAGTGCAGTCGAAAAGCTCTGTGAGGTGTCAGGTTTATAGGGGTTTATAGGCTGTGCCTGCCAAGTGGAACAGCTTCTGCCATCGTGCTCCTCTTGTGCTAAGCAGAGATGAGAGCTGTTTCTCCCTTCTCTTCACCAGGATCGCAACATGATTCTCGGGAAGCACGGCTTCTTTGTGAACCCCTCCGACTCCGTCGCTGTCATCGCTGCCAATATTTTCAGCATCCCGTATTTCCAGCAGACCGGAGTCCGTGGCTTTGCCCGGAGCATGCCCACCAGTGGGGCTCTCGATAGGTAGCATCCACCTCTGTGTGTGGAGGGGAGGGGAGCCCTGCCGAGGAGAGGGATGCTCCCCTTTCCGTGGTTTAAGACGCGTCTGTGGCGGGGGGTGGGTGCAGGGTCTGCCTGAGGGGTGAAGTGGTGCCCGGGCTGGCTGCCAGGGGAGGCAGGGGAGTTTAATGAGTTAAATCCTGTCTGGGGCCACAACAGTCTGGCCTCTGCTCTTGGCTCCTCTTCTCCCAAGACAAGCTCAAACAAATGATCCTCCCCACCCTTCTTTTAAATTTGATAGTGATGCTTTCTATGTTAAATCCTCTGGGGTCAACAACTTAAAACTGCTTTAGAAGAGCTATGTGTTTATATCTATTCTTTAGTTTTGCATCCCCCCCACTTCCCAAACCTTCCACTGGGCTGAGAAAGAGGCTTGCTGCACAAGGAATTGTTCCTTGGGGAAACTAAAGCAGTGGTGTGACTGAGGTGCCTTCAGTGCTACCTCAGGAGAGACACTTGGTAGCCACTGAAGCTCCTGCTGCAGTATTAGACGTGGGAGCCCCAAGTCCAGCCATGACGTGACTTGGCCTTCTTACCTTTGAAGGGTGGCCAATGCTACAAAGATTGCTTTGTACGAAACTCCGACCGGCTGGAAGTTCTTTGGAAACTTGATGGATGCAAACAAGCTGTCTCTGTGCGGAGAGGAAAGTTTTGGTACTGGTAAGTCAGTGTTCCTGATTGCACCAGCGATGGCCTCGCTCTTCCTCATCGTTCTTCACTGTGCTGGGCAGCTTGGGGTTTGTCTTGCATGTGTAGCTTCTAAAATATTAAACAGAAAGCTTGCAGGAATCCTTGGTGGAAGCGAACACAATGCTGGAAGTTTTGTCAGGCAAGAGCTAGTTCTCCTTTCAGTTATTTAGGAAGGCAGATGTAGATATGCAGGAAGTTTAAGGGCCTCTTTACTAGCCCGGTCATTGAGTCCGTGGGGATTAAGTGCAGTGTTAAATGTATTTTTCAACTCTTGGTGGCCAGGAAAACCTTCTAAATGTTTTCATTTCTGGAAAGAAATATGGTTTGGAGCATGCAGTTTTATTAGGGAAGGTTTCAGGTCACTATTAAATCTCTGAGCTTAATAGGGCCCTCATTTTCCTGTTCTAAAAACAAGGTATGATTTATAAAGTTTAAATTAACACTTGCCTTTGAACAGTCTGAGCAAGTTATTAGGTTACTGAGAAACAAAGTGAACATCTTAAGGAATTTACTAGGGGTGTGCACGTGACACAAAACTATTATTTGTGCAGAGAAGTTAAAAGTGAGCAGATTTCCCTTCGTGTCGGAGCAGCGTGCTCAAAACACGCAGCGTTCCCGGGAGGAGTTCTCCTGTGGCATCTCCCACATGGTTTTAACATCCTGACTGTGGAAACGGGACCTTCCCTGCAGGCAGGAGGCCAGCACTGAATTCACCCACAAAGGCTGA
This sequence comes from Chloroceryle aenea, assembly GCA_013399075.1. Taxonomy (NCBI): domain Eukaryota; kingdom Metazoa; phylum Chordata; class Aves; order Coraciiformes; family Cerylidae; genus Chloroceryle; species Chloroceryle aenea. Next base: position 280,725 of record VWZY01009916.1, on the reverse strand, counting down.
GTTTTATCTGGTCAGAATTCTCCCCCAAATCTTGTTTTCCCCACTCTGAAGAGCTCTGAAGACTGGGGGCAGCTGGTAGGATATGCAAGGCCAAGGGGCTTGAGGAAATTGAAGTCGGATGATTCCAGGCTCAAACCTGGTTGGTGTGTTTTCATTTCAGCACCCCGTGTTTCAGAAGATTTCAGCCTGTGCCTGGGTGTCTCGCAGAGCAGGGATGGCCTTAAATCCCCAAATGCCTGCAGTCAAGTGCTTTGTGGAACTGGGGTGCACAGCTCAGCATGGAATGATTTCCCCAGCCTTTCTGTAGCTGAGGAAACAACATCCCAGGCTCTGGCTGGAAGCAGTTTGCATGGGGCTGAAGCAGCCAGCCTTCAGTGGCAGCATTTTCACAGTTGGACACTACTGTGATACGGGGCATTTGGCCTCAGGCTGGAAGGAAAGGGGGATTTCAGAAAATGTGGTGTCTCTATAAAGAAATCTGAAGTAAATCGTTGAGTAAAGGAAGGTTTTGGAGTTTTGCCTGCAATGACTTCAGCATGTGCTAAGTTTAAGTTCTGGGCTTTGGCTATTGAGAGGGCACCAGCATTTCCAGTAAATAAATAAACCCAAAAAGCAGCAAGTGATTCATGGAGCTGCTGATAGGAGATGGTCTCTAATGAGCAGCTCTTTAAAATTGTTTCCATCTTTTATGGTATGAGCAATGAGCTCATAGTTTCTCTCCATCCCCCAGTAGGTGACTTGACATTACAGAGAAAAGTGACTGATTTGCAGCAGGGGCTGAGGGAGAGGTTGGAGAGTTTGGCCATGCAGCATCACATCAGAGTGACCAGGGACTGAAGCAGTTTTAGGGGGGGACAGGGTAAGAAAAGGCCCAGGAGTGTTGGACTCCCCTCGCAATGCAAAGAGGGGTTTGTCCACCTGGCAAATGCACTTGATGGAATGAAAAGGGGCAAGGAAGGTTGTTTGATAGTAGGTTAATGAGTTGTTTGGAGCCGGACAGAATGTGAGTGCTGAAGGGGACAGAGGTGAAGGAGCAGCCAAATAGACCCAGTAAAAATTGAAACAAACTGTGACCCAGTGGGACTGGAGTCCAGGAGCAATTAGAGTAATGCAGTGTGACAGAATTCCTGCTTGTTTCTGGGGTATTTTATTCCAGCAATAAGTTGATACATCACTTGGGACTTCTGTTTATTTAGCATTCCTCTCCATCACCTCTGTACAGCTCTCTCCTCCGTAAAGGACCACGAGGATAATTTATCGCTGCGTCCACAATAGTGGGATTTGTGTAAAGCACCACGTAACCCATGCCCTGGCCCCCTGCCCTTTTCCCCAGATGATTGCCCACTCTGGCAGCTCTTGAGGGGGTAACATGGCAGCTCTGGAGTGCTCCCTGCATGAGCGGGCAGACCCTGCCTCCTTGGCCTTTCAGTAGTACCTGGTGGGAGGTTTTCCAGAGCTTGAAGGATAAAACTCAGAAGCTGTGCATCTGCAGGGCACAGCACCCAACTCACGAGCCAGAGGCGTGGAGCCTGGGTTGGGTGTATTCTGGGCTGCCATTTGATCCCCTGTTTAATTTAGGTGTTCAGGGTGCTCTCGAAATTGCAGCACCCTCTCGGGTTTCCCGAGGGCCTGGGTGCCGTGCAGTCCACGCCGCGCCGCTGTCAGCCTTTGGCTGCTGTGCTCCCAGGGCAAGGCTGGGCTCTGATGGCCTCCTGCTCTCTGTGCAGGGCATGCTTTGGAGGACCCCTCTTCTAGCCAAAGGAGGGTCTCCCACAGCCTTGCAGTGCCTTTTCCGGCGCGTGAGAGCGAGAGCAGGCGCTTGGCTGGATTCCGCACGTGAACGAAGCCCCTCCTCGTGCTGCCGTTTGCCATCCAACAAGCTGCTCTTCTCTCCATCGCGGCGTAATTTTGGAGTCGTCAGGGTCTGGCTTCCTCAGCGAGGGCTGACATTTTTCTTGGTGCTCGGCCAGAATGTGTGCTGATCAGAGTAGGCTGATTTGGCAGACGGTGCGTGACAGCTGCTTGAGGAGGTTGATGTTCGTCCTTCCTGAGCTGTTCCTTTGCATTTGCCTTTCTGGTTTCTGATGATGACCTTTTTACTGTGCGTTCCCCATTACTTCCTTGGGAACAGAATTAAGGATCTGTGAACAATGAGTGTGTGTGTGTGTGATAAAAGGGGCCGAATGTTTTATTTGGGCTGCAGCTAAAAGCAGATGATATCTTGAACCGTTTTAACAATACAGCAGGGCTCGAGCTCACGAAATGCCTTCCATTTGTGAGTTTGTACGGCTGCCAGTTGGACGAAGGCGAGAAGACAAGGTAGGGCTGTAGCACAGACTCTCACATGAAAGGAGGTGGAAAATGTGTTTCTGCTGTGGCTCCCGACAGGCTCTGACCACATCCGTGAGAAGGACGGGCTGTGGGCTGTCCTGGCTTGGCTGTCCATCCTCGCCACCCGCAAGCAGAGCGTGGAGGACATCATGAAGGATCACTGGCAGAAATACGGCAGGAACTTCTTCACCAGGTGAGGAAAACACTCCCACTGCCTTACACTGTCTGTCCTGGGTTTGACCCACCAAGGTCAGAGCCCCGGGCACTCGTCACACCAGCACGTGCTCCCACAGCGCTGTTCCAGCCTCCTTACATTTGCTGTTCCTGTCCCATTGCAGTCATTTCACACCCCCCCC
>VWZY01009916.1:263315-274966 GCA_013399075.1 Chloroceryle aenea | reverse complement strand
CCGGCGATCGGTGCATGGTGCTCGTTAGCACAGCCTTTTGGTTTAGTATATGTGGGTTGATTTTTTTTTTTTCTTAAACAAAAGGCTCTAGAAATAACAAAGAGACAAAATTCTTCAATCATACAGAGGCTTTTCTTCTATCTTGGAAACTTTCCTGGAAAAGAAGCACAAATACTTTACCCTCCTTAATACACAGTCTTGTAAATGCGACGCCTCTGAGTAACCAGTGCCTGTGTGTTAAGGCTGAGTATTTTTTGCTTACGTGGATTTTTTTCCCTTTCAAACCCAAATTGTGTAAATTGACCTTCAGTTGCCTTCTGTGTAAGAAAAAAACCACCCCCCACAAGAAACCCTCCACGCAGCGCTGAGCAGTACCACGCATTGCCGGATATTAAAGCGATATGGGCTGTAATTACTGTTCAGTGCTCTTATTTTCTTGCATGGAAAGAGGCTCCTTTCTGAAGAATGAAAGATTGTTCTGATGGGCTCGTCTGTGGTTGTACGTGGATGGTAAGACCCTTGAAATAATCCGATTTACAGGCATTAATGTGCAGCATCTTATCCAAGGGCACAGGGAGGGGCACTTTGGACAGGGTCGTAGCTGGTCGATGTTGATGCCCTGCGGTTGCACCTTCCTGCCCTTTTCCAGGAAGCAATCCCCTTGGAGCCAAGCTGTGTTCCTGTTCCAGCCCGTCCAGCTGGCTTTGTCCTGGAGAGGACTAGATGTGCTTGTGCTGCTGACCTAGTGCCCCTCATCCATGGAGGTGACACCCTCCAGCAGCTGGGGAGACTGGAAAAGAGCCCCAGGTAAATCCACAAGACTCTGTTGATTTTTCTTTCCATTTCAAGGCTATCACAGCTTAAACTATGTTAATAAGAATTAGTGGGAATGAGTTTAGGTGACTTTCCTCTTTTGGTTTGCTTGTCTTTGTCACCCAGATCACAGGATCCCAGCATGGTGGGGGTGGGAAGGGCCCTCTGGGGATGCTCTGGTGCCACCCCCCTGCTCCACCCAGCAGGGTCACCGAGAGCAGGGGGCCCAGCAGTGCAGGGTCCAGGCGGGGTGGGAATCTCTCAACTCCACAACCTCTCTGGGCAGCCTGGGCTGGGAAATCCAAAATCTCTGGAAAAGCTGTGTCATCTGCAGTACTGGGAGAAAGGGGGAATAAAACCCCTCAGTCTAACCTGAGTTCTATGTCAAATGTGGCAAAGGGAAGTTAAATACTCCTGGCCATACTCCTGGCCTCGTGTAAGCACAAAGTGTATCCAAGTGAGGTCGTGCCATCCAGGCCCACCCGCAGTGTGAGCTGGGTGCTCTCTTCAACTTCATCTCCTCTGGCACATAAAGATGTGTGGCTGGATCGGGAGGTTGGCAATGAAACCTGGAGCATCTCACTTTAAATCCTTGCTTCCAGCATTTCTCCAGCTGGGATCAACTCTGCGTCCCCCTTGTGCGCTGTCTTGTCTCCTGCCACCATGGCACTTGTAGCAGAGAAGCCTCAGGGCCACGGGGCCAAACCCTGCTGCTCTCACCACTGCTGTCAGATCTCTGCTGCATCCCCTCTCCCTGGCCCAGCTCTTGGGGGTGAGCATGGCACTCATCTGCCCCTTACTCTATTCAAGCAAATCACGGCTGTGAAACCCTCTGCCTGATTATTTTTTCCAACATTTTTAACTGGCAAACATTGATTTCTGTGCTCTGATAGAAGCCCTTGTTCCCCGAGAGCACTTAGTGCTGGGCTATGGCAACACCACCTTCTCTTTACTGCTGCTCTGTGCACGGAGCCGCGTCGCCCTTTCCCTTTTAATCCACAGAGGATTGTAATTGTTTTAGTGGAGAAAATGTTGGGAGTATTTGGGGGTAATGAAGGATTTCCCTGCAGCGTGTCAGGCATCGTTAGCATGGATGCTCCTGTGACTTTTGCCAAATGAATCGGTCTGGAAGCGCGAGCCGGGCGGCCCGGAAAGGGCAGATGCAGTCAGCAAGGAACCTTCCAAATTAATCTGGGAAGTCTCCTTTCTTCTGAGCACTTGAATGACCAAAACTAAATCTACTTGACAGTTTCTTCTGTAGGGACACATGTGGCATGGAAACGTTTGATCTCTCAGTCAGCTAATAACAAACTTGAAAACAATGTAAATTGGTGATTATAAAATAAGCCAGGAGACAAAAGAAGAATTTACATTTGCACCGTAGAGCTTCAGTCTGATTTGGTGATAAAAATGAATGTGCATTGCAAAGATTGCGTGTTAATTGTGTGAAATGACCTAGCTCGGTCTTGGGGAAAAGAGGAAGAAAAAGGAGGTATTAATAAAGGCTAAACAGCCAAGACCTGGGAAACCTTGTGCCCGGGTTTGGGAGAGCTGTGTTTTCTGGGCCCTGGTCCTGTGCCCGGTGCTTCCCTCGGCAGGGTCGGCACTCGGAGACTTTTCCTCACCGCCAGCTGCAAAACGCTGAACAGAAAGCTGGGATTAGTGGGGGAAAAATCAATTTGGCTGCTCTAATTTGCCTCTTAAGCGTTGCGTGAAGAAGTGACCCCATAGTTTATGGTTGGCCTCTTTTTAAAGCAGGTCAGTCCTGAGTTCCTTCTAACGGAACCGTGAATGCTTTTCAGTCAAACTTTGGGTATTAAAAACTGCTCTTGTGCCCATAATGGTGCTAACAGCTTGACGGCAGCACGCAGCCCTCCTCTCCTGGGGCTCCCAACTTATTCCAGCATCTGCATCCTGCTCTCTCGTGGCTTCATATCAGCTATAGGTCTTCCCAACTATTCATTCCCACTGTACCTACAAGTCCTCCAAAGTGGAGTCCCAGCTGTTTTCTGTCAATACCCTTCCCCCATCACAAACACTTTGTGCCGGTGCGGCCCTTGCTGGTTCAATGGGGTGGATTTGGAGCCTTGAACAGGCTACTGGCAAAAGATGGCTCTCGGGGAAGCCTGGCTGGATTTGCCCATGGGGTTGCTGAGCAGAACATAGCTCCCAGCAGCTGCCTGAGTGCCAGCAAGTCTCTGAGCGATACAGCCAGCGAAGGAGACGTGGCTGGTGGTTAAAAGGCTAACTGGTGCAGCTCTGAACACAGGCCACTTCCCGTCCTACCCGCCAACCTTCAGTTAGTCATCATTTTCTTAGGAAATTCACTTTTACCCCTGGGCTGTATCATAACGAATTCTTTCCAAGTCATTGACCATGTGCAACAACAGGGAAACACCGTCAGCGGTACGGCACTTAACGGGCCGTGTCAGCCGAAGACGTGGCGACGGAGGTGTTTGCAGAGACTCGGCCCCTCTGCGCAGATGGGTATTTGCATGAAAAATTGCTGCTCTTTCTTTGCTTCTCTTCAGGCTGAAGCTATAGACCCCGTCCCAGAGGAGCACAATTAGATCCAGATGTCTCGCTAGTCGTACGCGTTTTCATCTTCACCCCGAGTTTACGTCATGCGGGATCTGATTTCTGCTTGCAGTTTCCACTGGGTGCAGGAACAAAAACACATCACAAGAGCTCAGCGGCAAAAGCAACCCCCAGGAGATGTAGCAGAAATCAGCCCAGCCACCCAACTGCTGCTCGGTGATGTTTTTGCCCCAGTCTGGTGGGTCTCGCAGAGCTGCCGTTGCCAGAAGTCACATTGGCAGGCGGCAGAGGCCGGGGTGACAGCCAGTGCGTGGGGTGATGGCTTTACTAGCTGGTGTCAGGGAGCACATGCACCAAGGGCTGGACCCTCGTGCTGGAGGCTGAAAAGCTCTGAAATCCTTCTGTGGGTTCTGCTTCTGCCACCCGTGGANGCTCTGAAATCCTTCTGTGGGTTCTGCTTCTCCCACCCGTGGAAGATGGACTGTTTCTTTCTAGGTGGCAGCACCGGCAGAGTCTCAAGGGGTCTTGCAACACCTCACTTGGGGGTGATTTCATCTGTAGTCAGGGTGTTTGTTCCCAATTCATAATGATGGCATCTTTCAAGCCCTTTTGGACTACTCAGGCTGCTGCTCTTCCCTCAGAGCTGTCTCCCTGGCATAAGCACAAAGCTGAACCCCAGCCTGGTAAACCAAAGTCGCTTTGAGACTGGCTGAAGCAATTCAGGAGAACGTTGCACGCTGCTGGTTTTTGTGGGCATTTCCATGTGATAAATCCAGAGTCTCATCTGCAGATCTTCAGCATGCAGGTCTGTGGGCAAAATTTCCAGTTACCATGGAAAAAACTCTGTTCCTTAGCTTTGCCCTGAAGAGCAGGTGTTATTTGGTGAGGTTCTATCCCAGCACTGATAGCTGTGCCCAGGCTTAGGCAGGTGAAGAGGCTACAATTGAAATAAACCAGTTATCAAATCAAATAAACCAATTCTTTCTTCCCTCATTTTTACACACTGTCCAGGCACACGGGCCTGCCAGCACGGCCCAGTGTCTCTCTGCACTTTCTCCACCATCTGAAGAGCTGCTTCTCATTGCTTCCCTTAGGATCCCCTTGCACTCCCCAGATCGGAGAGGCTCTGGGAATGTCTTAGGAATTCTGAGTAGGTACCACCAAGGAGCAGGTCTGGGCTGAGGCCAAGGAGCGTGGGCAGAAGAGCAAGCTCAGGGAAGCGTGGCAGGAACAAGATGGAATCAGGAACTGGCACTGGGGTGGAGGTGAGGAGACGGGAAGGGAAAAAAGCTTCAGACCAGTGATGGGTTTGGTTTTACAGCCTTTGTTTTCACAGGTTGTGATTACAAGCCAGGATTACCAGAGGTAAGGGCCCTATTCCCCCTTACGGGAAACGGCTTCATCTGCCAGAACCTGCTGCTCCCAGCATCCCACCTGCACTGCCATTCTGTAAACTCCCCTGTTCCTCTGTGGCTGAACACTCGGATAGACTCACACAGCTTGACTACAGCGAGCAAATCAAGTTTTAATTGGGAAGAGGAATCTTGTCGAGGAGCAACAGTCATCCAGGCTCGTGTAACAGTGCGAGAGGAGCCAGAGCCGCGGCCGTTCGGGTGGATTCGTACGGCATCTGAAGTTGCTCTTGAACATCCATCCTCCCATTTCCCATGGCACAGGTTCTAATTTGCATCATCTTGGTAAATAAACCCCAGTACGACCTGCGCACAGGAGCTGGGCACTGGTAACTTCTCCTGGCATCCCACTGGCTCCTGGACAAAGCTGCTGTGCCCCTCGCCAGCGAAACTACACCGAGGCAAAGGCTGGCCAAGAAATCCTGCCTGTGGCATAATTAATTTGCCATCATTTTGACATTTCTATCCATCCCTAGAAGAAGCTGGAGTGAGATAACCATTAGAGGAGTTTGGCTCTACTCGGTGGCTATATTTAGTACTGTGATCTCGCTTAGAAAGACTTTGCACCAATTTCAAACCAGTTTGTCTCCCTCGCCCCCATTAGGAAAGCTGTTCTGGAAGGATTATTAAAAACCTTTCACGTGCTGCTCCCCCTTCGGGTGCCACAGGGTGACTTTTAGACGTGCCGTGGCTCCCAGCGCGGTGCAGAGCTCCCTCTCGGGCGAGTCCTCAGGGTTGTTTTTCTGCTCTTTCAGGTGCTGGTGAACCTCCTCACATCCATGGCAGGCAGGAGGGAAGGTAAGTCATACTGGGAATAAATGGGCAGAGAAAGTCTGGTGTCACAGGAGTGAGTACGCAGAGCTTTGAATCACTGGGCTCTGTGTTTATTCACCGCTCCTGGGAGACGGGGGGAGCTGGGGGGAAGCGGAGGAGTTTAGGAAGTTCACAAGCAGAGTGCTTGTGTTGTTTCTGGCACAAAATTACAGTCATGTGTGTCCCTCCACAATGCCATTAACCTCCCATGGCGAGGCCCAGAGACCTTCAGGAATGATCAGCTCCAGCACTGCCATGAAGGATGACTCAGGCAGTGGTTCCTGGCAGCCACAAGGCTCGGACTGCCAGTAGGAGCCACGAGCAAGGTGGGGCAGGATCCAGTTATGCAGAATAAATCTGATAAATGTGGGTTAAAGTGCTGGAGACAGCTGCTGTTTCAATAAGAAACAGCTTTTATCTCTGAGTGGTGCTGAGAGCTGCCGGATGACTCGCTTGGAGGAAGGTTCATAATCCAGCCAGCTCGGCATCGAGGCAGCAGAAGTGGGAGACCTGCCTGGAGGATCCCACACGGGAGAGCAGCACATGGAGCTTTGCTTTCTCCTTTGGGGTCACCTGCCTGCAAGGATCTGTACCGAGAGAAAGGCTTTCTTGAGTTTAAGGCAACCATGTCTATAAAGTTAGATTGGATATTAGGAAAAATCTCTTCCCCTCCCGGGTTATCCAGGGCTGTCCAGGGCAGGGGTGGAGTCCCTGTGACCCCTGGAGGGGTTTCCAAGCCCCCCGTGGAGCTGTGGTGCTGAGGGCCAGGGGTCAGGGGTGCCCTGGCAGTGCTGGGGGAAGGGTTGGACTCCATGGTCTTAAAGGTCCTTTCAGCCCAAATGATTCTGAGATTCCCTTACTCTCTAGGCATTTTCCTGCTCAGGTCACTAAAGCTGCTCCCTCCCTGCCGTCTTTTGGCCGTGCTCACGCTGCACACTCGTCCAGAAAGAGGGCAACATGAGAGAAGGATTTCTGTGTTTTTTTTCCTTCTGTGTAAAACTGGATAAAACAGGAGACAGAGACTACAAATCTATCCTGTCCCAGGGTAGCCCAAAGATAAAGGCATTAAAATGCTCTAATTAGAGTCAGCTTCAAAGAAGGAACATTACGGGGGCAGTGATCAGCTGTTCAGTTCTTGCATCCGTGGCACAAAATGAAGGAATGTGATTGTTAAACAGCGCTGGGGTTTCATCTGGCTCGGGAACAGGTTAGAGGTGTTTCTCCCTTCATTAAGAAATCTGAACTGCTTCCAAGTCTGACCACTTGGATGACAAAGAAAACACAGATAAAAGGAAAAAAAAAAATCTAGCTGTCAGTCCGGTGTAGTTCCAGAGGCCTACAGCCTTGTGGGTGAAGTGTAGCCTTTTACAGGGCAGAACGAATGCAGCACTTGTAGGCAGCTTAGGCTGCAGAAGTTAATTAGTATATAAATATAAATTAAAATACCTCGACTGGAGTTCAGTAGATGCTGAAATAGATATGGCCCAGTTAGGCCCCAGTTGCCTTTTTCAGGAGTAGATGAGCTCCTACCAGTTTTGAGAGGTTGGTTTTTAGCTTTGAGTGTCCTCCTGATGAAATCGTTGGGTTTGTGGCAGCTGAAATGTGGGGTTATAGGGGAGGTAGAGGGGTCGGTGAGTTTAGAGGCCTGCGGGACAGATTCCCTAGTGCGGGAGGGCAGCGTTCAGCCTGTGGCATTTAACCGGTCACAGCCAAAATTAAAAGCACCTCGTTAAATATTCTTAAAACAGGCTGGTTTTCAACATTCAAACCAAAACCCTGTTATCAGAGATTCCCTCAGACTTCCTGCGAATGAAACTTATTTTCCTGAGTTAAACTTCTTAAAGTTCAGTGCACGGGGATCGCGCCGGCCTGCGCATCGCTGACGTGGGTTTGTTGGCCTGGTTCCACAGCGACCCCCATGCAGCTCCCCCACCTCTGCGTGTCCCTTGGAGGTGACACCAGGAAGCCTGTTGATATATTTCACTCGGTTGTGGAAGGATCTGCTGGAAAGCTTTTTTGGTTTTGATTTACTCCTTCTTTGCTTATTTTCCTAAAGGAAAAGTTGTGGTGCGACCTCAGCCTCTGCCTGCTCTGTGTGTGAGCTGGAACTGTAGCTCAGCACCAGCAGCTTTGGGGTGAGGAGGGAGAGGGGAGGTTGGAGCTCCCTGAGGAGGTGGGAAACTCCATAGATTGGAGTCACAACAGATGCCGGAAGGATGGTGGGAGATGTGTGTATAAAGGTTGAAGGAAACAAAACTGCTGGATATTGTCATTTGTGCTGGTTGTATCTTGCTGGAAAATACAGTCTGGGATTCTGATGTTAGTCACTGGAGCGATGATGTAGAAATACAGCAGAATATGGCCAAAGCTGCAGAAGCAAAGGGTATCTACAGGCCCTAGAAGCTGTGTTTGTGTGTCAGTAGCACCCTGGCTAGTTTACAGCTCACTCTGTTTATAGTAATGTGCTGCTGGGTGTGAGCTGCTGACATTTTAGACTTGTGTGTGCTGTTAAAATCTGTATGTGATGAAGACACCAGCCCCACAAAGCTGGGCAGTTACTGTGCAGAGCTGCAGAGCTGGGCTATGTTACCCGGCTGGCTGCAATGGCAGGGGCTGAGGCAGGGCCAGGAGCTGGCGGGCACCAGAGACCTTCTGGCTCTGCCAGCTCCTNTCTTCCAACCAAAATGATTCTGTCGTTCTATGATTGATTCTATGATTCCATGAGCAGGGGCTGCTCTCCTCCAAAGTCCACCCTGGTGAAGATGGATCGTGATTTGTGCTGCTGCAGACACTTGTTTGCTTCAGCAAATTGTTTTGATTTGAGAAAATCAGGGAGGTGTTTTTAAAAAGCTCATCTTCCTGCTTCTGTATTGTCAGGATAAACTTCCTCATTTTTGTACGTTTTATTTTGACTGGGCAAGATGTTTAATATAAACTGAAGCCATTTATTTTCTACTTCATGGCAAAGCAAAATTGGAAGCATAAATGTGCTAGCTGTAGAGGGCTGTTAATGAGGAACGAACTCACAGCAGCAGGTGGGACAGCAGAGCTTCTGGCAGCACTTCAAGCATTTACTGTTGATAACATCCAGGGCAGCACTAGCCATGTAAGATGGTTTATTTTTCTGCTTTCACCACAAAAAAAAAAAAAAGACAAAAAAAAGACAGGATGGAATAGATCCACGGAAATTGAACAGCAGCAAAAACTGAACTAGACATTAGTGGTTTCAGATAGCCGGGCTGTATGGGTAAGCTCCCTGTCCCAGAGGGAATCAAAGGCAATTTTTAAGCAGCTCTTGTACGTTCTGCTTTGAGCTGATTGTTGTAAATGTCCTATAAAAAGTGGCTGAGCTGCGGTTTTCAGTTTTATCCACTGGCCTCAGAAACCCTCTGAGGAGCTGAACGCCCCCGGGCACGTGTGTTAAACTGGCTGTGCAGCAGAAAGAAGGTGCAGGGGACACCTCAGCTCCTGGATGAATAACAGACTGCTCGATTTGTTCTGCCCTTACCAAGCGGGTTGATGCCAAAGAGCATGTAGCCAGTGGGTGTGCCATAGGAATTGTCTTCTACATCCAGGGAAGTGCTACAGATTCCTCTCACTATCCACTAATTCCTGCAGAATTATCTCTTAACGGGTTTGTAGCTTTGTGCTTGCACACTGGATCTTTCTTTCATCTTCACTACTGGAGTTTCTTCTCCTGTCTTTTTGCCCTTCTTTGTTTCCAGCTTTTCCTCCTCTTCAGTCGTCTTCACAGTTTTCCAGCTTGCCATCTAGCCAGCAGTGTTCCCAGGGTCAGTGCCCGGTCCAGTCTTGTTCAACATGTTCATCAGTGATCTGGATGAAGGGATGGAGATGTGATCCTGGGCCTCCTGCCCTGGGTGACCCTGCTGGAGCAGGGGGCTTGGATGAGATGATCTCCAGAGGTCCCTTCCAACCCCTGCCATTCTGTGATCTTCTTTGTATGTATTTTACCCCCTCTAGATTTCTTTCCTCTTTTATAGTACTGTGCAGGAACACAAGACTTCAAGATCGATATTTAACATCAGCATCTGCAACCCCTCCTCTGGTCTGTGCTTTCAGCATTGGCTAAAACTCCCCCTGTGGAACTCAAGCGTGGGTGTCTGAAGAGCTCCTGGACCATCAGGTGAGCGTGCAGAAAAGGCAGACTCAGCAGTTTTGGTAACATCCCCAAAAAGCCCCCATGGGAGAAGAGCGAAGCAGCTCCCCTGGCTCACCTTGGCTGCAGTAGCTGCTGCTGGGTGGTTGAGAGCAGCTGGGGACCTGGGAGCTTTGGCCTGGTAGCCTGAGCGTGGAGGCGTGTCCTGCTGGAAGATGTTGTAATGTGTATGGGTGCGTTCAGGAGCAGAACATCTTCCATGGCAACCACGTGTTTGTCGTAGCAACAGCACTTGGGGCTGGGGCCCTCCCGCCCGCCTTCTTAAAAGTTAGTCCTGTTGTGTGACTGATGTCCCTCAAAACAATGTTTTAAAGCATATGAAATAGCCTTCAAAAACAAGTTGTCCCATTAATAGTGCTTAGCATTATTTTAAACCTGTGCAGGGTGACCTTCAGTGGTGGCTGGACACGGAAGGCGCTGCTGTGGCTGCCAAAACCAGAGTGGCTGTTTCGGTGGCAGGACAAAGTGATGCCATAAGGAGGTGTAGGTTACCTTTGAAGAGCATTTTCCTAACAGTAAGAGGTTTTTCTAAGGTTTATTTGAAGGATTTTTTGATGGAGGAGTCTGAAAAACATTGCTAATTTTTATGCATGTAAAGCTCTGTGGATTTTTAGTCAGATTTACTTTACAGAGAGTAATATAAAGAATGTTTCAATCAATTTCTTTTAGCATAAGGATACTCTAGAAACAGTACAAAATATGAAGTATCTGGTTACATCCCAGGGTCCCATAGCTTTGATTCCACACACAGTGACACGTCTGAGTCCTGAAGCAGCCTGGGAGGTAAAGGTTAAATTACGGATACGTTTTCACCGGTTTGAAAGTCTGAGACGCTCTCAGGCTCTGTAGTCTCTTGTCCATGAGAGGCTTGTCAGCACGTGCTGCTGAGATCGGTGGGAGATCTGCGCTGGCAACCCAGAGACAAGCAGACGTGTCAGGAGCTGAGAGGATAAAGAACAGAACTTGTAGTGGTCCCTAAAGCCAAGAGAACATGTACGTGTTCCTCTGGCACCGCGGAACCTCTCCGCAAGAGGCCGGCTGTTAGCAGAGGCACCACCAGCTTCATCTTTTGCTGGCTGACAAATGGTCACTCGTGTAAGGTACCAAATAACCCAAGACCTCAGGATTAAACTTCTCCAATTGTTTTCACATGATGCAACTTTAAATCTCTCTTTTGAACGGTATTGAATTTCCTTTCATTCCCATAAACTTCAGAAAAAGTTGACTGCTCTCACATTTCAGCCTGTGACCCAGCTAACTTGCACTTTTCCCCTCTGTTAGTCTGGAGAACAGAATAATGAAATTCAGACAACAGTGACCAAATGTTGCTCCATAGAACTTTCCTTTTACAAAACAGATGAATACTCCTGGGCTCCAAAACACTGCAGGGAACAAAACTTTCAAACCTTATGGAAATAAAATAGTAAGCCTAAGCAGTGACTTCATCTCCTTTATCAGATCAGAGACGTTTTCACTGGAATTGAAATGGATTTAAAAAAAAACAACCCTCTAAACAGAGCAAAGGAATTAAAAAACCCACTGAAGCCATTACTGAAATACTGCTTTATTTAAAAAAACCCACAGCCCTGTAAGTGCAAGCTAAATTTCACAGAGCTATAGAGGAAAAAAACCTTCCAACATCCTCAAAATTTCCATAATTCTTTGTTGCAGATAGAGGTGTTCTTTTATAAGAGCCAGGAAAATAAATATTTTAGCTTTTGTGTTTGTGATGAAAAAGACGATAAGCAAATGCATTGTGTAGTACTCTGCTAGAGACAAAGGGCCATAGAAAAGGACCAGAGACACGCTGTGTGGAGAGTCAGTTGCTGCAAGGGCTGGAATTCCTCCCTCGAGGTGCTGAGCGCTCTCGGATCTCGCAGAAACCCGCCCCAGTCCGT
>VWZY01009916.1:245285-256489 GCA_013399075.1 Chloroceryle aenea | reverse complement strand
CCCGTTAACGAACTCCGAGTTTTATACTCGATCTGTGTTTAATTGCTTCGTAAAAAACCCTTCCAAGTGTTCGGCAGAGTTATTAGCGTAGTGCAGCCGTTCCCGGGCGGGGGTCCCGCTCCGGGTACGTGATTGATGGATCCCGAGGTGGTGTTATCAATGATGACTTGTCCTTTAGCTCCAGCTCTGGGGGTTGTTTTGCCATCGCATTGCCCTTGTAGTCTTCCAACAAGTTGAGTTTGTTTGGGTTTTATTTATTTATATATATATTTTTCACAATAACCCTAAAGAAAGCCTCTCTGATTTAGTTTTAACGAGTAATGTTTATTTTGCAATCCTTCTGTTTTATTAGGGTTTTGATTTCAGCCTTTTGCAAATGATTTACGGTTTAAAGTGTAGCGTAGCACATGCATAAAGGGACCTGGGTGGAATTAGGCAAGAAGGACTGATTTCTGAGGCCAAGTCAGTAAAAAGTGAGCAGTGCTTTTGGCCGCCTGCATGAGAATTTCAGTAAGAGGTGGGTATTCCTGAACTCCAGCTCCTTGAAGGTATTTTATGGTTGGTACTTAAATCACATGCCACTTCTGAGAAGTGCTGGTTGATAATACGGCCATATTTAGTATCTGAAGAAGGTAAAAAAGTGAACACTGAAGAGATAATGCTGATTGGGTTTAAATGCTGAGCAGAACTGAACTGAAAAAGCTGTGCTCAAACTAAATCGCAGTGACTGTAGGATATCTGCCTTAAAAAAGTCAGTCGCAGGGAACAGATACAACCCTCTGTCGTGTGCCGGTGCTTGAATCTCGGTGTTTCAGTGTGGCCCTGATAATGCTGTCACCCGGGACTGTCTGTTGGGTAGTGGATCTGTTTGAGTGGCTTTCCAGGTATCACAGTGTGATGGGTGGACACAGGAGTCTCCTGGTGCAGGTCCAGTGGCTGGGTGATGTTCTAGCTTAGGGAAGGATTCTCTGTTGCATCTCAGTGGGAAAATTTTCAAGCCTTGTTTTCTGGTGTCTCCAGGGAGTGCTGGATGTGCTTAACGCATAGCTGTATTTTTAAAATGAGGGCAGATTTGCCATCTTTTTTTTCAGTTTTTCAGGGAATTTCAAGAATTTAGGGTTATAATATGAAATTTTGTGGCTTTCTAAGAGCCCGGAGAGTAAAAAAACCCAAACCAAACAGGAACATAAAGCATCTGATGACGTCGGGTCCAAAACTGGCCATGTTTTATTTACTGTGAGTGCTGCTGGGAATTATCTTTCCTTATGAATTCTGCTGGGAAGTATCTTTCCTTATATGAATTCACCTTTTATTACCACTATTAATATAGTCATTATGCACAATTACTTTCCACAGTAAAATATTTCCTGTATTTTAAGTAATATTTTTGGCAAAACCTTACAGTGTTGACTCAGGGGCAGATCAAGGGATTGATTTATTTTTTTATAGGTAGATATCTATCATGCACGTTACAACCACAGACTAAGTTTTCTCCCAGACTTGTTCAAGTTCTATTTGTAGAAGACTAAGGGAACCTGAACATCTACCACTCTGAACAAACAAGCAACTTAATGATAAATTTGCACATTTCTGTAAGGTAACTGCAGTGGCTGGGTGAATATTTTGCTGCATCAGAAACCAAATCGACTGCACAGAACCTTTTGGTCCCTACCCTTTAACCCTCACATTTTGGAAAAATGGATGGCTAAAGAAGCAGAGAGGGTGGGTTTTTTCCTTTTTTTAATTTTTCTTTTTGAGGCATGTTTAATAAGGTCTGCAGTGGAAAATCCATGTGTGGCAGTAACCCAGCTTCTACTACCAGAAAAGCTGGGCTGGGAGTCCAAGCTCTGATGGTCTAACCCAGTGAAGATCCTGAAGTGTAGTTTGGGCTCTCAGCTCCCTGAGGTCTGGAAGGAGCAGAGCGTCACTGTGCTGTGCTTGGTCCAAACATCTGTGAAGTCGTAACTCCTGCTCCAGAGACTTCCCAGTTTGACACTGCGATCCAGTAACCGTCTACAGATGTGCACAGACCTCGTGTGAGGGGGCTGATGCAGCTCGGGTG
The DNA here is from genome assembly GCA_013399075.1 of Chloroceryle aenea. Lineage (NCBI taxonomy): Eukaryota > Metazoa > Chordata > Aves > Coraciiformes > Cerylidae > Chloroceryle > Chloroceryle aenea. The sequence continues at coordinate 254,427 of VWZY01009916.1, read as the reverse complement.
GGACAAGTCAGATGCCTATCGGCTTGTGGGCCAGGAGCCTGCACAGCTATTGTCACATCTCTTTCGAGGGGATTATTACCAGGTCATCCACTTAGTTGAGATATTGTCAAGTGACCAAAACTGTTTTGCCTTCCAAAAGTTCTTTTTTGTCTTTCTCTCTTCACCCCCCCCACCCCCTCCCGCTGCTTTCTTTTTGTCAATGACCTTTCCTTGTAGAGAGCAAAACAAAACAAAAAGCACATTTTCCTTTGTGCATTCCCGCTGTCTGTAATGCGGGCTCTTCCCAAGGGATGCTCCTGGGCTGCCCGAGTGTTCTGAATAAAACCCCAGACTTAATGTCGATATAAGTAACAGGAACTCTCCACCTTGGGTATTTTTTTCATCATTTGCAGTGCCTGGCTATGGATATTACCAGTTGGTTCTCTTCTTCTCCTGTATCGTGTCACTTGGTCACAATGGAATAAGCTTAAATAATAGAAAAACATTTTAAAATCAGAGCGTAAAACCACAGATCCCTAGTTTGTTTTAGATTATAGTTGTTTTCCTTGAAAGTTGCCTCTTGTGAGATAAAGTTCCCCAGCTCTTGATTAGTCCCAGTAATACCCCGGTGGTTAATTGCTTTGTCCCTAGGTCAACAGGCTGCTATTTCAGCCAGTATCCCCTTACGAGTTTACAAACAAACAAAATGCTTTTGTTGCCTTAAGCCTATGAAAGGAGGAGAGTAAATGTCACTGTTGTCAAATAATTGCCATGATTGTAGCCTTGCAACAGAAGTTGCTTGAAGTATCAGCAAATTATCTTCAGGACATAATTTCTTTCTAAGTGCTGCCTCCTGAAGCTGCTGTTTGTGTTGATTATGTGCACACTGGAATTTTAAGTGAAAAAATTGCAAATGAGATCTGGGCAGGGGGGTGTTTTAAAGCTCGTGTATGGATTTTAAAGACAAATACCTCAATGTAGGCAAGGAGAGGGGCTTAAAAACAAAGCTTCCCTGAGGTGTGACACTGGATACCACTCTTTGGAAACACGTGTAGAAATGCAGCGGTCTTCTGAGACTCAAAAGAGCACCTCAGAGTTGAAAACTCTTTTTAAAAGTCTCTAACTAAATGCAGCTGCTTTCCACATAGCAAGTGTCCTGCGAGCCAGAAATATCTAGAAGGTTAACTAATACAAAATGAAAAGTGTAAAATAAAAAGTGAAAGCCTCTTCTTCCCCAAGCCCTAGGAAAAAAACCCTCTGTCATCTGCAACTTTTATGCTCAGACAGTTGTGTGTGGTTTTGAAATGTGGTATCTTAAACAATTCTCAGTCCTCCATGGGAGCTGTGTTATTTTCAGCTGCAGAGTTGTGCGTTTCATCTCCCGTTGCAGCGAGGTGTTCCCGTCTTGCTGGAGGTACCCAGGTGGTACGTGCTGGTTCACCAGGGAAGTTGCTCCCTGAACCCAAAGAAACAAGGCAGCTTTTCTCAGGGCTGGCCTCAGCAAAGCTGGAAACTCTCCCACCCAGCCTCGCGTAGGTGGAGGCGTGACAGTGATAACGCAACGTGAGCTTTGACAGTGACTCCTACATATTGAAACACTTAAATGAATAGCAAATGAAGGTGTTTGATTGTTAAGATGATATCTTTGATTCAAATTTCTGCTTCTAAAAAATCAACTAACCGAGGCTGTTTTCTTGCCCTTGAAAGCAGAGGGAAGGTTTATGTGCAACCTGCATCTGGTTATATGGTAGGAAGCAGTTTCTGGTGGTAATGGTAGTGCAGCATTGGCAGGGCTGTGGAACCAACTCTTTAAAGCAGAGCTTAAAGAAATTTGGGGTTAATTTGGGCTGGGGCAGCAGTTGAATAGTGAAGTGACCTTGCAGGGCTTCTTCATCCCGCTTTCTTTTCCCTTCTCATCCTGGAGATGCTGAAAGTCAATGAATCTGCTCATTTATAGGTGAAATAATTGTGGAGTGAATAAATGAGAGCAATTGTCTACGACTCTTTGGAAATAACCACGAAATGCTGGTGTTAGCTGAAGGATGCTTCTGTAGGCTTGGCGACTGCAGTTTGATGTACTTCAGGATGAATAAAAGCGCTTTGAAATTCCCAGCGTTTTACATTTGGTGTAAAGTTTCATTTGGTCAGGTGCTGCAAAAGGTGTTATAATTTTTTCTGTCTGTTCACAAGCAGAGTCACAGCTCCTCCCCTTGCCAGGAGTGTGGCTTATGAGAGGCTTGGTCATGTTTAATGTCTTCTATTTGGGCTGAAATGACAGAAGGGATAGAAGGGCTTTGAAGTTCACTGGGGTGGAAAAAAAATAGAATCATTTCAGCTTAAATAGATACCACTGGTGTGTTACGTAATAATACAGCTCCAAATATTACCAGTATTTACCAGTTCAGTTCTTTTAGGCCCTCATGGGAATATAGTGTAAACCAAAAGAACTTGGGTGTATTTGGGATCAGATGCAATGCGATATTAAAAATGGTGCTCCGCCAAAATCGCACGGCTTGGGGAAAAAAAAGCAGCTTTAGAAAGGAACCCGTTGGCGAGGGAAAGCAATAAGGCAGGCATATTCTCAGCATACTTCCACGCCAGCATCCCGTAGGGAGGAAGATTGCTTTCCAGCATCTCCTCCTGAAGTGGAGACACTGGAGTGCCACTGTTTCCAAGTAAACCCGCCGAGCAGCGTAGGAAAGGGAACGGCTGGTGACGTGTGAAAAGAATCCCACGGTGCACATTGCTGAGGTGGACACAAAAGAGAGGAGGATGGTGACTTAGATGTGATACCTGAAAAAATAACGCAGGACGGTCGGCAGAAGGAGTGAAAAGCTGCATTGCTCCCACGGAGGAGGAACTGACCGGTGCAGGTTCACTGTGGGGCCAGTACGGTGTTTCGGCAGCGCCCTGTACAGTGCCAGGCTTTTTCTGATGTGTTTCAACAAGTCATTAGCTGGAGTTCCTGCCGAAGGCATGAAATAGGCTCTAAAGCAGAAGAAATCTTAGGTCAAGTCTGCTTTGTTGCTTCCACCGAGTTCCACAGAGTAATTGTACTTGCTATCCTCTCTTAACAAAATCCCTTCGGAGAGCTGCACAGAGGCACTGGTTGCGTTTGATCAGTGAGGTGCTACAGAGCCACCTTCACAGGAGGCTGCAGAACAACAAAAAATGGTCTTTTGCAGGAAGTATCCTGTGTCGTGCACGCTGGCGAGGTCTGGGCCGCGTGTCCCTGCCTGCTGGATCGGGACCCTTGTGTGCCAGCTCCCTAGCGCTGCTCCAGGCACGGCTTCACCCGCCCTGGAGGCAGGGAGCCAGGCTGGGTTGTGGTGAAGGGAAAGGAGATCTGTTTGGCCTGGGTGTCAGGGAAAGTTGTGGGGTTTTTTCCCTAAGAAATAGTAATTGAGGCACATGTAAAGGCAAGGCACAGTCCTAAAGACTTTGAGCAGAAGTGCTGGTAACTTTGTGCAGATGTTGGGTGGTTTTTGTAGCTGCTGCCGATGCCCCGTTCTCGCTGTGCTGTGCAGAGACATGCTTTCACTCACTCACAGATACTTGGGGCTAGCTTTACGTTAAGACTTAGCCATCCCAATAGGCAAAGGTAAAGATTCCAAAGTAGATGAGTTCTTGAGAAAACAGTTAGTGGAGGCCCCGGTGGAAGGCTGTGTTTTATTAAAGGGTTTTTTTCAAGCTGGTCAGGTCATACGTTGAAACCGATACTGCACGATGGCTTCCTGTGACCTTCTGCTCCCTTCCTCCGAGGGGTGTCAGTTGTGTGCACTCCTGTCCCGTTCCCAGATGCTCTGTTCTGTCTGCAGCAGAGGTCTGAACATCTGCTCCATGCAGATCTGGGAAAGAGCTGGAGCGCTGAAGCTTTGTGTCGGAGCACAGCAGCAGGCCATGGGAAATTAAAAGATCAGAGATAAGCAAGGAAAAATTTCACATTCCCTCCAGAGACTGGAAGTAGATGAGGGTCTGCTTTTCTTACCCTTAGAACTTGGAGATTATCTTTGGAAGGATATGCACTTCCAGATTCACAGTGGGAGTGTTCCCCTAAAGAGACAACTGTTTGGTCCTCCTCTGACTGAGCTGGCACAGGCCCTGCTGAGGATGCTGAGCCATGCTTGGAAGGATTGATGGTGCAAGGCTCATGTGCTGCCTGAGAGTGTCCACATTGTGGCCAGTCACACAGAACACAGCAGCTACTCTCTCAGGTGAACTGCTTCAGTGCTTCCAGTAGCACATAGATGGGCTGATGGACATCCAAAAAAGTTTGAAGCATAGGAGGGCATAGGAGTCTTGATGTTCTCCTAGGAGAGTCTGGTGGTGGTGGTGAGCACTTCTCTTAAGTCTTTTTTAGACTTGGTACCAGCTTTTGTTAGGCGACAGGATGCACTGGGTATGCTTGGATAATAGAAACCAGCTTGCCAGAGATGTTTTGTTGCAAATATGAACATGTTATGAACTGCTAATTGCTGGAGTTCTTGAGATAGTCAGACATCTGGAAAAAAAACAGAAGAGCTTAGTCCAGGCTCTGTGAGGTCAGGCGGGTGTATTCCTGACCTTCTCTCACTACAAACTGAAAGGGGTTTGAATGTTCTCAGGCAATTCATGTTTTTGATGAAGCTTTTAAGTTTTCATCCCACTTGCAGAAAAAAGAAAAGAATTGTCTATAGCTGTGCTCGTTACTGCTCTGAGCTGCGAAGTGAGTGCTAAGTCACCTTTTGGCTTGGTTGGAGGAGAAATGCTGTGTCAAAATGCTGTTGTGTTTGCAGAAGTAGCTGAATAAAATGTGTGAGCCCATCTCACCACCTCAGCATCCATACCTGGGAACGTGACATGTGACTTGGAGAGGGCTTTTGTTTTGCATTCTGCTGGATTCAGTTTCATTAATTCCGTCCTCAAGGGTCAGTGTGATTATGTACACAGTGGTCTTAAGGAGGTAGAAGCTTGGCCCAATGACTAAAAATAAAAAGGGAAAAAAAAAATCAGTGTTAAAACTGAGATTAGATCTGGTTTTGATCGAGAGGTCCTCTTTGGAAAACTCCTGATGGCTCGCCTTTCTCTTCACAGAGAGGCATCATCTTGTACAGTGAATATCACTTTGTGCCACCTCTGCAGAGTTCCTGTGTACCTGAGTGCTGGGGAGTCTACGCTGTATTTACAGCAGGCTTTGCCTCTCCCAGTTTCTCCTGTAGGTCAGTTATCATGGTTGAACATCTCTTCTCCAAAATGAACTTGGCTTCGAATAAAAGGGAAGCATCTTTGTAATTGTTTTGTTTACCCTGAACCATTTGATGTGCTGTGGAAGTAACAAGAATTCTGTACGTTTTAGTTTTCAGCTTTATTTTATATGTTAATTATTCCTTCCATATGTTGTGATTTATTTTTTGTTGATTTTAAAATGCATTCTCTCTCTGAGTCTAGGGAAAATTTGTAGCATCATGGAGACTTCTCTTTTTCCAGATGAACCAGAACAGAACCAGAACCAGCTGAGAGCTCACCACCTGAGCTCTGCTTCCAGTGTGTTTCACCTAGAATTACAAGAGGCCATTTAATTCTCAGCTGGCTGTCAAAGAAATGAGTTTATGTCATTAAATGCTTTCAGAAGGCCATGGAATAGCACTAGGTGCATCTTCACTTCTGAACATTGGCTTACTACTGCAGTATCTGGAATCCTTTCCTCTGAATACATTTAAAGTTCTACTCCAAATGGGGGGAGAGGGGGAATTCCCAGTTTTAATTTGTGTGCCCTTTGCTTTTTTCTGAAGAGCAGAAAGTGCAGAGCTCCCCTGAGAGCTGAGTGGCTGCGGAGGGCTGGGAATATCCCACAGCCGGGAAGCTGGCAGCAAGAGGAGGCCGATAATTACAAGTGAAAATGTGGTAGTTTAGAATTAACTATCAGCCAGTGATTAAATCTGAAACTCCAAGTGGGCTTTTCCTTTGTTCAAGCTCTCTTTGGGGCATTTGATGGTTTTGCCACTGCTGAACTGGGGAGTTGCACTTGCTCTAATTAGCCACATGCCAGACGTCCTCCCAGAAACTCCGGCTGGTGCAAAGCGAGCCCCGTTCTCGTTGGTCCATCACGGGGCTTCAGCCTCTGCATCAACTTCCTTTTAATATCTGGGGCAACTTAGTGAAGTTGCTGACAGCTCTGAATGGTCCTGAGTTGAGAGCATGATCTTTTGGCCCAGTGTTGCATCAAGCAGTTCGGGTTAACTGGGAATGCTGGGCTGCTGGCATCTCCGAGGTTGAAACACCTCCTGGTCACGATAAGGCATTTTTGAACTGAGGGCCCCTTACTTTTAAATTCACTTTTCTTGGCAGTCTTTCAGAGCCCACGTCTGGCAACCTTTGCAAGTGAGATGCAACAAGCCTCATTTATTTTAGCTATTGGGCTGTCACTGTGTTTTTAATTTACTGTAATTTAATAACTGACACAATGCTGGAATAAATAAATGGGCTGTGAACATTCTCGTAGACTTTGGAAGTCCAACTCAGGGCAAGATTTAGCTTTTAATTAACACTGTCCGTGAGGTTTATTTTTAAAATTGTATCCTTTCAAACAAGGAAATGTGAAATTGAGTAAGAGATGAATAATGGAAACCTGGTGTAGGATGCCAGAAGGCGTTCCAGTGCGTACGGCAGTGGAGCACAGCCCCTTCCCCAGCAGAGCAGTTGCAGGACCATGGCAGCTCTGGACTCTGTTCTGTTGAAGTTCTGGGTCATTCCACTGCTGGGCCATAAGCTGGATGTTGTTATCTCTCCCTTTTCTTTTTCCTGTGAATGGTAAGTTGCAAAACATGTCCTTCATGGCATTAGGAACAGTAGTATTTTACCTGAGTATAAACCAGCTTTTTAATACAACAAAGAGCTTTAGGAAGGTCTTGCAATGCCCAGCTAAAAAGAACTGTTGGAAGGGTTTTGCTTTTTAGCCCCTGTTGCTACATAAATTCTCCAAAAAGAGGCCCAGGCAAGGGAAGAAGCTATCAGGGTGTCCCCTCACTAAACACTGAGCTTGGTCATTAGCAACATTCTAATTCATCAGGGATCAAAAGATGTTCTCCTGATTTGTTCCCACTATACAGGGGGAGATGATACTTCATTTGCCATTTTTCCTTTGAGAACCTGTTTGTAGGGTGTGATTTATACACTTCACACTCTGGTTTTGTGATTTACCTATCTTTTTTAATACAAAAACTTCTTTTAAATCCCATTTCTGACTCTTAGGACTGGTTGTGCAGTGAATCCTGTGCAGTAGTAAAAGGTTCACAAGACTTGAGAATGTTTTACGTGCAGAAATTTGATGTTCCATATGGAATTCTCTTAAGACCTTTGGTCTCTTCAGCCTGAAAATCTACAGCCAATGTCAGGCTGAATTGCTTTTGGTTTATTCTGTTGGTTGTGCTGTTTGGGGTGAGACAGATGAGGTTGGTCCTGAACAGCCCCGTTCCTTTCTTCCTGAACTGGTTTTAATGGGGATCCGTGTTTGGCAGTGGTCACACTCGTGTCTCTCATTTCAAAAGCTGTGTATCTGTGATGGTCCTAATAATTCTGGGAAAGATCTTTGATCTGTCTTGAAAATTTAAGAAGTTTCTGGTTGGTACTGGGGGAAGTGGGAAAAGGTCTTCCCGGTGTCGATAGCAGGGAAGTTAATTTTCAGAGAGCTTGCTCCATGAGGAAGGAACCTGCAAACTCACTGCCCTTCCTTCCATAAGGTCTTGGTTGGGTGAAATAATCTCTCAGTAAGTGCCACGGGTGGAAGCAGCTCCTTGTAAATGTGGGACCCTTGTGAGGATTTTGGTGAATCTGAACATCTAAGGCTGCTGTTGTCACTCATGGAACCTCTTCACCTCTCTCATTTGAGGCCATTCTGAAGACTCTGGGTTTGGAGCTCTTAAGCACTAGGCAGATTTTTTGACCTGCATTATGTTTATCACAGGGTGCCTCTGGCCTCATGGTCCTGTCCAGCTTTAAAAATCCATGGGTAGCTCAGAGCAGCCCCCTTTTTTCAGGAAGATTGTGACTGAGGGCAGTGCAAGTGTCTTATCTGGCATCCTTCTTCCTGGTGTGTCAGTGAAGGAAGCTGTTGCCTCAGGCATTGCAGACCATCCAACAAAGGTCACAGCAGGGAGAGCAAAGGGATCGCTGCCTTCGGTTCCGGAAAATTGCAGTGTGCAGAGTTCTACACAGCTCTGTACTTTAGGTTTTTAGAGTTATTTTATTTGTCAGCTGTACAGAAATCCCCTACCCAAACCCTGTAACTGTCGGATGTTCTCTTGCACTATTCCCCCTGCCAGTTCTTATCTCCTGAGATTATCAAGGGTAACTTTTGTGGACTAATTGTAATAACTGAAAAGGCCCGAGGGGAAGAATTCTGTCTCGACGTTGCAAGTAGGGGATTAAGTGTGTATATATTCGGTGTAATTTGCTGAGAGGTGTCTATGTACGTATCTGTCAGAGGAGCTGTAGGAGCATTAGAAATGTTGTGAAGGACAGATAGGTGGTGATGTGAAGGCTCAACTTTCTCTTGCTTTTGTTGCATTATCCCATTGAAGCTCATTTTACACTCTCTTTGTCCCTCCCCTTGCCTGTATAAGCCAGTGTCAGGCTCCTTGAGAAGGCACTTATGTTCTTGAAGGATTATGGTGCTAATTTAGTTTTCATTTCATCATATATCAAGGTCTGATATTATCCTGCTATTTGTTACTGTACTTTTACTGTAAATTACTTGCACCAGAGATGGTTGGTGATTACAGTGAAGATGACTGAGGTGCAGGAAGGAAATATTAGCTTTTGATCTCTCCTCGCTTTGCTGTTTTAAAGATTCTACAAGTGGGTATGATCCTTTGGGGCTCAGCCAGTAATGCTGATTGAAATAGTCAATCTGAGCAACAGAGCCTCACATTTTCTGCTGGAGTCCTTTAAAGAAGCCATCTAATGTGTCTTTGAGGAAATTTAGCAGGCAATGCTTTCAGTCAGCTAAAATATTTCCCATGGAAAAGAAAGCCTGCTATGCTGTCCTTGTGCTGCTGTGTCAGAAATAACAGGCAGGATTACAGAATCTCATTATGGTAGGGCTTGGAAGGGACCCCTGGAGATGCTCTGGTGCCACCCCCCTGCTCCACCCAGCAGGGGCACCCAGAGCAGGGGGCCCAGCAGC
>VWZY01009916.1:176569-245254 GCA_013399075.1 Chloroceryle aenea | reverse complement strand
CCCCTTGTCCTGTGGCTGGGCACCCCTGACCAGAGTCTGGCCCCTCAAGGACCCTTGAGCTCTTGCTGAGCATTGCTCAGCTCCCCTCTCAGGCTGCTCTTCTCCAGCTGCACAGCCCCAGGGCTCTCAGCCTGGCCTTGTAAGAGAGAATTCCATGGCATCTTGTCTCTCTATATTTCTTTCTAAGGATCAATGTTTTTGTTAATGTTAACAGCACTAGATTTGTATTTGTTCTGTAGTATTCCTGGGTTCTAAGTTCTTTCTTCTGAACTGTAGCCTACTAAGTAATACAGGTGTCTGAAACTGTTTGGAAGATCAGTGTTATTGAAATAAGGGATAAAAAGTGAATTATCTAAATAAAAAATATTTATCTGTCTTAATTTTGTCCTCAGTGCAGTCACTATGTAAGCTTTTTTTGGGACTTCTTGATAAAATAGAGCTGCTTTCAGTGTGAAAGTGATGATGTGTGGTGTTATTGCCCTAAAATACTGATTTTCAAACACCAGTGCCAAGTGTTCTAGAAGGTATTATCTTGAGGAACAGAGAATTCTTCCCAGCTGACTTCACTGGCACCTGAAGTTCATGTGGTGCTTTCAAGAAATGGGAGAGGAGTTTGGGAGAGGAGTTTTGGTTTTGCTGCCTTGCAGCCTTACACTGGAACAACTCCTGAGTACTTCCCATCCCCTTTGGCATTGTTCAGATGTCTGCTGGTACCACAGAGATGTTTATTCTCCGTAGGTTTGTGCAGCAAAGGAAAACTCCACCAATGGTGATAGTCTGGAGTTCTGCTGGTGCCTCTTTTCCCATAGACATGGAGTGTCCGCTGCAGAACGTGTGAAATCTGAATACTTGGGATTTTGTCTTTAAGCAGAATATAGTGTTACTTCTGCTTCCTGCACCAAATGCCATGGGAGCAAGGATAGTTTTGATCTGTGCTATCCATACTGTGATGTGGAGCTGGCTCAGCTTTCAGGGATGAAAGACGACTGTCATTTAAAGCACTCACCATGTGAGAAAACAGTGTCTGTTCTTGCAGGGCTCTTTGGGGGAAGGGAGAAAGCAAATGCTTTGCATACAGGAAAATAGCTGCTCAGGGGGTATTTGATTTCACTAAACAAAATATTATCCAACCTCCTTTGCGTGGCTTTTGTACCATAATGGGGTTAAAGTGAACAGCCAAATGCAAATGGTTACACTTCTTGTTCCATGTCTGTTCTCATGCCTCCTACCAACCTGAGCCATATTATCCTGGCTTTTTTTCTTCAAGAAATATATACTAGGAAATGACAAGGCATCTCATTTGCCTAGTATTAAATAATACAGAATTTGTTCAAATCCTGATAAAAAAATACTATTTCTACTAGGAATATTTCTCAGAGTGAAAGTATGGCTTGAAATAAGCAGTTTCTTTTCCAAGTTTTAAATCCATTTGTATGTCAGGAAAGCATTTCCAGTATTTGATGAAAGCTGTTGCTACTTGAGGCAATATTTATTCTTGAAGCCTATATTTAGTAATTGCATGTGCAATTCAGGGAGAGTAGTGGGAGTTCTTTCGAGTGTGAACTTTTTACATTTTTGAGGAGCAGAGAGATGTAAAAAGGGACATGTTTAATGCTGTGTGTTTAAATTAACTCTCCTGCTTGGGAAATAACTCCTGGGTTTAGTCTCCTGTGAGGCTTCTCGGGCTTTTATTACCTTTCTCATCACTTTAGAGAGTTCTGAAATCGGTGATTTTTGTGTATGTGGAAAAAGAATTTTAGAATCTTCAGGATTTTTCTGGTTTGCCTGCATCTATCAAACATTTGTTCAGAAAAAGTGAAAGGCAAGACAGCCTAAAGTGTCTTTTTTCCTGTTGTGCAAGGTTTGATCCTTGCTTGAGTTCTGCAGAATTTACTAGTTTGAGCCAAACTAGGAAACATTTTAGAGATTTTATATTCATTCATCTTTGATGTTTGGGATTTGGGACTTCAGTGGTTTATTTTGGATATAAGCCCAGGTGAAAATGTGCTGGAAAAGGGGTGCACCTGGCAGGCGAGGTTCTGGCAGCCCTTTTCTGGCCTGCACCAACAGGTTCTGTCCTGGGCCACTTTTAATCGGAGGTGTTTCTAGGGTTTCCACCTTCCCCATCCCCAGATACTGGCATGTCTGAAGATGATGCAGTGTAAGGGGAGGGGAGTCACCCCTGGAGAGGACAGACACTAAAGATTTGGAGATTCAGTGCTGGTGCCTTCTTCCCAGGGTGGCTTTTTTGTTTTTTTTTTTTCCTTCTGTGTTTTTTTAATGATGAACTTGACCTCTGTGGAGCTCTGGTGTTTGAGATTTGGAGGTGAAATGCTGTACATTGAACTTTGTGATTGATATTGTTTTGGGGAGGAGGCTTATTCAGAGATGCTATGAGTGTTTCAAAGCCTCAGCCCAGAGTGCAGCTGCATTTTCACTCGTTTTTATGAGGAGCAGAGCACACTTTGGGGCTGTGCTGTTGAGCTACTCTGACGAATCACTTCTGCTGGCAGTACAAAGTCCTGGGGATTTGTTTGGGTTTTAGTGTATTCTTCTGTCAGCCAGCATCTGCTTAGACATTTTCTATTAACACCCCTTTAATTATGGGATATGCTTTGATTAATTGAAACTTTGAAGTCACAGGAAGGTATTTTGACCAAACCTGTTCTTCCGTACACTGATGGAAATGCAGAATAAATGCAGAATAAATGCATACGGTGACGGGTGCTGGTAATAAACTGTCTTTGTTGAAGAGCGATGATTTGAAAGTTTCCAGTTCCTTTTATTCAGCAAGACCAAATTTCTTGGCTTTCCAAGCCTGCTGCAAAGCTTGCCTGCTCCTCTGAGCTGCTTAATAAATAGATGGAGGGAAGGGTGGCTCTAGGACATCACAAACGGGTAGTGGTAGTCACTGTGAGTGCTCCATGACATACTTTGCATGCAGGTGTGTTATTTTGGTTTTTTTTTCATTTTAAATATATTTTAATACAATTGGTTTGGGTTTTTTTTGCACGTGTGCCAAAAGCAAAGGGCTGTCAGAGTTTCAAATGAACACCTTGATCTGGTCTTAGAGACGTGGTGTGATTCACTTCTTAGGTGCACGTGATGAACAGCAGAGAAATGTAACACACCACAAAGTTAGGCAGCAGTGCCAGCTCTTCAGTTGTTTTGTGTTTATAAGCAGATGCTTATTCTTTAACCTAAGGAGTGATTGGTAGATTGTTATCCCCAGTGTGACTGATTTACCGAGAGATGCAATCAGTTTGTTTCCCAGCAGAGAGATGGCTGGTCTAATACAACACAGGCACCCTAATGACAGTGCAGTTTCCAGTGCTTTTTCTTATTTTCCAGTTTTTAGTGCCTGGGGTTATGGGCAACAAAAAAAGAATTAATAAATCTTTCTGTACCAATATACTTTTTCAGAGGGGGAATTAGAGGGGAGCAGCATTATAGATGTTCACGTGCCCAGAGCCTGTAATGGTGTTAGCAAATGACTGAGCTGCATAGCAGCTGAAATGATTGACCTGTTTTTCTTTCAGAAACTTTGTTTATATGAGAAGCTTTGTATTGCATATAAAATTAGCTTTATGTGAATGGGAACTATACTTGTAATGATTTCATTTAGAAAAGTAATGTCAATGCCCCAAAGGATTTCTGCCCTTTGATTTTTCCAGTATCCAATGGAAGCCTTTCACAGAGGCTGGATAATGTCTCGGTCTGACTTCTGTTGCAGTGCACAAAGAGAAGTGTCTTGACAGCTTCCAAACCAATAATATCTTACTTATGTTTCAATGCATGAATAACAGCACGGGCTTTCTAGAGATTAGCTTTTTGTGATGTGTTTAGTTCTGTAACATACTGTAGCCAGATGAATGTAAATCCTCCAGCAATCTGAGGAACAGGAATGTATCCCTTTAAACAATGTGTGTTCTAGCAGGGATGTGCAGTAACATTCACTGAGCCTGAGTTGTACTCTTTTAATTAGGAGGGGCAGTTAGCAGAGCACATGATACTTCTTCCTCTCCATACTGTTCTTTTCCTCTTTTCTAATCAGTTCTCCAGTGTGGGGGTTTTTTCACGGTTCTTGGGAGTCTTGTTTTTTCCAAAGTGATCCCCTGCTGACTGTTTTGAGGTCTGTTTAAGCAGTTTCTTCAGCTCTGATTTAAAAGAAGTTCTCTTTGATTACTCAAATCATTCCATTGCTGTCCTTGTGATTAGTTTCTTTGTGGTGGAAGAGTTGGGAGGAGAAGAGGCCAAAGAGCTGCTGGTGATGCTTGGCCCATCTGCTGTGATCATGTCTCATCCAACTGCGATGTGTCTTTGTGCATCCCCGGTTGTCACCCTAAACTGGGGACTCTCTACACAAGTCTTAGCAGCAGATAGCACAAGGAGAGACTGGTGGAGAAGCCAGTCTGTGTAAACTGGTGCTGGAAATGCTCTGCTTCTGGTGCAGAAGCTGTTCCAGGCGGTGCTGCTGCAGATGTCTCCGGTTTTTCTCAGCAGGCAAGGCCTATGGTGAGTTCTGGTGCTTTATCAGCTACAGTGAGAACTCCTCCTGCTAATCTTTCTGCAGAGGCAATTGCTGTGGTGAGGAAAAATGCCTCAAGCTGTTACCTCCTCCGCAGGGCTGGTTTGTTTTCCTCTCTTCTATCATCTCCCTTGCCCCCCAGCACATGCACCACTGCCTGTATTTGCCTTTTTTCCTCTGTTGACAGCGAGTGCTGCTGATTTATTTTTGTCTTTAGGAAAACTTTGAAAATAGTCACTTGGCTTTTAATTTAATATCTGACGGTTCCTAGATTACTGTGGTGGCAGAATCCAAAGTGTTCAGACTGGGGACATCTGTGTTTGTTCAAGAAGCAACAGGAGATGCAGTGGATGGAAAATAGATGAAGTTTGTTGGGGCACAAGAAACTGGCCAAGCTACCTTGAAGAAAGCGTTCAATAACAGTCTCTGCTGAAGGCCCCAGTCCAGCAAAGCACTTAGACATGTATTGTAACAGTAAACAGGGCGTCCACTTGATTCAAATGGAACTGGTTTTGTGTTTAAAGTTAGATACTCGCCTGAGTGCCTTTCTGGATCAGGGCCTAAGAGAGTGAGAGTTTGGGTTGCTCTTCATTTACTGGAGAGGGACTTGAAAGTGGGACCTGACCGGTGGTTAGTGGTGTCCTGGGGGATCTGAGAGCTCAGAGAGACTTTTTCAGGCTGTATTCCTGCTGCTGCTTTTCCTGCCACTTGCAAAGAGGCTTCTTTTTCCTTGCTTATTTTTGTTGCTCACAAATCCAATGACTTATGCAGAATGTGATTCTAAAAGATGCAAATAATTCAGTGCTTGCCAGGGCAGTGGTGTAAGTGATTACACTTTTCAAGGGCCTCAACCTAACTGGTGTGGTGAAAGAAAGCAGGGAAGAAGCAGTAAAAGCAGTGATGTAATGGTGTCTTTCTACTTTGCTGCCACTAAGCACATGTTAAATTTTTATTCATAGGTCAGTATGTGTAAAACTACAGATCAGGTTTAAAAACATATAGGTCCTATGTAGATAGTCCATGTCTTTTTCTGAATCTTCAGTCCACTGTAGAAGCATTTCTTAGGGAAACGGGATTCTTTTTTCCCAAGCAAACTGTTTCTTGTGCAAGTCATCTTTAGTCCAGCGAGCAGAGTGCTGCCTTGAGAGGAGGCTGCCCTGCTGGGAATGCCATTCTGTGCCGGGTTGGCCATTGACTTACTCCGCAACAATTTGTCTCCTTCCCAACCTGCCAGTGGGATAATCATGTTTACCCACCTGTGTAATACAAGTTCAGATCCGTGGATGAAAGGCTCTACTGTGTAAAAACACAAGACTATGGGGGGGAGGGTGAGCATTCTGTACCTGCAACTTCAGACTGCTTGGGGTGAACGCAGTGAAGTTTTCATTAACAAATAGGAGAGGTGGGGTTGGTTTGCACTGACACAAGATGTTGCTTTAAAATGAGGGAATATTCAGGAATAGCACTACAGTTGTCACCGTTTTAGGATGGGCTGAAATGTGAAGGACAACTTTCTAATCCTTTAGGTGTGGAAATTTTGTTGCTACTGTTCCTGGTTGTTGAACTCTTCTGCTGGTTAATGAGCTGCCTACCTCCCATTCCTCTCCTGGCTTGCAGGTCCACCTTGGTTCTGACTCTAAATGGTAACAGATCTGGGGGCTGGCGGAGGAAAAAGGCTGCAAAAGCAGCGGGGTGAAGAGGAGTGAAGATGACAAATTTGCTAAATAATAATACAGTTTTTATCATGTATTGCACATGGACAAGATTTATGCCACAGTTCAGGTTGTGCAGAAATGCTTTGTAAGAAGCGGGCTCATTTCTCTAGTATCTTCATAGTCTAGATCTCAGTGGTGGGGATGTGAGTGGTAAAATTCCACTGACTTCAACAGGGACAGGAGTTTGCTGCTCCCTTCAACATATAATGAAGTGTGTGAGGAGGAGGAGTAGCCCAGAGCAGAGATCTGACCAAAAGTCACGCAACACATTAAAAATAAAGCCCAGACTCTTCATAAGCTGCACCAAGCACTTCTAATAAATAAAGGAGAGAATACAGAAAATTGTGAAATAAGCAGCTCTTCTGTTACCCTTCCCTCATCGGCCAGGGAGGAGCGTGGGGGGGTGGTGGGAGTGTCTGTGTCCAGCATACTCACTAAAGACCCTTGGAATTGTTCCTGCACAAGCCTTAGGTCAGGAAATACACCTGACAAAGCTGTAATTTGTAGACCTCTGTAAAACACCTCTTCATAAGGTTTTGTTTCGTATTCATTTGGCTAAATCTTCTTACAAATTTCTCCGAGCATTTTATGTGCACAAACTATATCATTGTTTTGGAAAATGCGAGTCTGACCACTGTAAATGGGTTTATATTTCCAACAGGGCAGTTATTTAATTTCCTGTTGGAAGTCTGCAAATGTTGGCACTGTTCACTTGTTGGCAGGAAGCCAGGCGAGAGTACGGTATCATTAACATGCTGCAGTCCAGTCGAGATTTCAGTTGGTTTCATCCAAGAGTTAAGACCAGACTATAGCAAAATGTACTTTTTTTTTTCCTTTTTATTAAACTTTATAAAAGCAGCTGGGGAGACAGAGGTGAAAAGGGGGTGATAGGGGTATTCTCTAGCAGGAGAACAGCTTTTGTTCTTCCTTACCTAAGCTTGTGCTGGAGTGATCTTCATTTTGCTTCAGTCTTAATTGCATTTTGTAGCTTTCCATTGCAAAATGCAGGCTGAGGTCTGATCCTGAAATTGGCTCTTTAGCAGTAGAAACACTTTCACTGCTGCAGTTACCTCCCTTGGGATCCATGAGCACAGTCCCTGTGGAAGGACAGGGACAGGAAGGACAAAGTGTGAACCTCTAATAGTCACAGTGAAGTGACTCGAAGTCCTGAAGTCACCCAGATGCCTTTCCAAAGATCAGCATCCAGAGGATGAGCTGTTTGGAAACTGCTATCTTTAGAAAGAAGTGCTTAGCAATGATTTGGAAAGCAAGCTCTTATAAACAGAGAAGATATTTTTGTTCAGCCTTTGTTCTAAATACACAGACTTAACTCTGCAAAAATGAACCCGCCTGCAGTGTAAATGCACATCATTTCTCTCTGGTGCCTGGCATAGGCTGTCTGTAGCTGCATGATGCTTCAGGCAAGGAGATTTCCTCTGTACCAGAGGTAGAGAAGCTCATGTGGACCTTCTGGTGCCCCATTTCTGGTGCCCCAGCTCTCCTGGAATTCTCCCTTTTTACTGTGGTTTGCAGTGAACACCTACCCCTAACAACATCGGCTTCAAATAACAGGAGACAAAATCCATTTTCTCTCGCAAGTTTTTCCCTTTATAAAGGAGCTATGTGTTGAAAACAAACAGACCAAATAATGTGGCAGACCCTTCATACCTTGGAAGCCTTTAAATCAAGGCTGACTTTCTGCACAATGCGCTCGCAGCCGCAGCGGGCGATGCGGAATTGCTGGGTGTAGGAAATTGTGGCGTGTGTCATGCAGGGGATCAGACTTACGATTATTGTGGGCTCTACTAAAGCTCAGCACTTCAGTGTAATCTGTTTGGATTTACCCTGTCCTGAACTGGAGCAGCTGCTTTTTCTCAATGATTTGGGTGTGGAAGAGAAGGTGCTTCTAGCAAAACGTGCACAATTTATGTATTAGAGTTAATATTTACACTCTCTTTTTCTGGCGTAGCTGAAGCTGTAGTAGGTAAAGCTGGCTGATGGAAAGCAGAAGGGTAAAAAGCATGTTTTGAACACCTGCCATAGTTTGGTATTGTTTCTCGCAGGATAATCTTGGCTGAATGATATTCTTGGCTGCTGATGATACGGAGCTGAGGCCATTGATATGCACTGAATCAGAACGGGGAGTAATTAAATAACCCTTGTGTGTCAAAAGATCAGTTGGTTTGGGTTTTTTTTTCATGAGCTCCTGAGAAGCATGCAGTGCAGCTCAAAGAAAACACACAAACCCCAGCTCATGTGAAGCATGGAAAACAAGATATGCCTGAACTTAGGTACTGCAATAATGTAGCTCTGCCACTTTCCTATTTTGTGATAACTTATTTAATAAGATCTGTAGAATTTCTCTCCATTTATTTATCTTAAGCATGCAGTTGAATGCACTTATCTGTATTTACATCCCCAAAGGTGAAATAGAGAGTGTTCTTTCCATACGGTCGTGCAGCTTACAGCAGTAATAGGTGTATAGGGACAGGAGACCCTGTGGTCCTTCACAGTTTCTTCTGGGTGTTAAATTTCATGTAGAAAATATGGTTCTTGTTGGAGTTTGGCAGGCTTTAGAAAACAAATCTTTTTGATGTTCCATCTAAAAGAAGTATAGCATGCCCAATTTTTATTTCTTTGCTGTCTCTTAGTGATAGTATCCAGCAGTTACCAAAATCTTTTATAGTAGGTTTGATCAAGGGATCTACAACTGTTTATAAACAACTTTTAATCTTTCACCTTGTCTTGCTGTGAGTTATATATTTTCTTCTTTTACATACAGAAGGACACAGGTAAAATAGCTTGTTTGAGGTCCCAAAAGAGAATCCACAGCAGGTCTGGGAATACAGTGGTATCTTACCTCTAAATATGGCCTGCTAAAAAAGAAAAGCAACTCACAGCATCATGTAAGCAGGATGAAACACTTCTTGAAGTGTAATGACCGAGATGCTATGTAAAAAAAAAAACCAAACCAAAACCCAAACCCCAAAGCAACACGCCCCCTAAACCCCAACTTGATATATACCTGCAAGAAATAACTTGATGCTGAATATATTTTTCCAAGGAACACTTCCATAAAGTTGAAATTTTAGCTGCCTGTAGAGCTAGCAAATATAAAATGACAAAGTGCTTTTAAATTTGCTGTCTTGACTTTGAAAAGTATTTTGTTCAACAGTCTTGAATGATGGAGTTCAAACTCTTTAGGAAATAGGGCTGATATAAAAAATAATGTGATTTGGTAGATTAAAGATTGAAGTTTGTAACTAAGTTCTTATGGGAAACCTAAAGAGAAGAAGTAATTCAGGGACTTTCTAGTAACTTCCAAAGGTTATGCTACTGATGTGAGGACTTCCTCTTAGGATATGGGAATGATAGGTGTGAAGAAAAGAGATGGTGGCCAAGAGCACAAGAAGGAGGCATCTAAAATCTGTGCATGAGGCACCAGAGACGGGCACAAAAGCTTAGGATGAACACAGCACCAAAATCAGAAAAACTAAGGCACAGAATAGGACTACAGCTCTAAGTGATAATAAGCAGGGAAAGAGGAAGCCAAGAGAAATGTTGACCTGTGGTTCAGTGCACAGGAAAAGAATTTTGATAGGTGAAACCAAAGGCTAAGTTTGTTTGTTTGTTTGTTTGTGCTGCTTTACACCATGGTCCTGGTCAGTCTCAGGAGAGAGAGACCATGTACTGATGGGGATAGGCCTTGAAAACTGGGTAAGAAAACAAAAAAAAAGGACAAACAAAGCCTGTCAAAAAGAGAAGTGCTAAGGAATTCTGCATCAGCCTGCGTAACAACAGATAATTGCTTGCAAGCAGCTGGAAGATAACAAGCTGATAACTAGCAAGCTAAAATGGTTTTGTCAAGAACAAATCCTGTCACACCGATCTTCTTTCCTCTTATAGCAGCTTACTGAGTCTTGTGGAGAACACAAGACGGTGCATCTTGAGTTCATGTAAACTTTTGATGTCCTGTCTCATCTGCCCTTGCTACGAGTCATCTCCTGAGCCCAGACCTTGGTGAAACGAGTACAGCAGAAAGGCAGAACCAGAGCAGTTGTGTGCTGAGGACGGCTCTCGGGGTTTGCAGGGGAAATGGGTGGCCTCTCAACAAATGGAAAGCCTTGGGCCCAGAGGTTTGGTGCTGCTGGGAAATGGAATAGCAGTTGTGCTGCAGGACGCAGCGGCGGGAGGGACTGCGAGGGTATTGTCGGGCAGGTTTCAAAATGATTGAGCTGAACTGGAGAAATAGTCAGAAGAAATATGATGAAATGGCATAAGTGCAATATATTAAACTTCTAAAGGAGTAATCACCTGTATAAATTACAGCACAGGAATGTGGTTATGTTGCAGCTCTTCTAAAATGATTTGGGAATTTTCTCGGGGCAGAAATTGAGCAGAGTCAACAGTACTGTGAGTCAAGAGCACTGAGAGGAGAAGGCAAACGTTGTGTTTGGCTGGCTCCACAGCAATAGAACCAGCAGGGTACAAGAAGTCGTCTGTCCCTCTGCTCAGCATGGGCGAGACCTCAATGGGAGGAATACTGTGCCTGGTTTTGGGAAGTGTATCTTGGGAAAGGTATGGATCAGCTGGAGAGAGTCCAGTGAGTACAGCAAGAGTTGTCATGGAGCTAAGAAAACATGACCCATGAGGATGAATGAACTTGGGTTGCATCACCAAAGAAAAAAACCCAGAAGCAGATAGTGAGTTGTTAGTACATAAGCTGTTACAGGGAGAAAGAGAACAGCTCATTCCCAATGGCAGCACTTGCTGGGACAAAAGATATTTGGCTTAATTTACAGCAGAATAGATTTAATTGAGATATGAGAAAAAAACTTGCCAGGATAGGGAGAACAAAGCCCTTCACAGTCCTGGGAGGCTGTGAACTCTGCGAGGTCTTTAACAAGAGGTCAGGTTTACATCTGTTACGACTGAGTTTTGGGAGGAGGATGGAAAGAGGGCTCTGCCACATCTGTTTTAGCCTGGATAGCTTGGTGACTGAAGGGATCCTAGAGAAACTAACTATGACTATTTCTTCAGGCCTTACAAATGCATCAATTAAACCAATAATAACATCTTATCTAAATTGTTTCTCACCGAAGAGCTGATGGAGTATAGAATTTTTTTTGATATGAAAACTCTCAGAAAACAAACATTATTCAGACCTAAACTGTAGTATGTGATCCTGAAACCCTCTTCTGTCCTTGCTCCTGGGACCTGTTCCAGGAGGAGGATGTGCACTGTGCATCTCCCTTGCACGCTGCAGGAGGACAGCAGTGCTGTGGGTGGTTTTCACCTGTGGCGTTACTTTAAAACCTTATTAGTCTTTCCCTGTAACAAAGTACTTTTTTAGTTCTGCCCAAGGAGATGACAAATAGGTCTCCTTTATTAATCACGAGTCACTTGAGAACAGCAAAGCATCAAACATTTCGAAAGGATTGAGTGTGTCAGGATCTCTCATGTTTTTTTCTGTATCTCTGTAATAGTCTTTGATTCCCTTCTGACTCCCCAAGTAGTTCAGGTCTGCCAAGAAGCCTAATCACTCAACACCAACCCACAGAACCTGAATAGACTTAGGTTCACTGTTGTTTTGAGTTAATACATCAGTGATGAGTCTAGTCCAAGAGCAGAAGAAAAAAAATAAACCAGTTTTTCAAAGTTGTGTGAGCCATTAAGAGGGGTAGCTCTGCTGGGACTAGTTTACATATAAGTTAAATACCAGATATGAGGGGTTGTCTGTACTGAAAAATAAGTAGTCTGTCGTTATACAGAAAACAGAGGCCTGTTTCTCTATGTACATGTGTCTAACTCACAATCTGGGCCCCAAAGGATGTGTCTGTTGAAAAGAGAAGGTAGAGATTGCCAAGAAAAAAAAGCACGCCCTGCTCAAATAACAAGTATTACTTTCCCCTTTCTCCTTCCTCCTTCACCCCAAATTACATATATATACATATTGCCCCCCCTTTGTTTTAATACTCAATTTTTTATTCAAATAGGCCGTGCTGTAATCTCACAAGAGAACGCTGTGTTTAGCTTTTCTTCCATCCCTTGGGAACCCCAGCGTGTTTTTTTGCCACAGTAACTTCCATCTGATATCACCCTCTTTGGGAAGTCTGCTGCTCACTCCTCTGCAAGGATGGAACCCAATCTTTCCACATTTATTAATTAGAACTTAGGTAAGAAGTTTTGTGTCCTGTGCAGTGGTGTCAGTTGGTTGTATCAGGATCACGCTCTTTTCCAGGACGCAGAATTTTACAGAATCATGGAATGCTCATAATGCTGCTCCAAGGGAGCAGCCTCCTGCTTGGAGTGGGATTGTTGGCCCCTCAGTTACATGATGCACGTGTGCTCCACTTCCCCAGTAGGTTTTGCTCTTTTTCTTACAGTAGCTCCTCAAGGCCTTGTTGAGCTGCGCACGATGCAGAGGCACTTTCTGGAGGCCACTGCTTCAGGTGAGCACATGGCCTGGGTAATCCAGCAGAGGAGGGAAACCTCCAGGGTGACCTGCCTGAGTAGAGCTGCACTTTAACCTCTGCTGGTTCTCGGGGCCAGGCTCATCTCTTCCCCTCACCGCTCACGAACGCGGTGGCCGTGAGGATATGGGGCTGTCTCTACAGCTGACATGGGTGTGCACCTATAATAAATTCTGTGCACAGCTTTGGGAAAGTTAACAGAAGTTTTCAACAAATTGGGGTGAAACCTTAGGGGAAACCCATCAAAATCGATTCTGTGGTTTGTTTTTATTTAGGGCAAATGAAAACACGCTGAAGTTAAGAGGGAGGATCTTTTGTGCACGCATCCTTGCCCAGGGAAAGGAGAATCATTTAGAGCAAAGTAAAGGGAGACGAGACTATAAACAGGAGGAAGGAAACACAGACGAGGAAGCCTCAGCTAAATTTCAGAAGCACTTTCCTAAGAGTAAACTCTGTTGGACTGAAAAATCTTGCAAGGGAGGTTATTGCCCGAGATGTTTAAATTGGACTGGGCAGAACTACTGGGGAATATATTTCTGGCAGCAAGTCCTCCCTGGCAGTGGCTTGCCTGTGCAGGTTGGTCCAGCACCTTGGAAAGTCAATGGGAGCCTTTCAGCTCACTCTGGATCAGGCCTCTGCTGACTGAAGATGTCGCTTCTGTTTCTGTGATCTCAGTCGTGTTTAAAGGTCTGTCCAGATTTTCAGGTTTCCTAGACTGGAGGGGGGGACGAGTGGTGGGACCACATTTGCCATCCTTCTTCAATTAGCTCAGACTGCTGCCTCTGAATACTGCCTTAGAGATATATTTTTTCTTAAGATGAGATTAAAAGAGATATTCCCCATTTGAGATGGGAATGTCCCTTTCCCCCTCCTGGATTTTCACAATCATGTTTTTATAAACTTATTTTTTAACCTCCATCTATTTCATTAGTATTAAAGTTGCAAGATTTTTCTGGTTGCTTTTTTCCCCCTGTTTTTATTTTCTATGTTTCTGTGAAGTGCCTATAATGTCAGCCTTGGAGGTCTTGAAAGAACCCCAAGTATAGATTTGGTTGATAATGTGTAATGTAAATACAATTAGTAGCATGTGCCTTGTTTGTTTGTTTATTTTACTAACAGGAAAAGGTCTGCAGAAAAATAATGCATACCAAATTCAGGTCTGCATAGCAAATTCAGGTCCCAGGAAGGAACTACAGTATATCCTTAGGTTTGTTACCTCAGTTCACATCCCTGCTCTTAGTCTTGAAATTCCAGAACAATAAAAAGCAGTATTTTTAGTCTCACAAATTTAAACAACGCAGGATGATCCCCTGATATTGCTCAGGCTCTGTGGGAAAGAACTGTGGCATATTGTGTTTTTCCTCCCTCGTTTCCCTGCCATCTGTAGTTAATAGAATAATAGTTGGTGGTACGCCTGGGCCTGGATGTGGCTACCACATGGCAGGAAAGTTGCAGGGTCTTTGGCTTTCACCAGTTGCCTATCTCAGCAAATCAGTGGCTTGGAGAATGGAGCGAGTTCTTCACAAGTACATGAATCCCTTACTCTGGCATGTGCCAGCCCACCTGCCACTCAGCTGGGTGGCACAAAAATCCATTTCTTAGGTAAAGCTTTCCTCTTTGAAATAGCTGTTGTGGGAGTTTATGTAAGTCTGTGGTATTAAAGCATTCTGGTTTGGGATTTTTTTTTTCCATTAAGGAAAATGACTTAAATCTATAAAACCATATTTGTGTTCTTAGAATTGTTTGGAAAAATAGCAACTGATTTTTTTTTGTTGTTGTTGTCGTTGTTCTCTTGGGTTTTGTTGGTTTCTTTGTCATCCTCTGAGCTTTGGCACCGCCGACACTTTACTACTTATTTCTGTGGTAACTGGGAAGACACTTTTTCAGTCATTGCACAGCATGCTGCAGCTGCACAGAAAGAGAGACAGCCCGAACTCTTCTGCTGCCTTGCCCAAAATCCACAGGGCAGATTTGTGGCCACCATTTTGGATCTTCTCCTGAATGTGAGTTCTTTCCCACAGCCATTTAAGCCTTTCTAAATGTGGGTTGGCTTTTTTTTTTTTCCATTGGAAAGACACATTTGGGCATTTAACATGTGCTTAGAGTGTGTCTCAACAGAGTATAAAGGAGAGGCAGAAAGTATTTTAAAGGGGCACAGCAGACTCATTTCTCCTTTTCCTGGGGGGAGCATCCTCCTCGGGAGGCTCTGTGTGTGCATCCCCTGGCTGGTACTTCCCTGCAGGGGAGGCCAAAAGCTCTGCAGGGGACCATGTATCGCTGTGGTGGGATGCCAGAATTTCACTAAAGTGAGCAAGTGAGGGGTTGTTCAGAGTTTCAGCCTTGAAAGGAAGCGTTGTTCGGAGGCAGTTCTCGTTCTACGCTGGTATTTGTTTGCTGACAGTGCAATGAGGGATCAAGAGGGTTAGTAATCATCTATTTTATTAAATACTACAACTGAACTGAACCTGTGCTGCCCTTCAAAGCACTGTGAAGTGATTGCCATATTGATTTTTGGCCACAGTGCAGTTTTTTCCTATCCTCTGGTACTCACACAGTTCTTACCACTGTAAATACCCCAAAGCCTTATGATCTTTGTCATCGTTTTCCTCATTACATTCCTTCTGAGGCAGGCAAAAACTGCTGTCCTCATGGGACAGCTGGGCAGTGGAGACATAGGCAGGCTAAATAACTTCATCTAGGATGACACCAAATAAAATGATAATTACCAAAGATTGAAACGTTGACCGGCTGACTTGCTCAGATGGGCACTGGCACCTCCAGGCTGTGGGGAGCCTGAAGTGGGTGGCAGAACTGTTGGGGCACGTGTATTTCTGCTGGCATAGAGGAAGCTGCTGGTCCCACTGGTGTCCCAGAGTCACACTGGCATCCTAGGTATGGAATGTTGGGTCTTACGCTGAAGATGTCAAAACACTAAAGGCCATGCAGACTCCCAGCATCCCCAGCCAGTTCTGTGCTCTAAACCCCTTGGTGTTGCCTTGTAATGTGATTTTGCTCCACGCAGTGTTTCATTGCCAAAACATTTGAAGCCATGACATATTTCTGGCATGGTAGGAAGATGTAAATGGACACAAAACCCCAAAGGTCCAAAGGTGTGTGCGTTTCTCCAGGTCCAGTCTGGCCCATGGCAACCTCTGGATTCTCAGTACCATCAGGTACCAAACTGTGCAAAGGACCCTGTTCCCTTTGGTGGGGGTTCAAACTCTAGTTAGGTGGGGTTCAACCTCTTCTTAAATCCTCGTTCACATGCTTAGTAGACAAATTGTTTGGCTTTACTTCTTATTGCCCAACTTTTTCTTTTAATAAATCTGATTTTAGTTGGAAATCTTGACTTTACAGCAAGGTCTTTGTTTAGGAAATAGTTCAGTGAAGCAAGAATGTTCTCTGGTGAGGAAGCCCATTTTCTCACCTGCTCTAACTGCAGCTGCTTAGCATTCAGATGCTCCTCTCCCGTGGGATTTGGTCCTGCCAGGGGTGGGACAGTTAACCCCACGACAGCAATCACAGGGGTGTAGCCTTGAAAGAATCCAACCCAGCCCAGCAGTACTTCCAGTGGTACTTTCCCTGACATCGTTGATAAGTGCCAGGTACTTGATGGAGCTTTTCAGTATGACATAGCAAAAACTGGTGAGATATGGTAAAGTATAACCATAGACATGAGTTAGTGCTTATCAAATACTGGATTTTGTGGTTTTGAATCAGCTGTGTAATACTGAACGTGCAGCACGAACACCCCATTCCTCCATGGGATGTGCTCGAAGCAATTTTTTCATCCATGGGTTAACTGTTCCTGTTTTGAGCACTTTGTATTTTCCATGTCCCGTTCTGCAATGAAAAAGCAATTAATTATTTCCAGCTAGTTATAAACTGCTCTTATTCTGTCAACACAGAGTAGAAATCCCGGGCATCTTTCTGTGTGACACAGATTTTCACACTTTGTGCTGTTAATGTAATTGCAGCCGCTGCCAGATAATGACCCTCTTTCTGGGCACGGGGCTGCCAGTGTGCACATTATCCCATATTTTAAAATAATTGGCCTGTACACGTTGCAGAGTTTGGAACTGAAGTTTGGAAAGCAGCGCTGCTTCTTGGCAGCTCTCCCTGGCCCCGAGCCGCGTGTCTTTCTGTCGGCGGCAGCTCGGTTGAGCAGCGTGAGGAGGGTTAATGCTGATAACCCTGGAAAAGTCTCCTGGCTGCACGGCGGGGGAATTGACCCAGCCTGGCTGAAACAGCGGGGAACTAATAGAAGTTTTCTGCTCTATTCAGAGCAGGGTAGTCAAGCATCTGAACTTCCCACCAAACTCTGTTTTCTATTGTACTGTTGATGCCAGCTTTCTGTAGCGCTCGGCACTGGAAGACAAACATTTGCAACTCCATCTTTCCAGTTCTGACTGCATGGCATTTAGTCTTCAAAATATGTATTGATCTGTTGTATTCGGGCAGACTGTTTGGGGAGAAGGAGCTTTGCTCTCTACGACTATGAACACGAAACGTGTTTCAGAATAGAGTGTGTAAATAAATAGAGCATGCTGGGCTAATACTGCTGAGTTAATCTTCTCTCAAGCTTTCTTTAGAGGTAAAGCTTCTGTTTGTTTTTGATTAGGGTGAATGTCATTTTTATCTCCCTTTAAAGCACCTATCATTTTGTTGTGCTCGGTGTAGACGGTGAGAGCAGAGGATCTCATTTCTGCTGTCAGCCTCTCACTGTAGCCCTGAGCGCCGCTGTTCACTTTGTTCAAGTATTTTACACGAACATCCCAATAAAAGAGAACCAAATTTGCCTTTCACCTTAACGAAGCCCTAAGCTAACTTTCCTTTGTGACATTTTCCTTTATTTTTTTTCTCAGTCTGCACTTTGCCTTTGAATATATTTTTTCCTAAATGAAAGCACACGAAAAAAAAAGTATTTTACAGGCATATGGAGATGAGGCTGGATTGTGTGTATGCTGGAAATACTTTATGGGGTGGATTGCTAAACTGCAGTGTTGCAGGAGTTATGTACCTCTGGGCAGGGCCATGGAACAGCGTGCAGAACGGGAAGGTGCCTCTGTAAGCAGGGCAAGACCAGAGCCACTCTGTAAGAAATGTATATTGCATCTGGATCTGCAAGTAACTCTTGACCTAGGCCAGACAACTGATTGACATAATGAACAGGGGGTATCTGAGCTCAACTGTTTGGCAGAAACAAAACTGCCTTGTCCTGACTTTCTGTGATCCCTCAGTTGGAGTCTTTTTGAAAATCATAGGGATGGAGACCCTGTGTTGAAAGAGTGTCTGGTAAGATATTGTTGAAAAGAGGCAGGGGGAAAATGGTTTCTGAAGAATTTAGAGCCCTGTTGATCTCCTCACCCCGTTGAAAAGACTAGATGAAGCAGAAAGTCCCCAAAGGGTTAAGTGGAGGCAGGTGTTCAGCGGACATGATAAACTGTATCCCTTTCAGCTCTCCAGAAATATCTCATTTCTGCAGTGAAACAGAGAGAGCAATGACTCCTTGCACCTCTTTATACCTAAATACTTTCTCAGGGCTGATGAAGTTTCCCTGATACCTGTTGTAAATATTCTCATTAAATAAAGAAAAAAGGGAAATAAAGAAAAAAGCTTTTTTGTCCGACAAGTGCTTACCGATTAGATGCTGGTGGATGGGTTTGGGGTTTTTTTGATGTTAATTTGCTTGACAGTAGCAAATATTTGTGTACAGCTGGCCCCAAGCAGTTCTTGTGTGTCTCCTGCTGTAAGGAAGGCAGTTTGGGTTTCATGCTGCGAGCTGGTGCAGCCACGTAGTGTTGGCTGCTGTGAAATGTTCAGTGTGAAGCGCTTTTATCCACGGCAAGACCGTGGTCCTTCCAGATGAGCAGTATCAGTATCCTCATTTGCAGTGTGTTTGAATGCTTGTCAATGGGAGTGGTTATTTTCAGCTACAGAAAGTTTATCTTGAAGTAAGTGTGATAAAAGAATATCCCTTTTATCCCCCTCCTCCTTACACTTAGACAAGCTCTGATTCTTGTGCTGTCCTCCTCTCCCGGAGCAATGTGCAGGATCTGGGCTACCTCATCCATCTGGGCTGCATTTGCTCTTTCTGGGCTTATTTAACATACAAGCTGTTTTCCTTTGTCTCCTTGTTCTTCATCCTCTGTTCCAGGCGAGCTGAAGGAGTCAAATTCAGGCTTCTGAGAACTTCTCCCTTGTTCTTCTCTGCCCTTAACACATGTCTCTTCGTTTTTACTGGACACCCTGAGAAGGTTGCCAGAGGACATGGATGGAAGTACTGATAAAGTTAATGGCACATCAGGAGAAAATATTAAAATCCAGATTTATATGGGGCCATCTGGCAAATCCAGAACCTCTTTTAGTCTGTAGGTGACTGCTGAAAACTCGTAAAGCTTCCTAGGGTGCTCTTGGACACTGCGGGGTCGACTCCGTCCTTCGTGGCAAGTATTTGGTGCTGTGTGCCCAGAGCCACAGCTGATTTGGGACAGAGCTTGCGTGGACTTCTTCTGGTGCTGCACAGGAGTTTATTTCTGTTGTTTTCCTCTCCCCTGCCATTTCTCCAGCACTTGTAGGCTTGGCTGCATTTAGTTTTTCCTTTCTTATATTAGACCTGGTAAAAAAGTAATAGGAGACTTTTGAAAATGGGGATTTGTACAATTTTTGGAAGGGCTGACTCATTTATACTTGGCTTTATGTAATTTATTTAAATTTGAAATATTACTGCACATGTGAGCATGAACTAAAGATTCCAGGAATTTTTCATTTACCAAAATGAATTTTAATTTATCAAAAGCTCCTGACATCTTGAGGCAAGCACGATGCGTTCTTTGTGTTTCAGTCTAATGCTGGCTCCCAGCCACGAGGCTCTGAAGGATCGTTTTCACCCGAGGCCTCTTGTAGTTGGAGGAAATCAATCTTGTGTGATACAAAATGCCTGAGCATTGGAGGCATGTCCATCTTCAGGAACTTCAAACTCATTCGCTTCCTTTCAGGGACTTGGCTTGAAGGCAAAGGCTGAACTCTCTTCTTGTCCAAGAAAAATGAACAAGCCTTGTAAAGATGCTTTCTCCTCTGACTGGATGTCTATTGAGCTGGAAGATTTTGACTTCTCCCTGGAGTAGAGAAGATGTGGGTGGCCTTCAGCAGAGATGAGGCTGCTGAACAATGCAGCCATTGTTTGTGCTCCTCCAGGAGGTAGCAGAGTGTTGCTTTAACGTGGTGGTTTGGTTTCTGGTGGGCTGGTAATACTGAGGCGTTGCTTTTTGTCTGGTAATTATAACAGCTAAAGCTAAAGTTTGCTCCCTTGCTCATACTAATTAATGTAAAGTCGATGGGATAGTGCTTGAGTTACTCTCCCTTCACGTGCAAGGGAAGGCATCTTTGCACATCTGCAGGTCTTTGCAGAGTCAGTTGGCTCAGACCTTCTGTAATTTCCCCCCCCCTTTTTTTTTTTTTAATATTACATGTTTAATTTGGGCAATGTTTTAACACAGACTCCTTGTTTTAGCTGTATTTTCTCTCTGCTGTTATTTGGGGAAGAACTGTTGTGTTCTCTGCTCAGGAGATGGGAAGACACCTGTCTGACAGCCTCCAAGGTGAAAGCCTTTGGGTTTTTTGGGATAATCTGCACTTTGTTCTGGTTCCCCACAGCTGCTGCTTGGTAAAAACTGTAGTTCCTTCAAGCTGCTATTAAAATAAGCAAATAAGTCTGGTTTCTCTTTGCTGCCTTGCATGGCATTTTACCTTATAAATCTTCCACGTGAAGCATGTGGAATCTGGACCAGTCTGCAGGGTGACACGTTATGCACATCTGGCACAGCTGGACGGCCGCGCGAGGTGAGCTCTGCCTCTCGCTGCAGTGTGGGCAGGACTCCGGCAGCAGCAGGGCCGAGATTCCACGATCCCTCCCCAGCCTTCTGCATGAGCTGCTCCATGATGGGTTTGGGGAGCTGTTGGGCTGAGCTTTTCTATTTGTTTGGGGTTAAGCAGCTGCTGCTGGAGTCCTGCAGAATGAGTCATAAGGGGGGTATAGGACTGGAAAATATTTTAAAATAATTGCAGTTTGATTAAGAAAATCAAAGAATTTTGCTTGAGAATTACACCGTGGGAGGGATGAAATCAGAGCAGAGGGCCCACCACTGAAGGTGGGATGCTTTGCTCCCCTAGGAGGTAGCAGGATAGAGGCATCAGAATCGTGCTGTTTGTGTTAGTAGCTACAATTCATGGTCTTGCAGAATTATCTGGGCTTTGGTTCAGCTCTGGTGCTTTGTTTCTACACTCTGCCATCTTACCTTAGCGAGGTAAGTGGTGCCCTGGCAGTGCTGGGGGAAGGGTTGGACTCCATGACCTTAACAGTCTCTTCCAACTGAAAATGATTCTACAGTTGTATGGTACTATGATTTCTCTTTGTCTGTTCACTGAAGTGTTTCTCTGAGTTGATCCAGTGGATATTGTGTCACAGTGCCTGCCTACCACATTTTTTTCTTCTGCTATTTATTTTCCAGAAGAAAACAATGGATATAGTGGATAAATGAGCAAGAACATGAACATCAGTGTTGATTAAATAAACAGGGGCCGATGGTTCTTTTCGCTGTGCTCATGTCAGATAAGTCGGGTAAAATGTCATGGCATTTGGATCTATTCTTTTCTTCCTGTCGTTGACAAACATCCCTGTGCTTGCCCATCTGTGGTGCTGGTTTCATAATAATAACAACTCAGAGAAGCTGCTTGGTGCAATCACATGTTTCTCAAGCACGTTGCACGTTCCAGTCGAAGCACCCAACGGCAGGTGAGCCCTGACCTCTCCTCGCCGCAGCAGCCGCCGAGCAGTGGCTTGGCAAGGGCAAGAAAAGAAGCCATTGTTAAAAGCAGCACGAGAAGCTAGGGGCTGAAAGGCCAGTGCCCAGACTGCCAGGCACATGACACAATTTCCCTGGCTTTAGCACTCTAACGTGGAGCATATATCATCATTAGTCTCACTCCAGCAGCCTCCGCGTTTCCCTTTCTTTTCTTTCCGAAAGCTGTGAGCGGCTCCAGTAATTCTTGCGAATAAATCTCATTTCATCAAAGCCAGTGCCTGGTCAGGACTGCTGTTTATCCTTGCAGCTCTGCCTGGCCTTTAATGCTGGTGAGGAGTTGGCAGCACCCGTGTTGTGCTTCTGACCAGATGTACCAACAGCAGTGGTGCGGGCACTCGGACGCGGCGCGTTCCTGGCGTTGCTTTGCTGTGATAAGATCTGTGGAGCTACCAGGACAGTCAGTGTTTGTTCCGTTGATTCATAACTTGATTCATTCCCAAGGAGCCCGTGGATTTGAGAAGCCCTGTCAGGGGCAGAGTGCTGTGAAAAGAGCTAGGGAGCACGTGAAATTCAAGGGGCTGCTGCAGAAGAATGAAGCAAGCGTGTGCTCGGAGCCCCTGCGGTGATTGTCCGAGTACTTTTTCCAGTGGATTTGGGCTGTGAATCTTTGTTAGAAATGTCCTAGTTATCTGCATGCCTGTGTTAAGATGCAAATATGCAAATGATATTAAGTCACACACTGGGGTTTTTGCTGGGGATGTGTCCATGGAAGAATAATCTAATAGTTTTTCAAGGCAATATTTTCAAGGGATGCTTCAAATGAAGGGAATGGTGTTGTTTTGAACCTTTTAACCTAAGACTGCTACAGGTTACTACCTGTACTTTTCCTTATTCTTTTTTTTTCAATTCAAACAAAAAAGTGCTAATTATAAAATTCCCAGAATAACTTGGACATGCCTCTTTCTTGAATAAAACAAATTGTTATTACAGATGTTTACGTTTAATTATTAACCATCGTGTATGGTTGGCTTGGTGGTTGTTTGTGTAAATAACCATAACTAAATCCAGATCTGCTGTTAATTACAGATAAGCTGTGGGTAACACACACGGCTTTGTATGATCCAACAGTCACCAAATCTGAATGTGTCAAGTTCAGCCTGCTGGGTTTTTCCTCACAGCTCATTTCTCTTTATCTGCACAAAAAGGTAAATGGATAAAGTCAAATAATACCCAACTTCTGTGCTCAGGTTGAGGGACTTGCTGTAGATGCTTTAAAGTGAACTATAAACTTTGGGTTTGGTGTTTTTTTATGCAAGGAAAGTACCTCTTTGTTGTAAAATAAGACATGATGGGAAGGAATGTTGCTTCATTTTACTGTAATTTGCACAGTGGTACAGAAATCCTTGGTTAGTTTTCTTTGGAGGTCAGACTGAAGTACGGCGGTGAGATCTTACTACTGATTGAAGTGTTTGCATAAAAATAAAGGTATACCTGCTTTTGTGTTCCCTTGGAAAATAGTACTGGAATGGAAATAGCAAGGTCATGGTTTCAATTAATTAATGCAATTTAGAGGGATATAAACTGAAATCCTGGCTGGTTGTCTTCTGCCTTGCGAGAGACACTTAATCAAGTGCTACTTACATGCCTGCATAATTCTAACACTTAGGGTTTTCTAAATGTGAGGTTTTGTTCTGTGTAGTTTTGAAGTATGGAATCACCCTGATGATGATTAAGAAATGAACTCTGAAGAAATATCAGACAACGAATGTGTCTCGTGGCATTTGGTGAGCAGCAAAGAGTGCATGTTGCTCTCGGCGGTTGGTTTAAAGAGAGGGAAGCTTTAGATCCTTGCCAGCAACTCCTCCTGTCTCTGTATTTGTGAGCCCTTCTCACTGTTGGGGGTGAAACTTCAGTGTGTAGGTTCCTGTGCTTGGTACGATGATGAGCAATCGCTGTTGGCATCAAGGCTAGGTGACCAAGTAAAGGGAGGACACTTGGATTATATGGGCAAATCCCCTCCAATTCTTTGCAATTCAGAGATGTAAAGCAAAAATAACTAAGCAGGGAGCAAGAGTTCACCTAGATTTACCAGCCTGGCTCTTAGGGTGGCTCCAGCTGCTCTCTGTTGGTCCTGGCAGAAATGGGGGCATCCAGCAGAAGCTTGCAATAGCAATTTCCATTTTATCAGTCCCTCTCGCAGTTAAAACAGAGGATCACAGGCTCAGTCCTTCTCATGAATTTGATGTTAAGTGATATCAGAACTGGGGGATGGAGTTAGTAATGTTTAAGAGCCTTTTCAGTTCTGCTGGTCTTGTCAGTTTTAAAATAGGGGCCGAGGGAACATCACACTTCCTTTAAAGTTCATGGCAGAGGTGTTGGTTTCAGCAGAGCTGGAATTAAGCTTCAGATTTCTGTCCAGAAATGTCCTTTTCCTTCCCTCTGTGATGTGTTGAAATAGGACTGGCATTCAGGTGCAGCTGTTGTCTTGTGCTGGGGGTGATCACTTTCTGCCTAACCCTCCCCTGCTTTTAGAGCCAGGCATCCCACCAGGCACGATGTCCTCACTTTTATCACTGTTAGCAGCACCAACAGCAGGCAGCTGGACTCAGGCTGAGCTCTCAGCTGGACTCACCCTAAGTTTCCTCGCCACCAAACCCGAGAAGATGCCTCCCCATGAACGTGCCAGTTGTGCAGGCAGAGCACAGGTCCGAACCGACCCCGACTGACACACATCAGTGATTGACCCTGAATCCATGGGAGTCTCCTGAGCACAACAATTTAATAACTATTTGACTTACCCTGGGAGCTTTGTTGTGGCTTAGACTGTCTTCACTCCGTGACTTAGGAGATACCAACCCAACAACCTGTTGTTACTTTTCATTTAGCCTTTTCTGAGTTTCTGTCAGCGGTCTGAAGCGAGCCAGAGTGGCCGCCCACCTCCTCCCCTGACAGATTATTCAATTGTGGTCAGTTCTGGATAGTTACAATTTATGATCTGTTGGTTGTGTTCATGAATGCTTTGGGAATGGTGCTCTTTGCTCGGCCTGAGTTTGTCCAGATGTATCAATATTTTGGTTTGGATGATATAAAATAAATGGTCAAGATTAACTGTCTGTGACATTCTCTTTTAACAATGAAGCAGAATCATTTTTCACATCGGGAGATGTCTTTAAAACAAATCCTGAGGTTTGCAGGCTGGCTGTAGCAGCCCGTGCACAAGTGACTTTCCATCAGCCTTTGCTGCGTCGCTTTCAGACGGCGAGAGGACTGCGGGGAATCCACTTGTGATGTTCTGTGATAAAGGCTTCAGCCTGTGCAAGGATGACCTAAGTGTGAAAGGAGAGGGTGGAATCTTTTCAGCTTTCAGGCAGCTGGGGCTGCTTTAATAGGAGATGAGCTGGGAAACAGTTTGGAGAATTTCGTGATGAGAATGGAAAAACTATGGTGCGCTTTTCATTTCCTTGGCTGTGAGCAAGCAGAGTAGGTCAGATCTCCCAAGGCTGATGTTATCTTGAGCTCTTCACAGCCTGCTCCTTTGTGGCTGCCCTTACTTAGGGTAATGCCACCCGGTTACATGCCAGGGACCCCTGAATAGAGAAGTGCCAAGGGGCTTGCATTACAAAGCCATGGAGCTGAGGGCCGTTAATGGGAACGGAAGAGCCCATTTCCCCTTGGTACCTTCCCTGCCTTGGGTGTGAGCTGCATGGCAGAGATGGCTCGTTCAGAGCCTCCAGCTGCTTTGGAAAAAAAAAAAAGCATCTGGGTAGCCTCGGACAGCGGAAGACATTGAGATTCCCATCAGCGGGTGTGAGACCAAGTCCTGCTAAAGAGCTGTTCTCAGGTGTGTATTTGCTGTTTGTGGAACCAGGATGGTCCAGGGGATTTCTGGCAGATGCTTGAGCACTCAGTCACTGCCCCCGGGTTCAGAAGACAGCCCCAGGCTGGCCCAAAGCTGCATGGGACTGAGCAGCTGGTCTCTGGTGATGGCCAGTAGATGACACTTGGGAAACAGCGTAAGAAACAGAGCAGGAATTGGATCCTTTTGGATTCAGACTTCTTCAGCTGGAAGTGGGTGATTAGTTTTGGGATTTGATGGAGGGAAACCTGGTACAACGAAACCGAATGTTTGATACAGAGAGATAATGAACCTATTGTAACCAGTCAGCAGAAAGGGGCACATGGTTTCGTTTGGGGAGCAGTGAGAGCAGCCAGCTTTTTGATACATTAATTCCTGCATTGAAAATGATTCCAGTGAGGTAGGAAGGATTTTCTGCATAAGGCATTAACTGGGTCAGGCTGGCTTTCAAAGGTGACGTTTGACAGCACGCCTCAAATTTGACATAGGGGACACTGGAAACGAGGTGATGTAAGTGTGAATTAGCCAGGCTGGGCTAGAGAAAGTCCTGACCCCTGTGATACTTCACAAATGTGCAAGTAAATTGGCTACTTTAGGGCTGAAAACAGTTGGATTTTTCAAAGAGCAAGTTGTTTCCTCAGGATGTTGCTCTTTGATACTTGTCAATTATTTTGTTTTTCTAAGCTAGAGAAAGCTTTGCACGTCTAATACCTGCAGAGCTGGGTTTTTTGGTTGTGTGGGTTTTTTTTTTTATAGAAGCCAATCTGATTGTAATAAAATAACTTGAGCAAAAGGAACAGTTTATTTTCCAGTGTGAGTATGTAATAGGCGATTTAACTTTCATGTGCACTTTGGTAGGAGCCAGGTAATAGGAGACCAAACACTTCTTTTGCCTCTGTCTAATAATCAACATTGATAAACCAGCCTAAACTCCTAAACTGGGGGAAAAAACCAAAGCAGCATGCACCACATCTCCTGAACTCTGCGGCTGGCGGGGTAGCTACAGCCAATGACTTTGCTTCTGAAGTGGAATTTCACTTTTTAAAGATAAAATCAGGTTATTTTCATCTTTCATGGAGTAAGTTACCCACATCCTTGGTATGTTGTGGTCTTTCGGTGGCAATGCCCTGGCTAAATTGGGGCTATTTTATTATTTGCTTTAAAAAAACCAACCTGTGGCTTGAGTTGCTGAAGGTGTGGCTCCGGTGAGGAGTTGCATACTTCATTTGAAGCTGATTACTTTAACTTTGAAAATATTTGTCTAAGCTTTCATTTGGTTTGCTAACTCATTATATAGAAGTGACAGTAGTTTAATTAGAAAACACAGTTTGTATTTATGGAAAGTGTTCACATGTCTTTTGTGAAAGCTGGAGAATTCAAGAAGGAACACAATGTTTCCCACAAACCATACATCTCCACAATTCCACAGTCTCTCAGCAGCTGGACTAAAAAGGTTTTTAATACGAGTTATGTGTTTAA
Source organism: Chloroceryle aenea (assembly GCA_013399075.1). Taxonomy (NCBI): domain Eukaryota; kingdom Metazoa; phylum Chordata; class Aves; order Coraciiformes; family Cerylidae; genus Chloroceryle; species Chloroceryle aenea. Next base: position 218,399 of record VWZY01009916.1, on the reverse strand, counting down.
TTAGGGAAGGGAGCCTTGGCAGATCTTCTGACTTATAGTTCATTTAAAAATCTTCCAAAAAAAAAAAGGGGGGGAAAAAAAAAAGAAGAAATCAATCCAATTTGGTTTAATTGTCATGTATAAATTAAGAACTCGTTTTTTTCCACTTCACAAAGATATCTTCTCTGGCCCCTCCTGATGGATTGCACAGGGCAATTACTTCCAAATGAGGAACGCCGGGCTGGAATTCAGCGGAGTTCTCATGGTCTCCCAGAAGGCCCCGCTGCAGATCCCCCCATCGCAGCCCTGCGGTTTCACAGTGCTCTGCAAGCATTTGCCTCCACGGTTCCTCCCACAAGACAGTTGCCCAGCCCAGAGAGAAGGGCTTCTTCCAAAAGCTCAGAGCCTCTTGAGAGTGGACTGTGGGGAAGAAAATATCTTGCAGGAGCTTCTCGCCTGGATGTCCATCCTGCGTCTTCAGCAGGAGGCAGGGCCAGGCTCTCCTTGGGGGTTCTCCATGGGGGTTCTCCGCTGCTCGCTCTCCCCTTTGCAAACTGCTAAATCATTCTGGGTAATAGAAATGTATTTCCTTTGTTCCACTTCTGTGTGGGAGAAGATTAGTATGACAAGATGGAAATAAATGGGTTTAAGCCACAATAATTTGATGCAAGAGCACAAGCTGCCTACCAGTTCTTTCTATTAGCTTTAAACTCTTGGTAACTAATCTGAAACAAATTGGAAAGAGAAGAGTTGCTGCAAGCAAATGGTTTTAGTGTCCTCACGAGGAAATACTCAGTGGATTTGGGCTCTGGGCTTAGGAGGTGGTGAGCTGGCTTGAGAAAAGAAAGACATTGATATTTCTATCTCTGTCTCTCAGCAGCCCTCATTGTCAGGATATAGGCTTGAATAGAGCTAAGGATGGAGGATTTTTTTTTTTCCTGTCTGAAATAGGGAGGTTTCAGGGGTTGCAGAGGTTAGAAGCATCATTCATTAACCTCCTTTTAAGAACCACCATGTGTCACTGGGCTGCTGCGAGGCACCGTCGCTGCCTCGCTGTCTCCTCCTTGCCCTCAAGAAGCCAAAATGTTAAACTGGTGGAGTTTACTAGATCTACAGAGAAATTCTTCACGTCTGGCCTAGATGTCTAACTAAATTTGGTATGTATCTTGTGGGCTGGGGCAAGTGCTGGAAGCTATTAGAACGCTGAACAAAAAGCTCTATTCAAGGACTATCGCCTTCCTGCCGGGGTAATCCAAGTATCAAAAATTTAAAAATATGGGGTAGGAGACTGTGGCTGCCACAGACCAGAACTCCTAAAGGTGTCTAGAACATCCACTCACTTAAAAACGTTGCTTCTATGGTATATGATTAATCTGAAAAATGCAACAAAGAAGCCCAATATAACATATACATATATATCCAATTAAATAAAATTGAACACTTTTAATAAAGTGGAGTTGCAAGCTGGTAAAAATTTTCTCTTGTCACTCAAAGTTAGGACAGGAAAACATTTTTCTTTCCCTTGAAATAGCTGTATTTATTATATCTGACCTGTTTAACATTGCTGGTTTTACTTAAGGACTAGAAAGAAACAAATGCTTTTCATCGTTTGATGCCTTTTTTGTAGCATGAAATTGTGTTACCAAGAAAAATAATGTAGAAATGGTTTCCAAAACACAGACCAGAATAATCAAATGTTCTTTTTTTTCCTTCTTTTTTTTTTTTAAAGGAAGCTGGTTCATCCTAATTGTTTGAATATATTATAAATTATTTACTTTCTGAACAGCAGCTTGTTCTCATTTCTCAGCTTTAAAACAGCCATGTATGGTTTTTAGTTTTCAGTAGTTTCTTCAGGAAAGGTGAAAAGGCAGGGAGAATACTTGCAGTGCTTAGAGAAAACCAGCCCATATAAACCAATTCAACTTCCAGTTGCATTCTCCTGTCTCTTAGTTGCTTTTAGTTGCTTCCTAAGGGAAAAAAATAAAATCTAGACAGCAGGAGAGCTGCTGAAGTCCTTTCTGTGCTTGGTTTACTTTTAGCGTATACTTTTGGCTGGATTTTTGGAGATATTTATACAGCTCTTTTGGGGTGTCATGTACTCTAATGGATTTGCCTGAAGAGCAGACCTGCTCCGTGCGTAGCTGAGCTAAACATCTTCACTCATTCCACAGCCAGAAGCATTAGTTGTTTATATGATTGTCTTTCATTTTACTTTAACCCTTTCATGTCAGCCAGAGAACTGTGCAGCTGGCACTGGGCAAGTCAAGGGAAAAATCAGCAGCCTTGTGGCCCCAGCAGGCAGATGCTGAGGGAGTTGTAGTAAAGCAGGAGCATTCCTGGTGGAATCACAGGAAACCAGCAAAGATAAAGGAGTCAAGACCTTGGTGGGATGGGTTTGTACACACAGAGCTGAAACTTGCTGCGGAAAATCCGTTGTAGCAGATGCTCGAGGATGTTCCCAAGAGGCTCTCGTTCTCTCCTTTCCACCTTTTTCCCCCGTCCTTTGGCCAAACAGATCTTGAATGAACAGTGGATTAATTGCTCATATTCCTCCCTGTTTTGCTGGTGTGCTTTAAATGAGAGATAAAAAATCATTGTGTTTATTTTACACCTTCAATTTGCTTGTCTCACGGGGATTCTGAAGGCATCTATCCTGCCTTACTGCTCCATTCTCATGGTGCAGAAGTTGTTCCTTTGTTTCCATTTCATGTTATACTCACACATACAAGAAAAATCTTCCTTTTTAATAAGTCAGATTGAATGTATTTGCTATCCGTGACCACTTATGTGTCTCTCCTGCAACTCTCTAAGGTTCAAAGGTGGCTGAAACAACATGAACTCTGTTCCTAGGGCAGAGCCTTTACACTTCTCTAGCAGGAATTTGAGCAAAAGCCTCCTCAAATCAATAGGAATCTTTCCTCTGGCTCTAGTAACTGGTGGATTAAGTTTGTAGGGTGAGTATTGAGACTGATTGAGACAGAAGGCTTTAGTATATAAATGCATTTTATTTTTCTTCCATAAATGGCAATGAGCTGTGTTACAAATAAAATCCTAATAGACTTGCATTATAAAGCTCCTTTTATCTGCTGACTTCAAAGTGCTCCCACGTTTGCACGAATTTCCCAGCTGCCTTGTTGGAGAAACTGAGGCATGTGGAAATCCAGTTCAAAATAACAGGGTGCTCTGGCGAGGCTGAGAATAGCAGTTGACCTAATTTTATCCCTATGAATTATCCTTAGCTTTCATTGGTCTTCATCTGTCCAGAATCCAACCCTAAGTACTTTTTGCCAACCCAGATGCCCGAGAATAGCATTAGGAAGAAGGCAGAAGTGAAATACCTGGCTGGAGACTTTGTGAATGTACCTTTTTATTGTACAAAGGGTGGTGGTGGTCTCACATTTCCGTGTTCTCTGCATCATAACCTGAAGTGCTACATAAACCATAGCAAAAGCTGTGGACACTGGGAATGTCTTACACTCTTCTGTTCCAGTTTTCCTCTGTATTGTCTGGTTTTCTCTTTGTCCTCAGTAGCTTCCTTGAAACGTGTTTCTTAACGCTGATGGATATTCAGACTTGTTCAGCTTTGTTTGTGTTTCTGCTTCACTTGGACTCATGTGAAACATGTTCTTTCACTGGTTCTTTTTTCCAAAAGTGAAATAATCATTTGGGTGGAAGACTTGTACTTTTGGCTGGAGTGAGAGTCATAGGCTGAGCTGCTTTTACGACCATCTGACTGAATGCATATGTTACCAGTTTCTTTTTAGAGGTTATATTCTCACAAATAAAATAAAAAAAAGAGCTGGAGACGTGCATAGAACCTGTACAGCTAGGAGACCAGAACAGCTTTTGGGGGTTTTCTTCACTTCAGATGAGACTTTAACTTCAGTTTGTTTCAAAATGATTAATTTAAGCCATCCCTTGCAAGCTAGAACAACTTGGATGGATTACAGTTGGCATAAAACTGTAGATAACATTAAAAAAATAAGACTCCAAGTCTTACACCTTCCAGAGCCCTGGCTGGATATGGTTGGAAGGCAGATTTCTCTTTCCTGCCTAAGTGGGGGCTGTTTTTTGGTTGTTTTTTTTCCATCTTTAGCTCCTGTGCTGGTCACTGTGAGAGGCAGGTTGCTGGGTTCAAGAGGCATTCCCCATATTGCCCTGTTCTCTCTGCTGGGTCTCAGCAGTTGCATGTTTTCCTGTGCATGAAGCTGTTGGGAAACTTAATTTGTAAAAGTCTTTATTTGCTACTGTAATATTAAGATAAGTAGGCTAATAATTGTAAAGTAGAAAATTGTGAGGGTTCGGTTGCAAGCTGGAGGCCAAAAAATGTGACGGCTTGGCTCTAATTTTATAGTGAAATTTATAATTCCTGAGAAAAGGGGAAAGTTGTGGTAATTCAGCCTTCGGACTCCTAGGCTTAGGGCAATCTGTCGTGGCTGGAGGGAGTAATTTTTCTCCCAGGACAAGTGGTTTGATTGCTAGGTGTGTGATCTTGTTGCTAGGTATTTAGGACGTGAACGGTGGTGGTTTATTTTAACTTTCAGTTTTGTTCTTGTAATCCTTGCCTTTGACACTGTTTGCTTTGATAGGGCCACGTTTGCTCTCAATGGAAATGGGAGAATCTTTATGGCCTCCAGTGGTTTGTACCCAGCTCCACACTGCAGAACAAAGAGTAGTTGGGCAATTTCTATTGTCTTTAGTACATTGATAAGGCAGGTGGTGCTTTTTGTGTTACCTTTTACTTCTCTTTTTTGTGGGAACACTCTAAATAGAGACTCAGAAAGCCCCCTCCTGCTTAAGAGAAAGGTGGTTTTAATTTCTTAACGAGTTAATAATTCATGACTTTGTTTCTGTCTGCACAGCTATTAGTGAAATGTGCTGTGAAGATCTACCTGATGAGAAAGCTGTTAGATGGAACCATGCAGAAAGGAAAAGCACCTGCCAGGTCCTGGGTAAGGCTGGCCTGGCTTTAGACTCGGATATTAAAGTGGTGCCCCACGACCAGCTGATAACCCAGCACTGCATCAGATTTCCAGATCTCGCTCCTCATGACAGTGGTGTTCCAGGATTGCTTTATGCTTTTCCCCTTTGGAAATAAATACCTGTTTTCCTTACTGGTTTGGTTCTCAGTTTGGATCACTGGTAAATTTTCAATCTATACTGTGACTGAGTCAGAGATTCTACTGAACATCAGGAGTTTAGCATTTTTGTACTGAAAACTTGGGCACTCTAAATGCCAAGGTTAAAATGAAGTAAATGCTTAAAAATTTCACCCCGACTCTATTGGGTCAAAGCAAAGACTGACATTGAATGTTAGTGGGCTTTGATCAGGCTCTTAAGGAACGTTCAATTTATCAAGCTATTTCCCTGCTATTCTTCTCCTTTTCTGTAAGGTTCGCAGAGGAAATAGGGTTTGTAAGTGACAAGAATAAATCTGCAAGATGAATGGAAGGGGAAAAATATGCGTACGCTGAGGGCTTGCTCCTGCTTTCAGCAATGCAGGTGTGGGCCCTGGTATCTTGTAAGATCAGCTGCTCTGCTGATTCTACAAGAGATCTGGTGATTTATACGGTGTTGCTCCGAGCGGGGTCAGCCTCCCTGGTGCACACCTGGGTACCTGAGACCCGGGCAGGTATTTTTTCCTCTGTCTGTCATTTGCTAACGTTGAATGGATCTGAAGGGTGTTTAGAAAGGGTTTGCTGTTTGACAAGCCCATTGCAGGCACGTGCAGGGGCAGGTTTGGCACAGCCAAGATGATACAGTGGAAATGTGGCTGTAGACAGGGCAAAAAGCAGTCAGAAGAGCTCTGGTCTCCAGCTTCTGTTAGCCAGAGCTCCCAGTATGTCTGTGCTCTTGGGTAGAGGCTGTTTTTGTGGTGCTCCTTCAGGACTTGGCTGTGTCAGTGTAACTTCAGAATAAAATAAAGCAACTGGGAGCTGGGGAAAGTGCCCAAAGTCTTGTTACTTAATACTGAGCAAGTTCTGTTGGATTTTTGTGTCCTGTTTTGGGGTAAATCCCATTTTATTCCTGCAAATATTAATAGTAACATTGTCTCTCTTGTGGCATTCGGGGAAGATCGGCAACGGCCGGGTTCTGTGATCCAGGGCAGGTGTGGACTGCTGATGTAGGACCAGAGGTGTCCATGTAGAGCAGTACCTGTGCTGCACACAAAGCTATTTATGGGAGACACTCCCCAGTAGCTGTGTTGGCAGGCAAGGGGAAGGTATTTTGACTTTTTCCAAGCTGGAAGCCTGTAGTGACTCACTTCAAAGATAAAACCATCTCTTTACTCCTGTATACCACTGCCTTTCATCTCTCTCCTAATCCATAGGTTTGGGAGACTTATCCCATGACTAAACCACACAAACTGATATGTAATACAGAAAAATGTAGAAGGGGGAAAAAAAAAAGGACCAAACCCACCAAAAATATCTTTTATTTCTGCCTTGAGATAGCCTTCTCCTCCTTTTGATTGAAGAAAGGAGGTGGAAAGCATCATGAAAACATCCTTTGTCCTGCTGGGACCTGCAGTGCAGATAACGAACCTTTGATCCGAGCCCCTGTCTGTGTTTGGAGTTCAGTCCAGAGGGTGAGGTACAAGTGAACTCATCATTTTGGGGGAGCTGCCGGATAAGAGCAGAAGCAGAAGCAGTTCCTGACAGAGAGCAATGCCCTCTCTGCTCACCTTGCAGCAGCTTGTTTTTCTGTCCGTTTCCTCAAGTGGTTTCTCATCGCTGTTTTTCCTGAGGGTTTCTTGGGTTTTGGGTTTCTGCTTGTTCTGCTTGGCTATCTTTTGAGTTGGGGGTGGATTTTTGAATGAATCCCTCTGTTTCACCGGAGTTAATAACACTCTTTTCTCTTGGAATAACCACAAGTAGTTAAGACCTGTCTCCTCTGGTAACCAGCTTGTGCAAAACCACTGTAACTTAGGCTGCTGTTGACTTGCTTTTTCCACTGCCTCCTGGAGTCATAAACCTCCAGAATGCAGCTTGAGGGGCTGTGTGTCACCTTCAAGGAGTCACCATCGGTATTCCCTGCAGCGTTTCGCCTTCGCTCGGAGGTCTCACATCAAGGTACTGACCTGATCTGACCCCTGTCACCCTCTTTGACCCAAAAACATCACAGCCTGAGGTGTTCTTATTGCAGGAACACCTGCAACATGCATTTTTTTCCTACTGAAAAAAAAAGTGAGTTTTTCTTTGACGCTAATTCCATCCAAGCACTGTATTTTCATCATTCCAGAGGTAATGATTTGAAATGACTTAATTTTGCTTCCAAGGATAGCAATCAGGATTTAATAAAAGTCTAACTTGACAGAATTTACTGCCTCATCATACGGTATTTTTGGGACCGTGGAGAAAAATGGGGAATGTGTTAAGTCCCTGTGTACTCCGAGAAGCACAAGGATTGTGTCTGCATAAGGTCATGGTGTGTTTTCTCCTCGTTCAGACTTGTTGGGGAACTCATGATTTTAAAGCCCACTTAGATGTTTTTCTTACTGCTCTTGCCTCTTGATGTTTGCTGGCCAGTGGGAGGTAGATATTCTCTGGGTGTAACATCTACGTATGCAGTGCACAGTTGCAAGTTGTTAGTAACCCAGACAATTGATAGTTCCACTCTTTACTCTGTTTTTCCTGTATTAAAATCAAGGTAAACCAGTGAGCAGTGTGTGGAAAGTTTGTTATCAACAGCCCGTGATTTGCATCTCTGATACATTCAACACCTTTAAAGATTTCTGATGGATAAACCTCAAATCAGAGAGCAGCTTCAGCTGCAGGGCAGGTCAGCAGGTCCAAGCCCCTGCTTTGAAGTGAGCTCCAGGTTTGCTGATAGATCAGGTCGCTCACGGGTTGAATGGTTTGTGTCTTGTGGACTTTGAGGGGTTCACATCAATTTGCTAAGGGATGATCCTTCAGGTTAATCATATTTCTTGAACGCTTAGAACCTTGATGGAAACCTTCTGGATGTATCCCATGTTTTAGTAGGAGTCCACAGTGGCACTGGTAGGTTTTCATTAATGGAGCATTTCCTCCTGACAATGGATCAGGGAGAAAAGGGCTGCTTCTCGTGATTAAATGACACGTATTCTCATGCTCCTCATTCAGCTCTTCCCCAGCTGCTGACAAAAGGTGCTTTCTCTGACTCCAGAGCAGGGAGTTGTCTTCTCCGGGTCAATAAAATACTGTAAATTCCAGCTGCCTTGCAGCTAAGCTTGGTTTAAACATCGTGTTCAGGAAAAAAAAAGGCTACTGTTTTATTAAAAGTAAAAACCTGTAGGAAATGGTGTATTTCTGAGGTTTTGATTTTGTTTTTTGCTTTTTTCTGTGGGTTTTTTTGCTTGTTGGTTTGCTTTAGGTTTGTTTTTTTTCCTGAAAAGTATGCTGTTTCGATTTTAAATTCTAATGAAATACCAAAAACTTACATCCCGAGAAGAAAAACCCACCCAGTTACGACTTCAACCCGCTGTCCCCCAGTTCCCAACGCCAGCGTTTCTCCTCGCTCCCTGAGAATTTTCGCAGCCTCATTTTCTTTAATTAGGCATTTGCAAGCACACGTCCGTTTGCATCGGCGAGCGCGTTCGACCCGCTTCATGTGCTGGTCTTTGAAGAGGAATTTTTGTGGGTACCTACCTCGAACGTGTGTTTGAAAGCCCTGCTCTTACCACCGCTGCCTTGGGAGCGCCGGCGCCCTGATCTCCTAAGGGAGATGCTCGGCAGCCCTCGTGCCCATCTGATCATCTGACTGTGATTGTGGTTGGAGATAATTGGCAAGATCTTTAATTAAAAGGCTTGCTGGAGAGCAAAGGGCTCTCTGCCAGTCACTGGAACAACTGTTGCTGCTGAGAAATTCTAACTGCCTGCTTTGGCACCGGCGGCGTGCGCCCGCCCACCCCCAGGCTTTCAGGTATGGTTTTTATCTCCTCATGACTTAATTGTTTGTGTTCACAAAGGATGTGGCAAATTTCGTTTAGCTAGTTATTTATTTATTTCTCATTTAACTGTCATGTGGTTTTCATTCTGCTGTTCTCATTATGTCGAGGGATTTTTTTTATTATTATTTTTTTTTTAGCTTTTTGCAGCAGGCAGGGAGAATTGTTGCTTTAGTTTCGAATGCTCTGTCAGGTTTGTGACCATAAATATTCCACAGTGGAGCAGGGATTACTCTGCATTTCCCCAGGAGCTGCAGGCTACCTTTGCACTGGACGTACACCCGCTGCATTCCTTCAGGCATTGGAGTGATTCTTGTTTTCAGGTTCTTTCAAAAAGTTGTAAATGGACCATTTTCAAACTGGTTTGTTATTGTTATTTAAAGTTGATTTAATATTTAGACTTTTGCATTAGTGTTTTAAAGGGACTGCAAATTAAAACCAGTTTGAGTCAGGAATGTGTATTCGCTACAGCTTTGGAGCATGTATGGAATCTGAAGTTTATAGCTTTGAAAGCACTTGCCCTCTCTCAAATGTTTCTAATAGAAGGGTGGTGATTTACACCTCCTGAGATATTGAACTGCTATCCAAGAATGTTGTTTGGCTCCTAAAGAAAGCGAGCATTGGTGGGCCTGATTTTGGGAAGGGGGGGAGGAAGCTGATGTGATTTCATTGAGACTTAAGCATTATGTATGTAAAAGGATTCATTATTTAACACTTTCTCCATGCACCACAAATGCATTTGGGATCCATCAGCTGCTCGTTTCTGGAGAGGACAAAGGGCAGCGCAGAGCCCTCGCCTGACCTGCTTTTCCTCCCGCTCCAAAAGGCGTTGCTGGAGCAGGAAAAGTGAATTTGACTCTGCTCCCCAAGGAGGCTCTTTGTCTCTCTGCTCCTGGGCTCTGGGAGTGGTTCGGAGCCACAAACTCGGGGGGCTGTGGCTGGGTTACAGAGCTGGGTTTAAGGCGGGTCGATGGCGACTGGGCTCCCAGTATCCCAGTGCTAGCAACGCTGGGCGGCTCCCACAGAGGAGACGAGACGTTTGGAAAGAGGGAGCTGGGATTATTTTTATGTGTATATATTTTAATATAAAACAGGGTGTGTAGCTCTTAAGTGCTCAAGGGTGTGTTTCAGCCTGGATGCGAACAATGAAGCATGAGGAAGGGAGAGAGGGAGCAGAACGACATCTCCCGTGGCTCATCGGAAGAGGAAGGGTTTGTGAAAGGGTGTTTTGGAAGAGCTTCTAGGAATAAGACATAGTGTCTTCACTTGGGAATCTGTGATGAGTTTCTCAGGGTGATTTTCCTTCTTTAATCTTGTAACTGAGCTGCTTTTTTTCCTGACATAAAATGGCGAATGTTGTGATTGTTGTAGGTTACCTGCACTCATCCCACGGGCCAGCACCGCTTCTGCCCGCGCTCTCCCTGGCTTTCACTGGACCCATCAAATTACATTTGCAGCTCCCAAGGTGAATCACAAATGATGTTTGCCCGTTCCTTTGACTAGGAGAGCTGGAGAGGGGAGGCATGAAGAGGGCGGGAGGAGGTTCGGGTCTGTCCTGGCGAGCGTGGTTCCCGCTTTAATCAGCGTGGTATTTCCTCTTCCTGCGGGCCAGAGGAACACCTGTGTTTTTCTTGAAGGATTACAAGGGACATCGTATGAGAGCCCATCTGCATAAACTGGCTTCGAGGCGTGTGCATGGTGTTCTAGCTGAGAAATTAAATCAGAGAGGGAGATCTCTTGATGGAGCTGATCGGGCTCCAGTTAAGGTGCTTTGACAAAGCATCCATCCCGGAGAGGAGACCTCAGGGTTGATAGAAAAAGTCAGGGAAGTTTTGTGTGGTGAAGTTTTAAAGCGTTTCTTAACCTCCAGGGCTAGTTTCTTGTTCTGAGGTTATGTTTTATTTCAAAGGACAAAGGCTATTCTTCATTTCATTCATTCATAGAAACCTATTTTGGAAAGCTGTAAAATTACACACACTGTTTTCTATCCTGGTTCTTCTTTTACTCTGAGAACTCGAACAGGAATTGTGGCTCCCAGGGCCATTTTGCAGCTTGGCTGATGTGTAGCATCATGGTATTGCCCAAATGTCTCCAGCACCTTCACTGGCACAGCTGGAGGGTTGGCAGGTGAGGGCAAGCACAGCAGGCAGTGCCCTAACCATGTTTTGGAGGCAGCTCCACAAAAGCTACAGCGACACAAAGGCAAGCAGAGAATCTCTCTAATCTACAAAACTCAGAACTGTTTGCCTGTATTCTCCCTCACGAATGAAGCTGTGTTTTTAAAAGATTAAAACTGGAGTTGTGTGGAGAAAGGTGATTACCACTCGCTGAGGACTAGAGCATTTCAAAGCTGTGGTTTTCGTTCTGGGGTTGCACTTAAAGCCAAACCTGTGAAATTCTCTGTAGAGGGAAACGGGGCCTAACTGAGGGCAGGCTGCCTGGGGGGTGCACCGAGCCCCTGGCCTGAGGAGCTGGGGCTTCTTACGAGACACAGTCCTGGGAACGGGGTTTCCAAGCTCTGGGCTGCCCTTTAATCTGCCAGGTGGGCTGAAGGGAAGCCAGGAAACTGGAAGTCTTGGGAGCCACGGCTCCAAAGTGTCTGGCTCAGCTATGGTTGCAGGCTCTGGCTCCATGTCAGCTACTGATGGGGAGCCAGAGAGCCCTGCTTCCCAGCAGCCCCCCAGGGGAGCTGCACTGGATTAGACTGGGGGGAGGGGAGGGGGATGCCAGCAACTGGGAGCTGTGGGAACTGGAGGGCATGTTGCCAAAGGGTTGAGAGCTGGAAGTGCAAACCCCCGTTAACCCAGCACGGCTGCTCGGTGGGGCTGCAGTCAGCAGCGAGGGTCCCAGCGTAACCCTGGCAGGGCTCAGCAGCAAATATTTGGGAACTGAACCACCTCCAGGTAATGTTTTGATTGTGCAGCTTTGGCATTCTCCAGTGGAAACTCACTCTCTTAAAGAATTTCTGAGCAGCATTTTTAAAATCCAAGGATTTTTTTCCTTTTCAAACATTAATTTTGATGATTAAAGCCTTGCTTTTGTAGCAATAAGGTCACTTGGTTTATTTGGGTTTGGTTTTGATTTTTTTCCCCCGTTGTGCCTTTGTTGCTGTTTATTATTCAGGATTTCTGGTTAATGTCCACGGGGGTGATCAATACATCTTTCCTACTCTAGAGCATAAATTCCATCACGTACAAGATGGGGAAAATCTGGTTCCCACAGAACTCGGTACAAATTTGAGACAAATGAGCTTTGCTGCACCATGCCAGGACTAAACATTTAGGCCCTGGTTGTGTCATCCCTTTGACTTGTGTGGCACTGTAATGAAGTTTAGACCTTTAAAATGTGTTGATCAGATCTTAGAGGGGATGCATCTTTAGCTGGAAGGTGTATTGAAAGCACTGCTTGCAATCTGCCATTATATATGTTGCATATTGCACCTGAAGTGGGGAGAACGAGACAAAACCAACCCCAAAACCAAAAAACAACAAACTTGAAGGATCCAGGGAAAACCACTACCTTTGCAAACCACTCTAAACTCCTGTTCAAAGACCTCCTTACATTATTTGCAGCTATTGCATCAACATGTTGCACAACAGCTATACTGTTAGCAAAATACATAAACACATACTTCCAATATTTCTCAGAGCAGATCATACCGCAGGGGCTGCTGACATGTTCTCCAGGACTTCTTCCAGTAAGCCTGTTCATAGCTCTGAAGGGAGGAGAAAGATGAGGAGGAAGCCCCCACTGTGCCCCGGTTTCTTCCCAGGGTTGCAGATTATGGGCCAGGCATCAAGATTACGAGCTTGACATTTTTTTTTCCTTTTATTTGCTGCTGTTGTGGCTCTGTCCGGCCTATCTTGCACCTTCTCATTTAGCAGCATGGTCCCTCTTTTCCTTTCGTGTTCTTCTTTCTAGTAGCCATCCTGATTTTCTGCTAACTAAGCCCTAAAATTCCATTTCATAGAATCATAGGCTGATCTGGGTGGGTAGGGACCTTCCAAGGCCATCTCATCCAACCCCCTGCAGGGAGCAGGGCCATCTGCAACCAGAGCAGGGTTCTCAGAGCCCCGGCCACCTCCCCTGCAATGGGGACAGGGATGGGGCAGCCACCACCTCTCTGGGCAGCCTGGGACAGCCTCTCACCACCCTCAGTGTCAAAAATCTCTTCCTTCTCTTTAAACCATCCCCTCTTGTCCTGTCCCTGCAGGCCTCACTCAAAAGTCCGTCCCCATCTTTCTGACAGGCCACTTGAAATCCTGAGAGGCTGCAATAAGCTGTGCAAAATCTGTGGCCACCATTTAAGTTTGTGTTTTTTGAAAGAAATTCTTGTTCCAGCCCAAGTTCTGTCCCTTTGAATGAAGCTTTTTATATCTCTCAGTCAGATTTTCTAAGAACCCTTCTCCTTTTCCTGCTTATTGTCCCAGGTAAATGGGTCTTGTGCCTGATTTTTCCGAGTTCAGGTTCCGTCCTCTGTATTTTTTCCATCTTGCAACACACGGAGAGCGTGGAAAAAGGTGGAAGGGGAACAGGAGTGTACCAGCCAACAGGGTATTGACTGGGAGTCATCAATGTGGGCAGGCAGAAGAAAAGGCAAGTGATGTCCTGGGGTGTATCAGGTAACTGATATCAATAGTGGAGCAAGGGAAGTTGCAATGTAAAAATAAAAGGTTCTGGAAAGACTCTGGAGTTCTCTGCACCACGTGAGCTTATAGCTCTGCAGACCATCACTGATAGGGACAGGCTCCTTGGTGAGCCTGCAGATTTGGCTTGTTCAGTCAAGCCAAGGGCTTGCTAGGGTGAATGCTCCTGCTGTGCATGAATAAAGCATTTATCCGATAAACCAGACGGGCAGGGAGTGGAACCGAGGCAGAGATTAATGCTGATGCAAAGTGAAATTTGTCTAAACTGGCCATCAGTAAATTTTAGTTCATGTTTTCAAAGTGGAAAAGCTGTGAGGCACTGGAGGAGCTTTCCAGCAGGAGCAGTTTGGGCAAGAAACTTAATTAGTTGGAAGATGGCACTCATTCAGTTCACGAGCAGCACAGCGTGCCTGCAGGAAGAGGAGACTGCACCCAGTCACCCTCCCTGTCACTTGAAGCCGTCGTGGCACCCGAGTCCTCCAGCCTGCCCTCCTCCCGAGGTTATCCCGCACCTCCCGGCATTCCCCGCGGCCGCTCTCGCCTCCTCAGCATCCTGCCCGGCCCCTGCTGCCAACGGCCCACCCGTTCCTGGTGCTCCTCAATGAAAGGACATTTTGTGGAGCTGATTCACTGCTGTGTTTTCCCTCTTTGCTCCTTTGTATAATCCTCGCTCTTTCAAGCGAGCAGCTTCCCCTCAGATGGCTTGCCAATAGCAATTGTGATCTTAATATTTCATGCCAGGTTCATCTCGCTGTCCTTGCAGGATAAAGAGGCTTATGTGTACTCTCAAGAGTGCATCTTTCCTTTCGTAAGGCCAGAGTTAATTGCAATTAAGCAGGAGGCCTTTGTAAAATTAATATTATTATTGCTACGCTCTGCCTGGGCTACAGCTTGGGAAGGGCTAACAAATGTCAAGCCAATACAAATGCAGCCCTTTGCTTACTGGGATTTTTAATATATTTTAATCACCTGTTTGCCTTGGCAAAAGCCTATATTTTAGATATTCAAATGAGTGGGAAAATAAACTACTAACTTTGCTTTAAGTATAATCTGACATCTGTTCCTTTCTTCTTTTCTGTTCGGCTTCCTTCATTATGCTTTTTCACAGGTCTCTTTGTTCTGGAATATGTTAATGGCTGGGGTTGTTTATACCACATACCTAAAATGTGGATTCGAAAGACTTCTTTAGAATGGAAAGTTGCTCCTATTATCCCGAAACCCAATTCTACCACCACTTGTACAAACGAAGCTCGTGGGAGGAACCCGCACAGCGGAGTTTCCACCCTTGAGCGTTTCCAGACTGGTGGAAGTTTGTGTTGCAGATCCAATGTGACAGGGCTGACCATCCGAGTGAACTCTGCGTGCTTGTACTGGGGAGGATGAAGCGAGCAGCTGATGTTCCCAGGCTGAGCCAGGCGTTCGCTTCCTTTCCTCAGCATCTGCTGCTGCCTGGAGCTGGGGTTGGACCGCACTAAACAAACCACGTTACGACTGCAGGGTCCTAATATTGGGGTTAAGTTCCTTCCGCAGACCCAGAACGAGCACGAGTGGGCTGTAGGAGGTAGGTCTTGGCACAAGTGATGAGGCAGTGTGATGCTCTTTAATAAATACAGAGACTGTGTAATCTTGCTTAAGGAATCGTGAGCACGACTGCTTGCTGAAAGAGCTATTTGGAACAGAAGGAAGTTAGTTTTATTCTTATTCTTGTTGGAATTCTAGTGGCAGTCTCTCACCATTGACCAGGAGGACTCCCAAGACACTTAAACTGGCCGTAATTGAGCACCCCGTGTGAAATGAAGTGGGTGTTGCCATCTTGATCCCAAATGGGCTATCGCATCCCTCTGAAGAGTGCCTCATGTAGTTCCCCACAAGTACCCCGCTGGAAATAAGCGTTCCTTAGAAAGAAAAACCCCAGAAATACCCTTCGGACTGCAGGCCCTCTCATCTCAATTGTACATGTGGTTAGGTTGGGGGTCACGGATGCGTTGCAGAAGGAGCAGGGCTCTTTGCCGAGGCTGGAGATAGAAAGGATTTCAGTTCTTCTCCTGACTGGTTCCCAACGTTTCACAAGAACACATTTCTTTCAAAATTTAAGAGAAGAAAACCTGTATTTTGACTAAGGAATGTAATTCCCTCTCCCCCAAAAGAGATATTTATTCAAAAGCTGGAGCAGGTCCAGTTCAAATGTTGAGCACTGAGCCAGTACAGAGACGTATAGCACATGTTCATCACCGTGCAGGTGCAAGGGGAAAGGGAGTTTAGGCTTGAGCCGTTTTGAAATATTACTTTTACCTACATGTTTGACATTTTCTAGCTCTTTTATAAGGAGTGATGGAAATCTACGTTTTTCCTCCTTTAATAAAATGAACTTCTCGCTTGTTAAAGGTGCTAGATTGACAACTGTGGAGACTGAAGTCTTCTGTTTACCCAGAGAATAAGCACAGCATGGGAAAGCTGCAGCACAGGCTTCCTTCAGGTGCTGCCTAAGCTAATGTGCTTCAGCCTTGACCTGGTGAGAAATTCCCCCCTTCCCATTACAGCTCTAGGTTTTGTGAGTGGGCTCTGCCAGGGAGGAATCAGCTCGGGCTCCTTTTAATGCTGCTGTTATTCCTTTAAGAAATTCTTTGGACCTAAACAGACCACCCCACAAGCTACCTCCGGAGCGTGTGCAGCAAGCAGAATAACCTCATCATCTTCTCTTTCACTTTGTACATGCAGAACTGAACACGTCTTTGATGAACCCCAGGTGAAAATTCAGAGCTTGCCATGAAAAATAAGTAGCAGGAAAAGATGACTAACTGAACACATACAGTGAGAAAACCTCAAACGACTCCTCATTTTCCTCTTCTAGTCTTAATCACTGGTGTATTTGTCCTTCACAATTAGGGAATGTCTGAACGTGTGGGTTTCAGGACAATAATAAATAGTGCTCTGCAGTAGGAGAGGTTTGGTTACGTATCCCAGAAAAAGGGAAGGAGAAAAACTGAGGGTTAAGTACAAGAACGTTGGCACTTCTCTTGTTTTTAGGGCTAGCAAAGTGTAGACAATTTAGCTTTGAAAAAATATGTGATGTATAACCTAATAGGTCTCCTTTGAAACCAGTTTGTCATGCTGGACTCACTTCCGAGAAGAGAGATCTACAAACACTCCAACAAATCACTTAAGGATACAAATTTGTGCAGAGCTGTGATACTACTGACTGCAGAATGTAACCTGCCAGTTTTGTCTCTGCAGACGACCCCAGTTTTCTCTTCTTCCTCTTGCCAGTTCTGCAGAGACATAGATTTTTGGAAAACTCCCTTGCAGTGAAGCTGGTAACGGTGAGAACGCAGCACGTTAAAAAAGCAGATTCTTTAAACTCCTAGTGAGGTGAAGTCATCTTAATGCAACGCTAGAAATGATTGATTTAGTGGGTTTGCAACCAGCAGTGGAATCATTAGGTGCTTGGCTTACTGGAAACCACCCTTTTCTTCTGGAAGCACCCCCCAGCCGTGCTGTCAGTCTCGGTGAGCACACTTGTTCTGGTAATGGGAATGAAGTGTGGTCCTGCTCTCCTCCCAGTAAGGAGGCAACTGGATTCTAAATAAACAGATCTGCACCACGAGTGAGAAAAGCCCTCCTGTGGAAGGGCTTAATGTGCCTTAGAGTTTCTCATCTTGTAACTCTCCAAGGGTGCAGCTCTTCAAGAGTAGTGCAGTCACATTTCCCTTGAGCCTGTTGGTACCCTCAGAGTGTAGGCTGGGAACACCAGGACCTACAGGCTGACCAGTGCCATTGCAATCCAGTCCCCCTGGAGCCAGCTCAAGTCTTGCTCTTCTGTTAAGTCACAAGAAAAGCCTGTGCTCCTAGGATTTTACTTGGGGAGTTTCATCTGGTGTCAATATTTGGTGCACCCGTGCAGTGACAGCGTGTTGGAGAGCGCTGCAAAGCTGCTCTTCACTCAGGATACGTGTACTTGGAATGCTTAACTGGGGGTTTTCATGAGGGAGCATGGTATTGTGCTTTTGGGATGATAATTTCCAGAGAAGGTTTCCAGACATGATTCCTGCTTTAAGGCTTCGCCAGTACTAACATTAAACAAGCTGAAGTCGACATCTATTTTTTACACCATCTAGATAGGTGGTGTTATTAACATAACTTTTAATTGATGTGTCAGAGGAGAGATAAAACCCATTTGGATAAGTATCGCTCTGAAACTGCTGAGCTGGTGAATTTTAGGTAGGTGACTCTGTCACACTGGAGAAGGGAGAAAGCAATCAAATGGAAGAGGGCTAAAACCCTTCAGGGCTGTTACAGATTCCATATGGTGAGAAATCACTTTTTTGGCAATTTTCAAACAGATAGTGATGTGATTTCACCCCTTCATGTCTGTCACCACATCATCTAGCGTGGAGAGCAGCACGGAGGAATGCGAGGCAGAGTTAGCAGGAGTTTAACTCCTCTGAATTCAGCGTCTCTGCAAATTGGCTTACGATCAGACTTTGAAAACTGGCTTTTATTGCAATGTTTTTGTAAGCTCGTTTTGGTTTGAAGACATACATTACATGCTTTCAAGAGACCCTTTGGCCATTACATGGGAAAAATGTATTTGTTTTCTTTTTGTAAGGTTATTTTTCAGCGCGTTAGTCGCCCCTGGTTCTTTTTTGTTGAGGCTCTGAAGGAATGATGCAGTCATTTCTTTTCTGTTGACACCTGGTTATTTTTTTCTTTGTTTTACCCTCGCCGTACAAGAAAGTAATTTGCACGGATCCACAAGTCTCTAAAATTCTTCTGCATCAAAACATTCACCATAGAAACTATTCACGCTGCTGCTTAACAGGGAAGAAGGGGGGGAGTTCCCTTTTAATTAGAGTAGACCTGAAGCCATAATGATTTCTGAAGCCTCTTGAGTCTCTAGAATCCCTGTATTTTGGTACAGCACTGGAAGACTCTTCCAGTGCCCCGGCTGATGACCTGGAGACTTGGAAACAGCTGATTGCAACACCAGGGATAGCATCTAGCAGCGTGTGGCACCAGTGCTGCTTTCAAATAAGCAAAATGCTGACGATCAGCACTGCTAGGAATGGTTTCATGATTCCATTTGAAGCTTCCTTTCTGCAGCCAGCTGTCTAAGGCACAATCGCCTCTGAAGTCCCAAGCAGACCCATTTGAGAATGGGGAGGAAAAGGCGTCCTCCTGGGTGAGAAAATTTACGTCCCAGTAATTCCTCCTCGTACAGCCTGTGCTAGTTACTATTTGTGTTTATATGGTGACACACAGAGGTGGAACTGAAACAACACCAATGAAGGTTGCAGGTCCAG
The DNA here is from genome assembly GCA_013399075.1 of Chloroceryle aenea. NCBI lineage: Eukaryota > Metazoa > Chordata > Aves > Coraciiformes > Cerylidae > Chloroceryle > Chloroceryle aenea. Next base: position 199,545 of record VWZY01009916.1, on the reverse strand, counting down.
GCTGGAGTGCCAGGGATGTGGCAATCCGGTGACGCTGCATCTCGCTTCCTTTAATAGCGTTGCCAACAAACCTCTCTGCAGTCTTGGTGGCTTCCCTTGCTTGGCTCACCTTATTTTACTCTGCTGTAATATTTAGTAAGTGGTATCCTATTAAAGCTCATCTAAAAAAGGCAAGAATATCGAATTGGAAGTTAGAAAAATGGGATTGTCCTTTCCTTAATTTGTACAGAAGTAGAACATCTATTATTTCTGACTCAAATACCTATCATTTTATATCACTGAAGGACTAAAATGCAGCAGCATGCTGTCCTTCAACTTCACAAATCCTGTTTGAATCACTGCTTGTAAAACAGTGATGAAATCCTTTATAGAAAAATGTATTTTACCCAGTGAGGTACTAGGGACTTGGTGTTAAGTATTCATCTGACTGGAGCTGGGTTCTGATTTCTCGCCGCAACACGTCGGTCACTTACGCTCTGCTGCCTGAGGGGCTGTCTGCAAAAGCTCTATTAATGAAACCATTTATTATGAATTAGAATTACTGGTGCTAGTGGGTTATGGATTTATTATTTTCTTCACTTCCAAGCTCTCAGCTCGGTTGTCTGTGTGGCATTTTAAAATGACTTTTTACTTTGCCTTCATAGAATGTTACTTGGTGCATGGGATCTCCCCTCACTATTTATCCTCCAAGCCCTCCTTTTGCCTTCTAACCAAACACTTGCACATGGAATGGTGCCTGCAAACAGAAACCTCTGCGCTCTGGAGCAGTGAAGTCTCACGACACAAAAGTGCTCAGGAGAAGCCTTTAGGTACATTTTGCCTTAGAGCCTTTCCAAGCATTTCACACACACTCTGGGCACTGGGTTTCTTTCCGTGGGTTTACCCTTAAGTACAAAGCCATATGTTTTGGGTAAGGTTAAGCAATCAACAGGTTGTACACTTAACCCTTAAGTACCAGATCTGGGACTAGATGTTTTTATTGCATTGCTTCAGTCCATGTACAGCTCTGCTACCAAGTGAGAATGCAAAAGGTTGATACAAGTGCCTCTTGAATAGTATCTTGTGGGTTTTGGGGGTTTGTTTGTTGATTTATTTTGGGGTTTCTTCAGCTCCTTGATTGATGTTTATTCCAGATGTAGGTGGTGATTTATTTATTAATTTCATAACTGAGAATCAGTACCTGGCTCTGGAAGGTGGTCCTCTGGGGAGGGCTTGAATACATTTCAACCTGCTGGAAGTAAATGGCAAGTTGAAAGTGCCTGTGATGTGTGATTAGTCCCTCGTTTCATGGGGCTGATGCTATCCAGCTTCTCTTTACCAGAGTTGTCTTCGAGATTGCTCTTTATTCTGCCAGCATTTGAGGAGCTACACGGCGTCCTTAAGAAAATACACCAATACTTTCCTGTTGCCTCTGTGATAAGGAAGCATCAGGGTTATACAAACCATTGTAGCAGCTTTTGAGAGCTGCCCCAGACTGCTTGTCTGGGGAGATCCAACAGGTTTTTGTGGCTGTACTTCGTGGACCTCAGAAAAGACTGGTCTTACCCCCTAACTGAAGGTCACAGTATGCTTTGGGGTCTAGCAGTACTCAGATGGACAATATCTATAATAAAATGCGTGGAACTCTATGGCTTTTTGTTGGGAATATGAAACTCCTCCCTCCCCTCTTCTCCTGTCTCTGGAGAAGTGCCCTCTCTGCACCTACCAAGAGTGTTTTGATCCTACAGCTGATGTAAAGCAGTGGCATGAGCTGATTAATGGCAGGGCTCACCGTAGCTGACATCTGGGGTTGTATTTTTGAAAGACACTTCTGCAATGGACCCTCTAATGTTATTTTACAGCCTTTTTTATGCTTTGAAATTCCTCTAGCAATACAGAATGTTATTTTTCCTTTTTATCGAAGTTTAAGGGTATTTTGGCAATTAAACTTCAGCCAAAAAACGTATTACAGATCACTTCTTTGCCTTGATAAATAACAATTCTTCCTAGATTAGCAACAGGGTAAATATTACTTTGCTTGGCATCTTGTGAAAAGAAAATTTCAGAAGAAGATGGGAAAAATATGCAGGATTGCTTGGGACAAGCTTAGGACAAGCTAGTGTGTGGCTTGCTTTATATAGAGGATTTTTCTGCTAATTCCCATCAACTTTTCCAGTTTAATTTCTGCTTTCAAGGATTCTTGTGTTGCACGTGTGGCCGAAGCACCATTATTTCCTGGTTTTGTGAGGGATTGTCTTCTTAAAAAAAGTTTAGTAAATCATGGGAAAATGGGTTTGCTTTTAGTAAACTTGAAATTTTCCAGGCAGTTAGCTCACTGTGTGGACCTAATGCCTTTTGGATAATTTGGATACTCCTTGGCACGACAGCCCATAACTGCTCCACTGCTGCAAAACCCAAGGGTCAAAAATTGCCTTTGTAAAGGTCCCCAAATAGAGGTTTCCAGTGCAGTTTTTAATGTCTCCTGGCTGAACAGTACCTGTTAGGGAAGATCTCCCAATGTGGCTGGGCCAGCCAGAGGGTTTTCTGTTGGCCCTGAGTTACTGCTCGAGACGTTGCTGTGAGAGCTTTCCCTGAAGAGCAGCCTTGGGAAGGAGCTGCCTTGGAGGAGTCATGGTTCATTGCCTGACCCCGGCTGGCTTAGAGCTAAGAGGGAACAGCCCAGAAAAAGGCATTTCTGCTGTCTTGTCTCCCTTCTCTTCCCTCTCTCAAGAGTCTGCTCAGTCACCTCTTACCCTTTTTTCTTTTTTTTCCTTTATCACAATTTTTCTATGCAGAAGATGTAGTAAAGCTTCTTTGAACCCCAGCCAAGATCTGCATGGGGTGGGAAATTCTTTTTGCCCAGATCCGAATAAGACCAGGGCACAGCTGATCTATATCTAACAACTGCTGATAGAAAGATGATTTCTTTTCTAGCATTCTTCTCCACGAGCAGCTTCAGAATTACATTGCCTTAACCATACTGTAAACTCTAAAGACATAGGAAAGATCAAACTTACCTGAGTTCAAAACCACCACGGCACTGAAAAAGGAAATTGGATTTCTTCATAGCTCCCCAGCCTTGTTCACAGAACCAGAAGATCAGTTCCAGTTCTAGCATCACCTCTTCATTATTTTCAGGTCGTGTCCTTAGCTGTAATTGTGCATCCGCATGGGTAGCAGTGGGTTTGCTGTGGCAGGGCTGAAGGATGAATGAAGTCAAGGTCAGTGTTTGACCTGTAGACTCTTCAGTGTTGGGTAACGGGCATGAAAAAGCACATTCCTGGGGAATTAATGATACAGTTTTAGTTCTGAGTAGAAATTTTCTGGCTTGTTTAGTTTCTTGAAGTCCTGCAGCAATGCTCTAGTGCTGTGTTTAAGTGTGGGTTCAGTACAGCATCTCAGCTTGTGCTTGTTGTCACAGTACTTGGCTATAAATCCTTTGGTGATCTCATTTTATATAGTTCTTAATAGCCCCTAACTCCTCTTTAAAAAGCTATTTTTAATGATTGCTTTTAATAAAGACATTACATACATACATTACATCCATACAAAGCTCCGAGGACGAAAACCAACTCCAACAAGGCCAGAGTTCCACTTGGTCTTTGAAAAGTGTTTCTCAAGGCAAGTGGCCAAGTGAGCTGTCCCTGAATGATCAGGAAATCAGGGTTCCTCTGGATGACTGATGATACAGCTAAAGTAGGTTTGGGGTTGTCTTAATTCAGTGTCTCCACTGAGCAGCTCCCGTGGCCACGTGGCATTGAGCTTTTTGAGAAGGTCTGGAAACTAAGCAACCTTTCCTCTTCCCAGGGCTCCTTCTGGGATGGCAATGGAGTAGTACTTAAGAAAGCTAAACTGCTGCAACGTCTGTGTAGCATGGATAAAAATGTGCTGCCTTTTTTTTTGGTCAGGACTGAAGAGCTTCCCAGAATGAAAATTAGCAAACAGAGTTTAACTGCCTAGCAAACAACCTGTTTATGTTATAGATATAAACAGGCTGTTATAGATAACAGATACACATGTGACCCCACTGAATAGCTTCACTGGCTCTGCAAACATTTCTCTCTCTGCTTTAACAGAACTTCAGCACAGGCAATCTTAAGTTCTATGTAAAAATCCCACAAGCAGAGGTTTTATGGATTGATTTTCTATTGCCTGATACATTTGGTGATAAACATCCAACTGAGAGATGTCCCGTGTGACACTGCAGGTAGAAATTCTGACTAACTGGCAGTGAGCCTCTAAGGGATGTTTGATAATATTCTCCACAAACTAAACCACTTTCCTTTTGTGATTTCTGTTTCTTTCTTTAGCTTTATTAAAAGTCAGGCCGTGGTTAAGGATTTTACACAATTCTGTCCCCAGCACACTTTGGGTGGGTAGAGCTCTGCAGAGCTCTCAATAAACAAGCTGTTGGTGCTGTTTGGATAAGAGCTCGGGAGGGGATAATAATAAACCAAATGAACAAGAAAGTTGGAAAAGCCAAGTTATCTCAGAATGTTTGTTTTTACTGGGCTTCCCAAGTAGAAGGTACTTTATTGTCTGTGATGCAAATAAATACTATGAAGTGTGCAGGTCTTTAGCCACTGCTGAATCTTGGAACTTGTGTAATTTGCAAACTATAATGAAATATCAGCTATTCCTTCAGAAGATCCTGCCTGGTGGGGGAGAGAATGATTGGTACGCTCATTTAAAAGATAAATAAAGACAGGAATTCCCTACAGTTGCTTTGGGAAGTGAGAGAAATAGGCTGTTGTGGCATCACGAGCACGCGGGGCACGAGCTGTTTGGAAAGGCTGCAGCTGCCCTTTTAGACAGCAGGGCAAAGTCTGCTCAACTCAGAGCTTGTCAGGTCTGCTTTTTACCTTTTTCCCCCTATAGACTAAATGGAAAGAGATCCCAGATGAATGCCAGGTTAATCAGAAGGAACAGTACTGTGTTGCTAACAGTACTGGGTTGCTAAACCCAGGCTTTCCTCCTGTGACAGCTCGCCCGCGTTTTCTGATCCGAGGCCTGAAATCCTGCTGCTTTCACGAGCCCCAAACAGCAGGTTTGCCTTCTGCAGATTTAGGTTTGCCTTTCCAGAGCTGCTCTGCACACCATCTCAAGACAGATGTGTCTTAAAACCCCAGCCTCTGCTCTTAAATTCAGTCAAGAGTCAGCCCTGTAGCAGTCACCTGCTGTCTGTGTTTCCTGTGTCCCTCTTTCCTCTGTAGCATACACAGGAGGGTTTTTTGCAACTGAGTTAGGAATTAACTTACTTAAACCAAGCCTAATACACAAAACATAACTCCTGGGTGACTTCTGTTTGGGTTCAAGCTATTATTTTTCTATTCTTTGGTTGTGTTGAGAGACTTAGAGCTGTGTTGGTGGTAGTGCAGATAGAGAAGACTTGCATGGTACTTTTGTTTCTCTTTTAAAAAGAGACTAAAGAAAGAAAAAAAAATATTATATTTCTGAATAGCCAAAAGTGTTTCCTTTTGCTTTAAAATGACTGATTTCTTCTTGAGGGGGTGGAACATGGTCCTGGTGAGCACAAGGAGAAGTTACAGGGATGATATTTGGTGGATGTGGCCCAGCTCTTCATCACCCAAAACCAGCTGAGGAACCCGAGTATTCCTCAAGGGCTATGTTCATGTCCTCAATCAAACCCAGCATAGAGTAGATATAAAAAATAATAAAAGAAATGCTCCTTTCCCCCACCTTCTGCTTTCAGCTTGATTCTGGGTTTGCTACCCAGAAATGGTCCCTGGAGAAACCCTACCTGTTCCAGCTTTGAGAGCAACTGTTCCCTTACTGCGGGACCTTGGCCTGGCTCCTCCCAAGTCTGCTCCCATTCCCTCTCTCTTGCTGCTCTCCATTCCCGTTTGTCCCTCAGCAGTTCCTCAGCCATGGCTAAAAAGGATGCTGCAGTGGGATACAGCTACAATAACAAATCACTTGTGGAGTTTGAGGTTTGGATCTGAACTTGGATCACTCTTTTTTTTCTTGGAGCATAATACTCAGCCGAGAATTGGCACATAGAAGATGTTTTGAGAAGTAAAGAATTTAGTGTGGAACAAACAGAATTTAAAAAGAATTGTTAAAACACTGGAAAACCCACTCCTTTTGAGTCAAAGTATTTTATTAGAGAAAATCAATCTGTCTGACTTGGTTTTGACTGGTTTTAAGTTTTCAGTTGTATTCAGCCACAATTTGAAATGAAAGGTCATTTGAAATGAAATAATCACCCTTTCCCTGAAGCCATCTGAAGAGGATTCTGAATGGTATGAAGCTTTTGTTTTTACATAAACAATTCATTAAGATCAACATGAACCTGCACAAAATTGTCATCAATCAACATGTGTTTTTGCTTAAAAAAAAGAAGAAAGAAAAAAAAAGCTCCTGTTGAAGAGCTCTGGGCTGATTATTTTGCACCACCACGGATTTATGGGTGGCTGTAAATCACCTTCCCCCTCCCAAGCTGTAAAATAGTGATAATACTGCTCTTATTCTATATTTTTTTATTATTTAGATAATAAACCTCATTGAGGGGAGGCTCTGTAGTGAGTGACTGGTGTTAAATAGGTGGAGGTCTGCCTGGGTATGTGTCTTGAAGTGGAGAATTTAAGAGAGAAGTGCAGTTAGTTCCCTTTGGAGATGACATTTGCCTGACTTTTGTAGATTTTTAGCTTTATTTAATGAAAACACTACAAATGGAGAGAAGTGTGGTCTCTTCTGATTCGTTGCCCGTGCAGCCTTCTGCTGGGAATTCATTAATATCTTGGGTAGGTTATTTTTCTAGGTCTTAAGTAGCAGGATATTATCTAGTCTGTCTCGGGGCTTCACCTCCTGGGAGTGGTAGCCAGGATGTCTGAGAGGGTTTTGAGGGCTTTTTCCCTCCTTGCAGCCCATCTGGTCCCTTGATGAGCTGTCCTGGGAGTGGGTTAGGCTTTGAAGTTTGTTTGGAGTCCTGTCTAGACTCCCCAAAAAGTCCCTCCTCCCCAGCTTTGCTTTTCTAGGTTTTTTTGGTAAGACTTTTGTCTGAAAAAAAACCAAAAAAAATCTTTTCTCATGCCAGTATCAGCTAAACTTGTCTGAAAGCTGTGTGCCTACATCAGAGAGGTACTGGGCTCTTGGTTGGGGTCACAGAAGCTTTAGAAAGTCATGTGGTGGTCCCTAAACTACTCTTCCCCCTCCTAAGTTTCATATCCCCACCCTGAGTGCCTTTCTTTGCAGGCAGAAATGGGATGGCTGGATCTGTTGGATTTGGATTGGATATCCAAGTCAGTGATGTGTCAGAGAATGCCAGTTTTAGATAGTTTAATTTTTGGTTTAGATACTGCTCGTGGTTCATCTAATGCACAGATGCTGTGGGAAGATCAACTTTATTGCTTTAAAATGTGCATGGTAACAGGTTGTAAATTATTTCTCAACCCTTCCTCGTTTCTTTAACATTTGTTCACATAGCCAGAGAGATTTGGGGGTTTCTAATAATGAACCAGAAAATTCAGATACAAGTGTAGCATTTTCTTTTGTAGATGATTACTGTTAATTTTCCTTTTCATGTTTTTTAGCTTTTATGTGCAGTCATTATTTCCTTGAGGTTAATATTTCTGGTGTTTATTCTGGATTTCTGTTTAATCTTAGTTTCAAAGAATCTTTACAAATGACGAATACATTTCTTTCAACCAAGTTTCCCTTCCTAGGAATCTGATACACAAAATAACTTACTGTCTCAGTGCCCATCCTGCTTGAAAAGCCACTTTGTTAACAAGCTGTGCAGGTTTTGCACACTTAAAGAAAGGCAGAAACCACAGGCAGTGGTGGTAGAGCTTTTTATCAGACTGATAAACTCTTCTTGACTCCTAGGATGTGCAGAAACCAGGGTAAATTGTTGAAGTTCATTCTGGTTTATATCTTAAAAAGAGAGAAAAAGAAAAGCTGTGAACTTTTCCTGACCCTTCACACCGACTGCACTTGAAGCTGGCACAAATTTAATCTCATTAATCTCAAAAGAAAGTAAAATATCTTTACTTTTTTCCCCCCCTCCCCTTCTTCTCCCCAGCCAAAACTTGTCACAGGTCCAAGGACAATGTTACTCGAGCTGAACACATGCGCCAGGTTGGAGGATCCTGGAAGCCAAAAGCACGTGCAGGACCCATAGTAGATCAGGGTTCATTTTAATTTCATATGCAAAGGAACTGATTCTCATCTCTGCTAACAAAGGAGGATCGATGCTTGGGTGGTAACAGTTAATAATCATTATTTGGAGAGTAAAAAGTACTTGGTGGGGCTCTCCCTATGGTGGAGAGCTGATGGATGCTCCTATCCTGGCCAAATCTGAACGAGTGAGAAAGGAATTCACACCCGTGGTGAGAGATGGGGAACTTCTCAGCAGTGTTTGGTACCTGAACTCTCTCCCCTTCCTGGGAATGTAATATTGCCTGGGAATAAAACCCTGCTTCAGCTTTTTCAAAATTTCTCTGACAATTAAAGTATTTCTCTTTTCCCCATCTGACTTCTTATCTTTCCTCCAGCTTCTTGTTCCCACAGCTTTCCCAGGTGGCAAAAGCTGACTCTCCAATGAATCTCTGAGATCAGAATAAAAATAAGACAACTTCTTATTTTGGTAGATGAATCAGTAATGGGAGAATTAATGCAAATTTATCTAAACCTTGCCAACTAAAAGCATTTTTCATAAAGTTTGTTACCTTTAAAAGGCATTTTTCATCATGAACAATAGCAGAGGTGGGGCTGGTGTATGCTGCCAAGTGTGAAATAAGTTTTCCTCATGGGAAAATCTCAGGGGTTCCCTGAACGTGGGGCTGCCACTGCAGCTCGGGCAGGTTGTCTGCCTGTGTAGATCGGGCAGAGACAGCGTGAACTCGGGGGGTGAGTTTTTATAGCCAGATAAGTCAGAGCAGTTGCCACCCTGAGTAGTATGAAGTTCTTGTTTCTCCCTCCCCTATTTCCAGGTACCTTTTTCTCTGAGGAAACCCAGTGGAGCCTCTCTTCACAGCTTTACAGGGAGAAGTAGATGGAGTCGTACTCTGGAGCAAAAAAACCCCAGTCCTGAGAGTCCTCAGGAGGCTGAGCAGCTGGGTTGAGCAGTAGCCAGGGGATCCTCAGGAGTGACTGATCTGAAGTGACAGCGAGAGACCCCAAGACAAAAAGCTGTGCAAATATTTCTGAGATGATCTGAAAATATCCTGACTCCTTTGCAGGGTAAAAGTCAAATAGCTCAGCTGCTGTCTCCTAACTGAGCTGCACTGGGCTGCTGCCATACATCTAAAGGCCTTTTCTGTTTTCTTTTTGGTTTGGTTTGGTTTTTTAATGCAGCAGATCTGTGATGTTTCATCTCCTTGGTGATTATTAGGAGTGTTAATCCTTCTCACTGCCCCTTTCACTTTCCTACAGAAAATTGTTTGGAAGCTGGTGTTTCGGGAGGGAAAAGATGCAGGCAGCTTCAGGTCATTACAAACACAATGGTACAGAGCTGGTCTTGCTTTCTATAGGGAACTGCTAATTGGATGTTAGAGGCTGATAACTTTATAGTCTTGTAAAGCTGCAGTGACTGAAGCTGACACTTGTGTGAAGTCTCTAGGGAGAAAGGGAAGTTTTCCCGTCGCTCCACAGAAAAGGTTAAGAATCAAACTGAAAGAAAAGTTGCTTGGGTGTTTGTGCCTCAGCAATTCTCTGTCCTGGAACTTAAACAAGATTTCAGACAGCCTCATGGTGTCTGCAGAGTAGCTGTAAGTGCTCCTACTGAAAACAGCAAGGCAGACTTTGAAGTGGTGCAGATTTAATCTGCATGTGGCCAGACCCGCAGCTCGGTTCCGTTCCCCGTTGTTCCCAGTGAGCCAGCAGGATGCCCCAGGCTCCCTGTGAGCTCATACCAGGATAGTGCAGGCAGCTGCACAATCCAGCATCTGTCCTGTGCACAGAAATGGAGCAGCATCGACAAACACCCTGTGCCCTGGCTCTTGAGGGCAAACCAGAAACATTCCCTGGAGATGTTTTCCATAAGCATCTTTACCTGGAGCACCCACTTTGCTCATTCCTTGAAGCCCACTGAACCAGCATTCCCAGGAGAGGCCACAGTGGGAGTCCCACCGTGAAGCTGTTCCCCATCCTGCCTGGGTTCAGCTAACAATGTAAAAGAGTGTCAGTGTTTTCTACCCACAGAGGTGGAAAGAGCTGGTTGTTTTAAATACCACTCATGGTTTGTACCTTTTTTTTTTGGTTGCATAGATAACAGGAATGACACTGCAAGGGTCTGCAGGAGTTTTAGGAACCAAATCCCTCCGAGAGAAAAACTCATCATTTCCTTAACTTTTAAGATGTGTTAAGAGTGTATAAATCAGAGTACTGGGCCTTGAGGGACTATACTCCTGGACTTCTGCAGGTGCACACGGTAGGAGAAGCCATAAAACACAGCAGCACTTTTGTTTCACTCGCATCAATTGCTGGCTTTCCACGTATGCAAACTGCTGGGCCAAAGATGACCCAGCTCCTTTTAACTGATATCATTAAGTGCAGTGTTTCTGAGGGCTGAGCTAAAAAATAAACCTCGGTGTAATGAGGTTTGTAGGTACCTGACTTAACCTTTGGGTTTTTCTGAAATAGACCCTGAAGGTGTCAGTTTTAGAAAGGAGTAGTGTTAGATGGATCGAGTTCTTCCCTCCCACTCTGCTCCCTGGGGCACTGTGAAGGGACATGGCCAACTGTGGTTTTGAGTGGGATGCTTTGCAGTAGCCTGTGGGGATTTGTAGTCTTGAAGTGCCACGGGCAAGTGTCTTAAGCATTTTTTTTTCGAGAATGCCCTCAGAAAATGGGTGTGAGGTGATGAGTTTTCTCCAAATGACAAATCCTTGTGTGTTCCTCAACATCAGTCCCTTTGCATTTTGAGGAATTAGAAACATCTAAATGATGCTTTGTATGGTGGAGAAGTGGTTTTGTGCATTCTGGGGAGAAAACCTCCCCAAACCACATGCTACTTCTAGGCAATGCAAATCCTTGATTCTGGTTCAGATATAAACCTTCCCACTATATAGCTATTGAGAAATGATGTCGTCAGCAGAAACATGAGTATAAATCCAGATTTATGATAGAATCATAGAATTGTTTTAGTTGGAAGAGCCTGTTATGATCATCAAGTCCAACTGTTAACCCAGCACTGCCCGGGCACCACTGACCCCTGTCCCTTTCCCAGCTCTGTTGCTCTTCTTTGGATGTGCTCCAGCCCTTCAATGTCTTTCTGGGAGTGAGGGCCCCTTGACTCTAAGGAAGGGTCTTTCCAGCCCCTCACATCTGCCTGGCACAGGAATGCTGGCCAGCTCTGCATGCCACTGGTGGTCTCGTCTCGCTGCCCACCGCATTCACCTCCGAGTGGCAGGAGGGAGGAAGAGCATTGCCCAACTGGTGCAGACTCCCTTCTTCCTACCAAAATTCCCTCTGGCAGGGGAGGGGTGAGGTTTCTGAGCTAAGCTGGGGGTCACACTGTGATTTTTCCTCCCTCCTGCTGCCTGGTTATCCAGGTCCTGCAGGGATTCAAACAGGACTGTGAATTAGGCTCTGCGTGAGTTAGATTAGCAGAGACAGTCTGCCTGGAGCAGAAGGTGGAGACATTGCCTTGGCTAGCTCCACAGGGGTCAAGCAGTCTTGGTCCTGCAGGGCTCTCCGAGTCTCCCAAGCTCTGAAATAGCCAAAGGAGATTTTGTTTCCATCAGTTATGCAGGGCAATGAAAATCTTCTCATCAGTTACACAGCCCTCAGACCTCCTTCCCCATCCCTCAAAGCCTCACCGTGGTCCTCCTGCTTCAGAAGTGCCACTGCCTGGATGGGTGCCAGATGTCTTGGAAGAAGTAGGGGGTAAAGCACAATAAATTACACAGCTATTATTCTTAGCCATTGAAGGAAATGAGTGATTAAGTGGACATGGGACTCACGAGTGTCCAACATATTATCAGTGCTGGTATTTAAACTATGTACAGTATATCAGAGAGAAGTATTTCCTTCTATCTCTGTCTGTCTTTCTTCTTGACTTTGATACAGAGATAAGGCCTGGGCTACAATGAATCACTGTTGGGGAGATAGGAAGATTGATTAGGCCTGGGACTGAGTGAATAGGTCAGATACTTGCAGTCTGAAGCTAAATTTCAGATTTGATAGCTCTCAGGAGATGCTTTTATCTTCCCACCCCCAAAATAGCTTTTATATCTGCAAAAAGATAAACATGTTCAACTCCTGAAGAAAAATGTAGCTGCAAAATCAAGGCAGACAAAATATAACAGTGACTGTGCTGATGGTTTAGCTGCAAATCTTCATAGCTTTTGTCATTACATTTGGTCTACTTTAAAATGTCAGTGAAGTTACCAAGGTGATGAGCATCCTCCCCAGATCCCCTCCTACTTGTGGAATAAAATATTTCCCCTGTATTCTTGTTTAACTCAAACATTAAACAGAGACAGCAATGTGCCTAAATAATTCAGAGACATCTGCAGTTGTATTTTAAAGGTTGATTCTTAAGGGGCTGTTCACTTTTGAAAGCTCTGGGGCTGAACTGTCACCAGCTGCTCTGAAAATGCTGAGGGGACAGCCAGGAGGGCACGAGAGCCTTCTGCTCTGGAGCTCTTTATCCTCTGAGGGTCCCGTCTTGCAGGAGTTCACCCTGACACACAAAGCCTGGGGAGGGCCAGAGGTTCCTCAAGACGCAGCCCGTGGTGCCAACATGCCTTGCAGGAGTGGCTGTCCCTGATGCCACTGCTTTGAGTGGATCTGAGAGTCCACTCCTGAAGCACTGAAGTGCTGCCAGCATTGACAAGATCCTTTACCTTGATTTTTAAATGGCTAATTCTTAGCTATTGAATGGCAGCACCTCTCCTCAGCAAACCAGATTTATGGTACTCTGCAAGGCCACGAGCTGAATTCAGGAACCACGTTGCTGTCAAACCTGTCCAGGGAAAAGTTTGCTGATGAGGATGCAAGAAAATCCATTAGGAGGTAGCAAACAGTCTGCAAGCTAACAAGGTTTGGATTCCACAGCTTGAAATGTATGTGTTGAGCGATGGGAAATGTCTTCTGTGGAGCAGCAGGGCTGGGAAACTCATTTTCCTCATTACCAGTGAGAATAATGAGGAATAATGAGAATAATTTACCACTGGGCTGCTTATTATGATATTGCAGAATACGAGGGAGAGTCCTCTGCTATCACTAAAGTGTATCAGGTGATGTCAGAACATTGCTCTCTAAAGGGAGCCGAGCTTACCTGGCATAGATGGTGATAATTGCAGTACTTTGAAGCGGTAAGAGTTCTGTTAACTCTGAAGGCTACTGTGGTAACACAGAGTTCCCTCTGGAACACCTGCTTTGGCAGTTCTGGGAGTGCCTTCGTAGCTTGCTTTGGCAGACTTTGGGCTTCTGTGGTTTTGTTGCCTTCTGTCTCGCGTGCCTGTTGATTTCTCCGAGACGCGTAGTTGTTTATCTTGATCAAATAAGTATCAAATCTGTTGACATATAAATAAAGGAAGCTGTTATTTGTAGAGCTTTTGTGGTCGGTGATCTACAAATTATTAAGAAGTTCCCATCTTTGCTGTTGTGTTGCCACGTTCCTCGCCACTTCTGTAAACTGGGTTTATGTGATTTTAATGTGTTGGATACATAGAAATAAATACAAGTTGTAGTGAATAGTAATCAAATGATGCAAATAACAAAAAGGAAACATTTTAATTTAAGCATTTAACCCATTCTATTGAGCTGTCCTCACCAGAAGAGCGTTATCTGTGGCCGTGGTGCCTGGGAATGTGTCTGTCCTGCTGCGTAGTGGTCGTTGGTTGGGTGGCTTCCTCCAGCTCCTGGACCCCAACTGGCCAGGACCCTTCTGGTGTGGTGGTCACAGTAACTGAGAGCCTGTGACTCCAGCTGGTGGTGTTCAGAAGAGGGAAAATTCTGACAGAATTTACCAGTAGTTCCCTTTTGCAGTCCTGCAGCAGTCTTTGGAAACATGGAAACGGGTGAGAAACGCCTCGAGCTGTGGCTGAGATGGGGCATTACTTTTAGCTGTTGGAGAGTGAGAACCGAGCTGCTGGTGCCAAGTTTTGTACCCAGCTTCTCTGGTTTTCCCCTTTCATCCGTTGTCTTTCCCTCGGGGAGGTGACTCATGTAGGTAAATGGTAGTGATGTGATGGGGTTTGCAGGACCAGGTCCACAGCCCTCCTGGCTGGGTTGCTGTTAGATTGCACTCTCAGTTCATGGAGCAGCATTAAGTGTGTTGTTGCAACATGTTCAGTGTAATCACCCTTCACATCATGCTTTGGGTTGATCAGTGCCATATTTGTTCAAGTAAGGCTGAAGACATTTTCTTGGCATGTTCCAAACTCCATTATCCAACCCGTAATGCAATCCCACCCTGGGAGGGCTTCAGTACTCTGAGCCTCAGCGTGGAGATGCTGTCGTGCAGGATGGAATCGGCGATGTTGTCAAGACTTAATCTCATGCAGTGATTTTACTCTGTTGAACTAGCTTTTGTCAGTTTTGCTTCTGAGATCCTTCAGGTTACATTTAATTATTTCAAATGACGTGACGGAGATAACACGAAGTGGCTGTAGTTCTGCTGTTCAGCTCTGCCTGTAACGAGGGCTCGGAGGTGTACATCTGTTTGCCTTGCCACTTGGCACAGCCAAAAATGCACAGCCCTGATACAGCCAGGGTGGCTGAGGTGGCTGTGAACTCGAGAGGTTTCCCTGTTTGCTCTTCATGCACCCTGAGCAGATTCTGCGAAGGGGAGAGCTCCAGCTGGCTTGTGAAGTTCAGGCTGTAAGAGGAAGGCTCTGGAGTGAATACACAGGGTTGCTGTACTTCCCTGCAAGCCTCAACTCTCAGTTCTCAGCTCGGACTTTGAAACACAGTATTAACATCAAAAGAGATGTCTAGGTGAATTTCTAGTTTTCTTCCATTTTTTTTTTTTTATGAGACAAATATTTCAAATATTCCCCTAAGCTGAAGAGAAACTTTGCAAATCTCTACATGACTGAGTCCCACCACTACGTATTTATAAAATTTCACATAGATTTAAACAATGAGCCCAGTCATTCTGCCAGTAGCTTCTGAAATACCATTGTTCCCAGCCGTGGCATTATTCTGGAGGTCGCTATCACGTTTCAAAGTTATTAAATCTTATTCAGCCTTCCTCTTACCTCCCCCCTTGAAATTCTCTCGGCAAGCCCGTGCCACTCCGCAGCCCCACTTGATTAGACTCTGCTGAGAAACGTGGAGGTGAATGATCTGTTTGTGCTCCTGTCCACGGGGAGAAGGCTCCCACTGCCCCAGCGGGGTGTCGCTAGCTCTCGGAATTCATTCCTAGGCTCCAACAACACGAGCTCAGCGTGGCCTTTTGTCTTCTCTTCTCCACAGAACGTTGTGATGGAGTCTCTTCTCTGCCAGGGTGAGAGAGTGGTGCTGCAGGAGAATTTATTCTGGCAGCTTGAACTTCGGCCACTTAGGTACAAGAGTTTTGGACTCCAACCAGTTACAGTGTTTGGTTTGGTTTGGTTTTTTCTCCTGAAACAAATGGCAAAGGATCAGGGTGTTAAATGAAGCCTTTTGATAAGGCTTCAGACCTTGATCTGGGGGTTATATTAGCTGGTTGGTGATGGGCACAGGGATCTGTCACACAGCAGGGCACAGAAATGCCCAGACTCAATTACAGAGGAGGGAAGGAACAGGAGTTTAAGTCATAGTCATTGTAATGCCTTAGAAATGCCCCAGATTGATTCGTATAAACTACATGTAAAGTATCCTGAAACAGGCTGCAGAAAACATCTTTTCCTCTTTGCTCCTAAAATCCCTTAAGAGACTAATTTCTCTGAAGCCCTGAGAAACTCCTTTGAATGGTGAAAGTAAAAAAAGAAAATAAAAAAGGAAAATCAGCACCTCTCACTCAGCCTCAAGTCCATGCAGTTTGTCTAAACAGCCAGGGCTCGGAGAGGGAAGGAACTTATTATCTGAGAGTACGTTTGTGATTTTTAGGATCCAGCCTTTGCTAATGGTTACCACACAGCAGCGTTTTCAGATGCCACGTTCTCTCCTCCCCAGTTTAGAATGGCAAAGAACTCTGCGGGAAGCGCCGACTCCCTTGAAGTGGGCGGCATTGGAGAGTGAAGGGCAAAACCGAGCGCAAGAGTGGAACTGTTTTAACGTAGTCCAAGGGAATGATGAAACTGGGAAATGGAAAATACAGAGCTAACGGCAGCAATGAAGTCCTCAGGGCAGAATTTTTTAGCCTCGAGGATTAACTGTGAAAGTTAGGGGTAGGAACTCTGTTGCTTGGGTCAGCTGCAGTAACGTGAAATAAGCTTTCCAGAGAGTGCAGTAGGGAATGATGGTGGATAGGTAAGAGACAAGAGGAGATGAAGATGTTAATGTGGTTTCCCAACATAGAGAGGCCAGTTAAATACTCACATTGGTCTGTGGAAGTCTCCAAGTGATTTAACTCTGTGCATGTTACCAGGTTAACTTAGCAGTTATTGGTTAAACATAATAAAAAGTATTCTTCTGACCATCTCGAGGTTTGGGGGCTTTTTATAAGCTGCTAAATGAGATGCTGACATCCTGTGCCTAGCATCTACAGATAGGCTGATCTGAAAGCCTCGGAGACCCTGGGGCTGACCTACAGTGCTGGTACTGTCAGTACAGCAAAGCCATCTATCTTTGGAGATTTTTGACAATTTAAGGGCAGTCAGCCTAGCCCAAATAGTTAATCTCTCTGCCTGTCTCTCTTTCTCTCTCCTTCCCCCCTCCCCCAAGATTCAAAGAGAAGGAGGAGCGCCAAGGAAAAATTTATTAGAGCACAGCGTGGCCATTTCTTTTTTAAAGTTAAATAAAAAAGTGTTTGATTTAGTTATATGTTTTTGTTAAAATAGAAAGGGATTTAACCTCTTACTTTCCAAGAGCAAAGAGGGGAGAATCTACACAATGCCCGTGCCAGTGGTAGCTGGTATGTTGTTGTTTGGTTAGAAAACACACATTGTCATCTGAAGGTAGAGTGGCTTCAGCTTGAGAATCACCATTCAAAAGCAGATGAGCTCTTTAGCCAGCAAAAAACAATCATCAAAGATGCTGGGAGTCAAACTGTGGAGCCTCCTATAAACCCATGTGGTGTGTGGAGGCCAGAGAGCCTTCTGAGCTACAGATCAAAGGCTGATTGAACCCTTTCTCCATGCTCCTTTGGGAAATCAAAATTCAGCACCTACACCAGAGCTCCTCCGAAAGCCACAGTAAGAAAGCGTGACGCGTGCTCTGGTCCTCCCCCTTTTTTGTAGAACAGCACATCCATTGTAGGGAAATGAAAGAAGCATCCATCACTAAGTCTGCATCCAGTTGTTCTTCTGTTTGCTTTGATCAAAGCGTTTGATCATTCTATATCTGCATCTTTATCATTTCCATGCAAAGGTGACAGTCAGAGGCACATTTTCCATCATTCCTCTCTTTACTGGTAGACAGGACAAGCCTATAAGCACCTCTTGCATGTAAAAAACCTCTGAACAGCTGAACAGAAGAGTTGTCACGTGAAGGTTTGTGGCTTGCTCCTGCTCTGTGCTGACAGACAACCTCAGAACTGATGTGGCTTTGAAGAAGAGGCAGCCTCTGTGAGAGCCCAAAGCTCCCAGCCCCTGCTGCGTTCCGCTCCCCGGGAAGCAGCCCCACACCGCAGCAGGTAGGAGAGATAAGGACACCACTGCTCTCTGGCCTCCTTCAGAGGCAGCATCACCCAGCTCTTGCTGGGTTTCAGCCGGAGCCCTGCGCTCGGTGGGAATCACCAGAGCACATTGCTCTTCCCTGGCAGTTTCTGGCCAGATTTAACTGTTCCCTGCCCCCAGGAGCTGTGCAGTGTGAAGAATGTGAAATAGAACCGAGTATGAGCGCTTGAACTAGGGGAGCCTGGTTTCTGGGGGACTTATGCCTTGTGGCATTGACTGGAAGCTCCAATGGAAAGACCTTTCCACATCTGGAGCATTTCTGCAGTGCTCTTTGTGGTGTGGGCTCGGTGGTTGCAAGGGCTGAGCTCCCGGGCCTGCCTCTCCTCTGTCAGGGCACAGAGGAGTTCTTTCCTTTCTCCACCCATTTGTATTAATGCACAGGAATTTGGTTATAAAGTCCTTATGCTCCCAGGGCACTATACACCTGACTAAGAGCCAGCCCCAGAGGGGTTAAATAGGAATCGTGTGCTGCAGTATAGTAAAAATAAATTCTTTAGCCCGTCACTTTGCCTTGCTCCATTTTCTCTGTGTTCTTTCAGCTGCCTCTTCTTCCTCTGCCGTATCAAATGCAAGCTGCTTCCCTTCTCTTTCAAAGTCCATCCCAGCCTGTTCTGTTCTCTATCACATTTCCTCGGGCTGAGGAGGGGAGCGTCTGCCTTTTGCTGGCTCAGCCTTCATCATCTACTCATTACATTTTCAAACAAATGACTTTGTGTTTTCTCGTAGCTCTCCCCTGATGCGTGGAAGGAGCTCCCCATCAGTGCCCGCAAAGCTGCAGAAATCCTTCCTTAAAGCTTTGCTGAGATGCTGACAAAAAAAGCCTTGTTATCAGTGGGGCTGCGACGGCGCTGAGCCTGCGGCCGGTCACACTGACCCTACTGTTTCCTTGACTCTCCGGGTCACAGGCACTCTCTAATTCTTGCTGGCAGAGAATGCAATGAAAATTCAATCTGCTTATCCCCATGCCCAGGTGGGCAAGGCTTGGGAGGCCAGAGCAGTGGTGCTGGAGATACTGGAATGGCCTCAGATACTCACAGTGGGCAGGGAGGAGAACAGGAAAGTGGCCAGGTCATTTAGACCTCTGTTATGATGCTCCTTGAGGACCTGGTAGGCTGAAGAAATGGGGAGTTGAAATCCAATTATAAAGGAGCATTCAGCATGTGGGACACTTCATGGGGAAATAATGCTGTATGGATCCGATCCTGGAGTCCTGGTGTGAAGACTAACCCTTCATTTTGCAAACAATATAAAAATATCTTTTAAAATGTTCTAAAAAACTACTCAGGCCAGCTCATTTGGGCAGCTGCTATGAACAGCTTGCAAGACAAGGGCCATTCCCCAGGGGCTTCTCAAACCCCAACTGCCCCTGGATGCGAAAGGGGTGAATTGTTACCAGTCGCTGTGACGACTTCTCCTTGACTTGACTCCCTCTCTGCAGTGGAGCTGCCTAAACTCCAGCCCACTGGAGCAGTCAGAGGGAAGCAGCTGCAGGATAGTTTTCACAACCCAGGAAACAAGTTCAGATTGTCTAGGTATTGATCAGTCAATGTCAGGAGAAATTTATTTGTGAGTTTAACTTAAATTATGATAGATCCGTTCTATTCCTGTTGTTTCTCTTCCTGTACCGTGTGCTTTTTCTTTCCTGAAGGTATTAAATAGCTACATAAATCCTGGTAATCCTTCATTCATGGGATTTAAGGAAAAAATCCAGGAAGAAAGTTGTCAGGAGAATGGACAGTTTTGCAGATATTGCTGGGGTATGTGCTGCCAAAAAGCTAATTGTTGGAGTGTTAGAACAGCTTCTGCCACATCATGGAATTGGCTAAATAGGGTGGTTTCTTGCAACAATCTCTGCTAAAACATTTGACTGCTTGGTTCGGGTCTCACAGCAAACTTTATCAGACAGAGAAATAAGTGTCCTTCTTAGTCAAAGAGAATTTTTTTCCTTCAGGAATTATTTTCTGTCAGTTATTGTACCACTGTTACAGACAGCCTGAAAAATCTCTTTTAGGGTGGGAATGAATGGCCGTGCTAATTTTTGTTTTTAAAACCTTTTTTCCTCAAGTTTTGTGTATTGTGCTTGGGTTAATGCTGAGACTCTTCTTTGGCTGTGTAATTACTGGAAATCTGGGAAGAACCCAGAGGAATGAGCAGATATTATGACAGTGGAATCCCTAGGCATGCCTCGCAGCAGCATGGCCATTAAACAGACAAATCTGAACCGCTGAGTCTAAAGCGGTGCGGGTTGGAAGGGACCTTACTCAAGGATCATCTCATTCCAACCCCTTGCCACAGGCAGGGACACCTCCCACTAGAGCAGGGTGCTCAGAGCCCTGTCCAGCCTGGTCTGGGACACTTCCAGGGATGGAGCATCCACAGCTTCCCTGGGCAGCCTGTAATTACTCTGTTCCTTGTATTGCCATGAGTAGAAGATAGTCCTGTTCTGCCTGTGGCACTCTAACATTGCAGCTTGATCCCCAACATGAGAGGTTTAGTTTCATCTTGGTTCTTTATTATGTTGCTTTTATAATTCCTTCCTAGATTTGCAGCCCAACAGTCGGTGTATTTAAAATGAAGAGTCCTTTATCTGTAATTGTGCTTAAGGAGCGTAAGCCAGACTGGACTCTGGTATTTACTTCTATTCAAAGAACTGCAGATAGTACTTTCAAACCTGATGTCCAAAGTCGAAACTAAGACGTCCTTTTCCCTCTCTGGTACAGCCTCAGTTAAAGTAAATGCTATAAAGTCATAGCTCTAAGCAATAAAAAGTGTGACAAGAATTCTTTTCATCTCTCTCCTCTGCTGGGCTGATTTCTCAAGGAGAAGATTTTTTTGCTTTCTGTGCAGAGGTTTCTTCCCCTGTAAACCTTCCATTTCCTAGAACGCCTGTTGCATGTGATTCTTCAGAGCTCGTATATGAAATGTGAAGGAAGCTCTGAATGTAAGCCCAGAAAACAGCTTAACTGAGTAGCTCTGAGCTGTGTAGTGGAGACAGCCTGGCCAGAGCGATCCTGATTCGAAGCCAGTCAAAGTCCATGGAAAAGCTCCTCTGCCTTCAATGGCTTTTGGATCTTGGCCCACAGTTCTGGCTTCCCACCTTGTCTCCAGCTGCTAAAGTGCATTAAAAGAGCCTAAAAATATATCAGATAGTTTTCTAACATTATTTTTTCCATGTAAGCAACTGCCTTAGTTGCCATTTTGTCTTGTGGGTGGTCCATGACCCTATCTGTTGATACCACAGTTAATGGGGTAAGGAAACTGGAGGGCTGTGGAGTGGATGCTTTTCCAGTTAGCAAGTATAATTTAGAGGTGGAGGAACTGTAGAAGGAAAAGTGAATAGTGAGTCTCAGCAGCTGTTACTGGTCTTGTCGTGCTATGCAGATGTCTAAAGGAAGGGTGTAGAAAGGAAAGAAAGAAAGCAAAAAAAGGTTTCTATTCCAAAAGGTAGTTTTCCATTTCAAGGAGAGAATTCACCTTTGGTGTGCGGAGTCTGCTGCATTGAACATGTTGTGAGAGGCTGTGGGGGTGGGCACGTCTCTGAGCTCCTCTATCCAGTGTCCTTTTCTCCAGGTTATTTCTCTTTTCGAGGGACAGAACTGGGATAGAGACAGAAGGGCTTTATTTCTCCCTCCCCACACAAAAGATGGAGAGAGAGGCACTAGCATGCCAAGTACAAATTTCAATTCCAGTGTATCCACTTCAATCAGGAGAGCATTCCCTGATTTCAGTGGAAAGCTTTCCAATTCCCTTTATTTCTGAGGAAGGCAGGTGATGAACCTGTCTCTGCCGTGCTGGAGAGCCCGGGGCTCGTGCAGTGCAGCCGGTAGCGCACCCGGCCTCGGGGCTGTAGATACCTCTGCCATTTTACTGAGCACTGCTCCATCCTCTCCCCTTCATGTCCTTGCCTTGTTCAGGTCATGAATTCTTTTAAGCAGGATCAATCTTATTCCTTCTCGACGTGGTCTCTCGGACACACAGTCAGTGGTGGTAGCAGCAGGAGTGGTATTTTCTTGAGCATTGTCTCAGGAAATGCTTGACAAATGCCAGCTGTATCAGTTTCCAGCTCCCGGGATTTTGGAATCATTTTAGCAATGTATCAGAACAAACCCCAAGGATTTGGGATAACTCTGAGCTTTGGGAAAAGTTGGATTCTGCTCTGAACTTGAGCACCATTGCTTTACTTTCTGGAATGAAAGCCTTGCCTTTGAGCATCTGTGAACTCTGCACAAGTTCAAAAACCAGAACCAGACCCACACTTTGTGGCTTTAGCCCATCTTTCATTCATTAATTTCCAAAGTATTTTACGGCCTTGGTTATCTGGCTGCTTCCTGATGCCTTTAACAGCTTCCTCGTAGCAAGTGAAGTTAATAAATTTACAATCACTATTCTTAGGGAAGTCTTAAGCAGAGTCACTTTCTGTAAAAAAAAAGAAGAAAAAGGGAGGGAGGGAGGTTTTGTTCTTTGATCTGTGGAAGGGCTGGCAGTTGGTAGGGAAACAATACAAATAAGAACGGTGACCGGTGAAATGTAGAGGAAGAAAATGTGGTAATTGGGCGTGCAGGAAAATGTATGACCTGGAAGATGCTGGATCAATCTCTGGAACTCGCCATTTGGCTTAGGAAGGAGTATTCCCAGTGGTATTCCCAGTGGTATTCCCAGCTCAGGGCCCTCTGTGGCAGCACAACTTGTTAATCATCACACCATCAGGCTGGCCAGAATGCAGCTATATAACTTGGGCTTTTGTGTTGCCGGGGATGCTATCTAAGCATTCCTGGAACAGTAATTTCCTTTTTGACCTCCATGGAAACAGTCATAAAACAATTCTTAAAATGTCAGGAGAAACGGCATCTAATGGTGGTGCTTTAGCCAAAGAAAACAGTGCAGTTTTGAAGCATTCCCACCAAAACACTGAAATCTGAAAGCTACTAATAGGCTGTGCATCAGTTCCTGAGCACTTTACCATGACATTTAATAAACTGTAATTCATATACCAGCTTTACCCAAAGCACAGTATTCACCAAGGCACGCTAAAAACTTTCCAGAAGAGATCAGACAGAGAGGAGGACACTGGTGAGGGCTGAGCTGGAGGCGTAGAAGGACCAGCTGGGTTGTATCAGAGAATCCCAGACTGGTCTGGGTGGGAAGGGACATTTACAGGTCACCTTGTCCACCCCCCTGCAGGGAGCAGGGCCATCTGCAGCCAGAGCAGGGTGCTCAGAGCCCCAGCCACCTCCCCTGGGATGGGGACAGGGATGGGGCAGC
>VWZY01009916.1:121367-176455 GCA_013399075.1 Chloroceryle aenea | reverse complement strand
CCAGTGGCTCTGGGCTTGTATGCTCTGGAGTATTGCAGCATGATAATTGGTAAATATTTAAAATCATGTTAAATATTTGTCCACAAGTGAAAGGACTGCTGGTGCCGTTGGGAAATGTATCACAGAGTCGATTTCACAAGCAAAATGTGACATTTCTGAGTGTCATTGTATACAGCAGGGGTGGCTGTCCGTGTGTTTGCATTCTTAGAACTATTTGAATTTTTTCTGACACTGAAAAGGAAAAGATTCCTCTTGCGTTTTTATGGATAAGTTGCCTCCTGAATCTCAGGCCTCTGGTGCTGTAGTGAACTGAAGGAGGGAAGGGCAGGTCAGTCAGATGTGCCAGGTGAGGAGTTGCAGCACATTTTGTATCGTCCCTAAATCAGTGCCCACAGTCAGCACTCAGTGGCCGAGAAGCCGCCGGTTGTTGTTGCCTTGCATCAGATCAGCTCCAGTTCTTGGTTCTGTTCCCTCTGAGGTGGGGTTTCTGTGTTTAATTTAATTAGGCATCAGTGCCAGGAGCAGAGTCATCTCTGGCCTCGTGCTGGGTGGTATGACAGGGGAGAGCTGGCACAGTAATCATAGAGTCATGGAATAGTTTGGGTTGGAAGGGACCTTGAAGCTCATCCAGTTCCAACCCCCTGCCATGGGCAGGGACACCTCCCACTGGAGCAGGGTGCTCAGAGCCCCATCCAGCCTGGGCTTGAACACATCCTGGCATGGGGAATCCACAAGCTCTCTGGTCAACCTGTCCCAGTGTCTCATCACCCTCCCAATTAGGATTTCCTTCCCAGTATCTAATCTAAACCTCCCTTCTTTCAGTTTAAAGCCATTACCCCTCATCCTATCACTGCACTCCCTGGTCGAGAGTCCCTCCCCATCTCTACTCTAGGTCACCTTTAAGGACCAGATGCCAGACACTGCCCTGTGCTGGGAGATGCTGGGCTTCCTCTGCTTCTGTTGCAGTTGGCACATTGGCACAAAAGCTTCTGAGGACAACTGCTCACAGGAGGCCTGTCCATGCNCCGGCTGCCCCTCCTCCACCGTCCGGCCACCTTGGTGGACACCAAGAGTCTGGGAGGGCAAACTTCAAAAGCTTCCAAGGACAACTGCTCACAGGAGGCCTGTCCACGCGTATCAGATGCTTTGGGGCTGGAATTTGGACCGTGAGTCTTTCAGGATTCGAGTCTCTTCCGTCTGCTGGAGGCCAGGAATTCCTGTTTCTAGCGAGGCTCGGATACCCTCAGAACAGGCACCTTTGAAATTTTCTGAGCTTTGAGTTTCCATCCCAAAGATTATTGCCTGAAATCGAGTTGTGCTGATAGATAGGGCAAAGAAAAGAGCACTTAACCAAATTTCTGCAGTGCTGGGCATGGCTGGGGAGTGTTTCGATGAAAGCCCGAGTCAGCTCCCTATGAAAACTGGCTCAGGCATCCCCGGCTCCTGAGTGGCTGTCATGAGGCTCCTGCTTATACCCCAGGTTTCTTTAATTCACGGCAGTTTCAGCTCACCTTCATCTTTTCACCCTGGAATATTTTATTTTAATACTCTCTTTTAATATCCTCCAAGTGTGGAAAGCTTAAAAAAAACCCCTCTCCATGGAACTCTTTCTCCAATCTTTAAACTCCACTTTAAAACCTTCCACATTTCTTTCAATATTTCTCCCTCCTTAAGCCCTTCCACGATTTGGAACATACCCCAATTTCTACTTTTATTTTGCTAATATTTTTGATTGGAACTGAGCTGAGCTGGTTCCCTGTGAGTGATAAGGGGTATCCTGTAACTGATGTGGGTGTGAACTCGCACCCTTAAGACAATTTTAAAATTAGATTTCTAATCCTCTTATCTCCTCCGTGAATCCTTGGTCTTGCTTGTAGTTTTTCTGGGGAGAATGATTTAATTATGAATGAATTCTTTCCATTGGGAGTTGTTTGTTTTTAAGAAAGATAAGTTATCTTGCTTTCCATGAGAGAAAGCAATTAAAAGAGTTCTGATTAGGAATTTGAGAGTGGTGCAATTTGAAGAACTTCCCTGAAAGCTGACTGATGGAATCGTGTCAGGAAACTGATGAGCCTGTGAATTTGAGCATCTTTGGGAAGCGATAGGAAAGGGAAAAGGAAGAGAAAATTGCAGGGATAGTAAAATAAATGAGTTTCTGAGTGGGCTGCCCTGGTTTTGTCCTGCTCTGGCAGGGGGGTTGGACTTGGTGATCTTCAGAGGCCCCTTCCAACCCCCCCCATTCTGTGATTCATGGAGATACGTAATCAGTGCATCTTTCCTCTTCAGATATCGTTTCATTTCTGGGGTTTATAAAGGCATTTACTGTTGGGACAAGTTGCTTGGTGTAGTCAGGCAGGTTCTTCAGAAACCTACCTGGAGAAAACCTGTAAAATGCCTTTTACTTGCTTCTTGTTTCTTTGTGTCCAAGAATGAGAGCTTTGGAATGCACGAGATCCGTTCAAAAGCAGCGTGATAAACCCCCACTTGGGGCTGGACGTGTGAGTGTCAGAGCTCAGCCTGGAGGGGGAGAGTGGGAGAGCTGGGGGGCTGAATTTTGGTATCTGAAGGGGAGGAGGTATCGCAGAGGAGCTGTGGAGACTTTGCTGACTGGTGCTGATGTGGAGGAGCTCAGGTGGTTGAGAAGTGAGGCCAGAACAAAGGGAGACTGCATCTGGAAAGTTTTGTTACACTGCTTTGTGATTGTCAGTGCATGAAAGCAGGAATCTAAATATTCCTTCTGTCCACATGGCTGCAGACTCGGTGTCCAGAAGGTCAAACATGGGCAATTTTCACCTACCAAGGATGAGCAGGTGGCTCAGAGAAGTTGATGCCCCATCCTTGCATGAGTATTCAAGGCCAGGTTTGATGGGGCTCTGAGCAACCTGCTGAGGATGTCCCTGCTCCCTGCAGGGGCTTGGAACTGGATGATCTTTGAGGTCCCTTCCAACCCAAAACATTCTATGATTTATAAGCCAAAGGTCTGAAATAAGGTGGACGATCTGATTCCCAGCTCCCAGCACATGCTGAGGCTTCCCCTGTGGAATCATCTCTAATAATTCATTTCACCTCCTGTTGCTGTTTCCCTGCAATTTTTGCAAGTTATTTTTCACCTGAAGACACTGGCTTTGCTCGTGGCTTCATTTCTTTAATTCCCTGGACACATTCTGATCATCCCTACATTCAAAGCTAGGGGAGGGAAGCAGATGCCAAGGACCACCTAGCAGCAGGTGTTCCAAGTTTCCACCCTGGCATCAGTTGAAAAGGAGGAGAAGCACGACTGCACGGGCAGTTGGGTTTTACAGCAATGCAAATTTCAGGCCAGCTTCTGGAAAAATAACTATGGGATGCTTTATCCACTTTTGTTGATACACCTTGAGGAAACTCTGAGCCTTCTCAAGGTGGTGATGTATTAATTACACAGTGAAGACCTTCCTTAGATACACACGGTTTCCAACTCAAAAAAAAAAAGAAAAAAGCAGTTGCTCTTTGCATTATTAGTGGAAAAGGAATTGAAATTGGAACATTTTGGACAAAATGCCTTAAATTCTTCTATAATAAATATCTATTTTTTTAAATAACTCAGATTTCTACCTATGAAAAACTTGGGAAGGAGTGCATTCACCATTTGTGTCACTACAGACAGTTACAAATCAAGAGGGTCTGTGAACACTTTGCATTCACACGTGGGCATCACAAACATTCAGCGTGTGGGGAAGCCCAGTAAATATCAGTGCTCTATTTCAACATGGTTGAGTTTAATGATACTCAGAACAAATTGTCCTTTGTCACCCTTTGTAAGTCATCGCTCGATGGCCTCAGTTTACCAGGTGCTTTCACAGAGTGGTTTTTGCAGGGTTTTGCCTCTTCTCACTGGTAACTCTAAAGCTCAGGGACTTGGGATCACCCAGTATCCTTGGTGTTTTGGACTGGCTTTTTCTGCTTCTAGTCCTTTTATGACCTAGACCATGAACCCCCCATCCAGTGGAGTAGTTAAGCACATGCTTAAGTCTTTTTCAAGTTACTCATGCACTTAAGCAGGTTGCTGATCCAAGCTCTTCAGCGTGTTCAGGAAAACTGGATTTGAGGCTTTTTGTGTTAAAGTTTCACCGGGCACTTGGCACGTTAAGCATCTGTCACGCGCGACTCCGAGGAATTAACATTCCTCTTGAGATTCCTTTCAAAGTTCAGCACTATGGGACTCGCTTCAAAGAGCTGGCTTTCAACCTTTGACCTCTGGGAGTATTTGGAAGGAGCTACAAGTATGGGTACGTTTAAGCTGTTCCGAGTTGCTCCTTCCAGAGTAAGATGTGTTAGATTGATCTGAGTGGCCCGGAGAGTCTGCTTTTGGGGGGAGGGAGCATAAAGAGGGACTTTGGTAAGTGATAAAAGGCCCCGGGCAGGTTCTTTGTGGTGAGAGTCTTCCTGCTGGAGGAGGGAAAGGAGAGATCTTCTCACCTGCATGGTAGATCTTCCTCTTCACCTGTACTTCAGGGAGTATGTAAGATGAGGCCACAGCTGCTGTTCTTCTGCAGAACCACTCACACCTCCACAAGAACTTGCTCTCAATGCCATTATAGGAAGAAGGGCATTTTTCTGCTGCTCAAAGCATTTTAAACATCTATCAAAGCCCTGCCTCAAGGCCATCAGGATGAGTTCTGAGCCATGGGCGTGCAGGAGCAGGGATGCTCTGGAGCAGGGATGCTCTGCAGCAGAGCTGAGCAGCTTTGATGCAGGAGCTTTGTCCTTCATCCGAAAAATAAGAACCAGCTTCTACCAGCACTTCCAGTCCCTCACTCTTCCCCAGGAGCGGTGCTGGAAGGGACAGTTACGTGCTACGTGGTGGACTCAAAACACTTCCAGAGCAGCAGGGTGGCATTTTGCAGTATTTGGCTAATCCTCTAGCTCTCAGGCAATCCACTATTTTGTTTCAGATGGCTGATTATTTTTTTTTTCTCTCTCTTTCCTATACGAGCGAGTTGGTGCTTTCTTAAATATTGACATTAATCTCCTCAGCTGGAAGCAAACCAAGCTTCTGTATTTCTTATCCTCCCAAATCGTCTGTACTTCAGCTCTGTTTACCAAACGGCCTATATTGCATTCCCATAAATCCTGTAATTCGAGTTTGCTGTGATATTAATTTATTAGCACACATGCATTTTCAACATCAATTACCCTCTATCTCAACAGACATAATTCTCTCTTCAAAGGAGGCAGAAAGCTGTGCAGCTCTTGGGTTTCCACATCCCCTCCCCTCCCTCTGCCCCGCTGCAGAGCCGGGCTGTGAGGCACCGGGAACCTTCCGCTGTAGAGCAGCAAGCAGAAGAATCAGCATCACTGCTGCAGTCTGAGGTTGGGTTTCCTGAATGTTTTGCTGAAATGTTGGGCTTATACCAAAGGTACTTTGCCCTGAAAGCAAACCCACCCTGTTTGTGTTTGTAGGACAGGAGAGTGTCCAATTTTTCTCATTTTTTCTAACAAACTAGAGAATCACTGCACTCCAAATCGCTTCCTCCCTCTTGCTGTGAGAGGATTCTAGAGGCAGAAAATCCCAAATATTTGTGTCACTTCCTTTTTCTCTCCCCCCGTTGCACACTCAGCGGCCACGGCAGCTCTGAATCCCATGGAATAATGAAAGGTTGTCACCACTTTGGGATTTGTTCCTGTGCAAGCTGCCACAGGAATTCCAGCTTCCCTTATATTCTATTTTTCTTCCTAATTTCCCCCCTATTTCTATATTTGTAATTTAAATTTCCCCTCTCCCTTTTTAAAATACTTTTTTTACAATAGTTATTCTTTAGTAGGTTATTAATCCAAATGGAAAGGGAGTGATTTTTTTTTCCAAGTCCCTTTCCTCTGGGATACCTTTCCAGCTTGCCACACTGAACTGCAGCACAGATGTTAAGCACATTTAACTGTACAGTCAGCGTGCGCATATTTTTAACATAACTTGTCTTGAAAATATTTATTCAAGCCAAGACAACAGAAAATTAGAGTAATTTGATTGCTTGGGCTTAAGGAATAGATTACTACTGTTCCAGATGTAAGAAACAACAGAGCACTTACTCTCTCTAGGCTGAAAAAAAAAGGTCTTTGGCTGCTCACACCAACCCTATTTGCGATTATGTTCCTAGTAAATCTTTGAAAAATTGAATATCTTTTCAGTTTTAAACTGTTGCCAACTAGCATTACCAGAATTTCACCCCAAAATAAGCTCATTTTGAAGGGTTCCAAAACACCCAGTGCTCCAAGGGTGCAATATTACAAAGCAAAGTCAGAAGTCAACTTTGCAGTGAACTGAGGGTGCCAAGACATCTCCTCCCCACCTCAGTGCTCGGGCTATGCAGGGCTTTCAGCAGTCACTGCTGATTTAAGTTTAGAGATCAGGCCATTGGCACAAAAGATGTGTGATCTGGGTTGCAGGTTGCTTTGTGGTTTGAGGTTTTTTTTCCTTCTCATCTTCCACTAAATCTTCTTTGTTTAGATTTGCAATTAACACTCAACCTTTTGGACCTGGTTTTTATTGGGGTTTTTTACCCCTTCTCTTTCTATGACTTCAAATTACTATTTTAATGCTTATTCTTTGGATCTCTCACCACATTTCTGGACGTATAGAAATATGCAAGAGGAAAGCAAGAGAGAAATGCTAGCTGGGGTTTAAAATCCTTCTTTCCAAGCTCCGCTGAGCTAATCGTACGTGAGACGATGGCCCGAGCGGGGCAGAGGTGAAGGGGCCGATGCTTTGTGTCTCCTCGTTTTTCCACTCATGCCTGTGAACTGTCTCCATACCTTCTGCTTTGATGTTTTATATCGAGATGTCTTTCTGCCTTGCTAACCTAAACGTGGCAGCCACAGATGGGAAGATTTCTTTGTGTAAGAAGCGCTGATGCAGGAGCAGAAAGCAGCTTCCGGCTCCGGACCCACGGTACCCCCAGGCTGACTGGAATCAAGTGGAGCTGGGCTCTTGATGAAATCACCACTGTGGGTCTCATCTCCATTTTCTCCTAGGTACTGTTTTTCTTTAGTCTTTTATTTCGGGTGATATCTGCCACTTTTATGACTCTACTGAAGACAGAGAGTCAGTGATCAGTGGAGAGAACACCAAGGTGCAGGGGTCACATGCTGTTAAAGAAAGGAGTGTTCTCAAGCTGCCTCTGCTGGTTCCCTCTAAAGAGTGTGCTGATTTTTTTTCCACAGGCCATTCTGTTTATTTGAAAGATTATTTTTCAAAGATTAGCTTTCTCTTTTTTTCCCCCCTCTGACCTTTCTCAACAAAAACCCACCCACGTCTAGGGTGTTCACAAACTGCACCGTGCACCTTAATGCATGCTTTGTTCCAGATCTTCCCTCCCTGGCCCAGCAGCTCTCTCTGCTCCACTAGGATGTGGAGAAGACTACAAAACCCTCAGCTGAGTATCTGGTTTTACTCGAGGACCTTGTTGTTTTAGGGTGAAGATGAGCACAAGGAAATAGTCTTCATAATTGCTCTTGTACAACAGCTTCCTGTGTTTGAAATGACTTCTTTAAATCCATCCTTCTTTCCTCTTTCCTGGACAGTGAAGAAAAGTGTATTTTCATTTTCCTCCTTCTGCAGTAATGCCATGTTCCTGTCAGATCTGAGTAGAAGGAGTCATTCAGTGGTGAAGTAAAGCACCATTTCTGCTCCCTTTTGGATCAAACCCCTGTTCCTCCGTTAGCCTGGCTGTATCTATGGATATCTTTATGTTCTGACCACTGTACACCCTAAAACCAGCCTTTAGCTCTCAGAAGAACAGCACTTTGAGTCGTGGCTCCCTAAAACCGAGGTAACGAAAGCAGATTTAAGTGGATTAATGTTCCTGGGCTGCTAATCAAGTATTGTGGAGCTCTAAATAGCCCTGTGTATACACTAGCTGCTGGAAGTCTGGTTTAGTTGTCTAAAGGGAGATTTCCTTCATTCCTGTCCTTCCACGTTCACCTTTTGAAGAATACAAATGTTTGCATATAAAAGGTCATTAGGGGCTGACTTACTGCTTAAATACCAGCACTTTGTGTCATTTTTCACATAATAGCCAGGATGGAGCACAGCTCCCTTTAAAAGGCAACTCGAACCCTACTGCGAAATGTTAACTGACAGCCCAGGAAAAACAAAAAGTCTTCCTTTTTCTCATTTGTCTGCTCTCTGAGCCGCCAGAAACTACGCAGAGTGCTCTTGTTAGATCTCCAAGCACGCGACGCGGAGAAACCCTCGGATTCTAGAATTGCTGAGTACACACAAACGGTGCCACGGTGTCCTCGGCCCGTGCCAAAGCAAAGCTCGGAGTTATGTCATGCTTCCCCCCACTATTTGAGCTGGGTAAATCGTTCGGCGTGCTGGGGTCGCTCGCCAGAGCGTGGTCCATAGGCTCCTGCGCTTTCTCGCCGTGCCGCCGGCAAACGCGGCAGTGTTGGGTTTCTCTCAGCCCTCCAGAGTGGGGTTGGCCACACTGGCTGGTGCTCACCATGCTGGAGAGCCCTGGATCCCTGTCTGCTGTGCATTTCCAGTGCTGTGGTTCCATGTGAAATAGAAGTTGGGTCTTTTAGGTGAGTCAGAGCTTTGTGGGCTAGGTTTGTGTGCTAACCTTGGTTAGCTCGGGATATTTTCATGTGTTAGAAAGCTCCAAACCAAGTCTGTAAGTCAAGGGGTTGTGAGCCCACACCACAAGGCCACATGAGCATCCCAGTTCAACCAGTCTGGACCTTATTTCTGTCTGTAGTCCACGAAAGTGCCAGCTATTTAGGTTCAATAAACTTCAGGAAGGTGACTCTGGTGGCTGCAGAGCAGGGGTTTGCCCTCTCCTGAGTTAGGATTTACCTACCATGTGCAAATAAACATTCAATCTAATTAAAACCCCAACCATGATGAAGTGGCTTTCAGTAGATTGCGTGCAGATGAAAGGCACTGCAGGCAGGCAGCATGTGATGGTTTAGAAGGGCTTTCAAACATTTCTACCCCTTTCTTTGCTTTTACTTTACTTTCTTTGTTTTCATTGCTTGTTACTTGTAGAGCAGTTGTGAGCTAATAGCTTTGTAAGGCACTTTTCATCCACTTGGGCAGCTTTCAAAAGCGCTCAGCATTTCCTAGTTCAATAGCAGCCTTACTGTTGACTTCTGTGGAAGCACAAGTGAGACCAAGTGCCTCTTGAAAACCACTCCGGTTTCCCCAGAGTTTTCTTGTTTTGACTCAGTTCAGAAATTAAAAGCAGTAGCATCATCAAGTGTTAATTGGAACAGTGAAAATTTGAGCGTGTTCCTCGATTTCTGTTCGATCCCAGTGGCACCAGACAGTCCTTTTGGTGGGGCTGCAGCAAGGGTGGGGGACATACGGGCATTGATTTGCTGTTAAGAGTAAAGGAAAAGCTGCTGTTCAAATCAGTGAGGTCCCTCTGCATACGTGGGAGAGTGTCTCTTGGTACTGTGTGTTGATTTTGCTCGGTGTTGAAGTGCTCAGGGTGGGGGAATCTCCTGTTTCCCTTGGTGACCTCTCTAGCCTGGCCCTTTCCCATCATCAGTGCCACTTGGTGCCCGGGACTGTCCTCTCAGCCCAGTCCATGAGAAGCCAACTCCACCACGCTGTTCTCTACTGCCTTCCAAGGATGATGAAGTATTTTTGTATTTATTTATTTGAAAAGTAAACCCACCTGCACTGCTTTACATAAATACATGCCGAGATCTCCAGGACTCCTGTCTCTGCAGTGCAGTGTTTATCCACTTGGAGCAGAGATCAAGTTCTCCTCGCCTGGCGCAATGTCAAGCGTAATGGCACTAACTAAGCCAAATCCCAAAAGCTTTGGGCAGCCCTTTATTTATCCTCATTAGTCAGAACTCCCTCGACCACAGCGGGAACCCTCCCAGAACCGGGAAGCAACGTACGGATATGGACAGGAGCCTCCAGCGGAAGAGCTCACGGCAATATGGGGAAAGCTGGTGAGGTGTGGGGTGTCCCTGACCACAGAAGGTCAGCTGTGCTAATGGCTGGAGGGTTGCCAGAGAAATAAATCAGCTTTTTGGTCCTGAGAAAGCAGCAGGCTCTTTAAGGTCTGTGCCGTGCACCGTGGAAATGCAACGATGATGCCGCTTTTCTTTTGCCCTGCCACACTAAAAGGTCTCTAGGTAGAAAGGGAGACCTCTTGCCAGAGTCAACTGGAAGGCTGGAAAATTTATAGGTGCTTCAGTCCATTCTCCACCCCTGGCTTCTCTCAAGCCTGGGAAGTAAGAGTGTATCTTTGGGCCCGTGTAAAGTGTGCAAATACAGGGACGTTAGACTCATCTCTGATTCCGTTTGTCAAGTGAGCTCTTTCCATCTTTAAACACAGTACAGAAAAGTTTGGTTTCTTTCTTGTAAGGCAAAGCTGGGAAGTGTAATGTCCTGGTATCACAGAAGACTTAGTCTTGCTCTTGGATACAGCAGTGCAGGTTACTAAAACTCCAGGCTAACACTTGGTGAAGGGCTCGGGTGGAAGTGGATAAAGTTTGGTGCAGTAACTCCCTGTTTGCAACCAGTTTTAGCCTGAAGGAGTTTACCCCGATGGTTCACGTTGTAGCTGTTTTTCACCTCTGCACCCACCACAGATCCTGGATTCCCAGTGTTGGAGTACGCTGGGAATGATCACCTCCCCCCAGACAGCACCCAAGGCATTTGGCCATGTAACATCCCCTGGCTGTGTTTAAAACCTTGATACATCAGCGAGCGGTTCCGTTTGTGGCAGAACAAAACTGTCTCAGCTGCCACAAGAAATGCTTCTCGGTGGACATGGTGTGGTGCTTTCTGCTGTGGAAGTCATCACAGGTGAGATGTTTGGGATGTGCTGTCTGGGATGCAACTCTGGGCATGCAGGATTTGGGATGGGAATCCAAAAGCTGGATCTGCTTAGCTGTGCGTGCAGCCCTGTGTGTCTGCGCCTGGATCTCCGGATCCGCGTGCAATGGTTTCAGAGCTTTGAGCCAGTAATGCAGGGAAACCAAAATCACAGGGCATGATTTGCTCTGTGGTTTGGAGAGAACCACATCTTCTGAGAATTCCTGCCTTCGGCGTACCAAGCCCAGGCATTTCAAACAAGACAAGATTTGTTGCGAAATGTGGTGAAAAAAGACCCTTTGGCGTGATTGATGTTTATGGTTTGTCCAACTCTGCACCCACCACAGATTCCTCGTGCCGTCGCGGTGCGGCAGAAGGGATCGGGTCGCTCTACCCAGGATGACCCTCTCTGCTGAACCCTCTTTGGGTCTGTTCACACCTTTTTGTGACTACACCTCCTAGCGCAGGTCATTTTTATCCTGTCTTTGTTAGAATTTGAGAATATTTTGAATGTAGGCTCCTGTGAGAACAGGGAGCTTTGCCCCATTCACAAGCTTATGACCAACCTGACATTCATGGTCCATCCAGGCTGAGTTGTTAACATCCCAGAGGAGAACTGGCACGAAACGGTCGTTCTCTGGGAGAGAGAAACTCAGTCCTTTGGCTCTTGGACTTGCCAGGAGGGTTGGTTACTGCATCTGCTGGTTGTGCTTTCTGTGACAGTGGGTGCTGCTGGGAATGGGATTGAGATCACCGAATACAATGATGTTACCAATTCAGGTAACTCACAAGCAAATCTCTTCTCTAACTCCTGTTACACCCCTCCTGAGCCTTTAAGGGCTACATTTTAAAAAGATTATGGTAATGCTATAATTTGCTATCCACGGCCTTATGTAAACAGCCTGACTAACAGCAGCACACAAAAACCCACTGTCAAAATCAATTAATTTGGGGATTTGGGTGAGAAAATACCCAGCTTGGTGCTGCTGTGTTTCGGGAGGGTTCAAAGCGTGCACAGACCTGGAACAGCAGCCGAATCATTAATTAATTTTCCAGGTATCTCAGAAAAGTCTGGCTTAGGTTCAAATATTAAATAGTGGAGAGGTTTTTAGTCTTGTACAGGCACAGGGTGAGGAGTTTGAGTAGTTCAGTGTTTTAATTTAAACTAAACAGGTGGGAGATTGGGATATTTGACCAGAACCATAAAAATGATAAGATAATCTACCACAATAAAAAAGAAGTATTTCCAGCATATTTCTCCTATCACTGATGGAGTGTTTAGACTTTTTGCAATCAATATTCCATAGCTCTCAGGCAGGAACCCTCCTCCCCAAACTGCAGCCATCCCTCCAGAGACCCAAACTGCAGCTGTTCCTGGTCTCCCTCCATCATTTCTTTCAGAAGCCCCCATCAAGACTTTGCTTCGTTTCGCTAAAATGGGGTCCCGAACAAGAGGGTCAGAGCTGAGAAGTGGGACAAACCAGAGGGGGTAGCTCCTGGCGTAGTGAGGAAGGGACCTGTGAATGAACTTTAGGAGACTTGAAAAATTAAACAAGCAGAAAAATTTGGCTTGACCACAGGGAGTGGTTTGGGAACTAATTACAGAGGAGCGGAGAAAACTCGGAGGAGCACTCTCTAAGTACTAGGTACAAAACTCATGAGAATGCTACGGGACACTGGACCGCTGCAGTTTCCCAGCATCGTGTTTGCTTGGAAGCTTCCAAGGAGCAACTGTGTTTTCTTTTACTCCTAAAAAGTCAGTGCAGAATATTTCAAGCGTGTCTGGATGTTATCAGAGCTGACTAATGTTAATGAACCCCCGAGTCAGATTTAGCCCTTTAATAAGCATGTGCTCATTTGAACTCAGCAGAATCTGAGCGCTCGCGCTTTCTTTGGCAGACACTTGCTCTTATCACCTGCTGAGCTTGATATTAGTGCAGTCCTTTGGCCTGAAGAACAAGGAATTGGGAACAGCAGTGAAAAACTTCTGCGCACATGTGCGGTTTGCAGCTACTGGGCGAGCGGTCGGTCCACGGGAACTTCATCTGCGTGTGCTGCGCTCAGCGTGTTTATTTTCATTGCCTTGCCTTTCAGAGAAAACCTGTATCCATTTCCAAGAGAACTCCTTTCTTAAAGCATGGCAGTCGCCACGACTTTGAAACATAATCTCTGTAGATCAGCAGTAGCCTCCCATCCAATGCCTCGCTTCTTGTTTGTTGAGCTAATAAAGAAATCATCAGTGGTTTATCCTTCCACGAGGCTTCAGCGGCTGCAAAAGCAGTTCAGACTGAACAAGCCAACTCTGCCCTGCTCCTGTTGATTTCCTATTGTACAGGCTATTAACTTTTAGAGACTGGGGTGGGGATTTTTTTTGTGGCAAAGCCATTACGGGGTCATGGAGATTACAGACGTTTGCACTTCTGGGTGCAATTAGGATGAGGGCTTGCTAAGGCTGACTCGTGTTGTTTGGAAGTGGCTTTTGCACCAACCGTTTCTTTAGTCCCGATTGTACTTGGGAAGCTGCGTAAGAATTGCTGTGAAATTTAAGGATTCAGGGGATTGACTTCATCTAACCTTTGGATTTGGTGTCCCATAATAAGCTGCCAGCGTGAGACTCGTAGCGCTGAGNTGCATCTGCTGAAATCATGGGGCATCGTGTACCAGAGTGTGCCTAAGCCACTGCTTAAACAATCTGAAGACCAAAAAAAAAGAAAGTAGCAACAGTGAAAATAAACTTTCTTTAAGTTTGGATTTAACTTTTCCTAACATTAGAGGGGTTCTGAATCCAGGAAATCCTGATGCACTTTGGATTCAGGAAACTTTCCTATAATAATATATAATATATATTAAAAAAAGAAAAGATATATAATAAGTTATAACTCTGGCTAAATTGGTACCTTAACTCATTCCAGCAATGCCGGGATGAAAAACAAACCTCTCAAGCATTGGTGTAAAGTTTTAGTGCAGACTAATTGCCTCTCTAATTGCCTTTGTTAGCCAAGGTGTGGACAGCCCTGATGTGAAGTCCCAGGAGGGCAGGACCAGGACAGCCGTGCCTGTGTCGTGTCACCGCTGGGTCTCAAACCCACCCCCGAGCCGTGAAAAGGGAGTTCAGCCTTCACCTCGGAGAGACCTTGCCCTCTCTCGAGGCTGCTAATAAACACAAATTAACTGGAGGGGCTTGGGTTGGTTTAGGTCTCTCGAGGATGCTCTGCCTGTGTGTGCTGGAGATGGAGGGATCTGGGTCAGGATCAGGATCCTGCCGCCCGGTGCTTCCCCTGCTGCTCCCAGCTGAGACCTGGGCTAAGCCCGGTTCTCCGTGCGCACTGAGCAGCTCTTACGCACAAGTGTTGGCTGTTTGACTTCAAGGAAAATTTCAAACCCCAGCCTTTTAGCAGTAGAAATTAAGTTTTAAATCTGCCTTCTAAACTGTAGAGGCTTTAAGCCTGTCTGAGATCAGGCTTGTGTGGGTTTAGTCCAGGGTGTAAGTTCCTCTCGAACAATCAATGTAGCTCAGTCCCGACTTGGCCAAAGCATCCAGCTCCGGCATCGGTTAAATATTTACATTCCCTGCTTTTTATATAAATTGTGCTGTATTAGCATACGTTCCACAGTGTATCCTTGTGCTTCAGCCTCTTTATAAATTTGGCAGTTTGTGCATTAATCACCATCAACCCATGCAAAATCCTGGGCACGAGGTTGAAGCCGTCAAACGCCCGACGTTTACCGTTTCATCACACGCAGCCAATAAGTCATGTTGCAATGTATGCCTTGTACCACGAGGATATGGTATAAAACGGAGCGTGTTTACACTAGGGAGACTTCTGTGTATTTAAGAAGTAATTGTTTCAGGACCGTTCATTAATTCATGGGCTGACACGGAGCCGTTTTCTCCTCACGGCAACAAAAATAATTATCGGGCTCAAAAAATAGTAATGAATTTGCACATGGCAGACTTCGAGTGTAATTTTCTTCACAAGTTATAAGGGTTTAATTGTAGATTGCTGGTAGCTTCATCCATTTCAATCATTTCTGGCCCTCAAGTGCTGAGGTGCAAGGAGTTATGGTGTGCCGCGATTTATGGTGGATGTAAATGATTTCTTGTTTGCCCTCCCCGTACTTGGCTGCCTTTGCCTTTTTTCCAGCTTTTGCGGGTGGATTTAGTGCAGTGGCACTGATGGAAGCCAGGGACAAGCGAGCAGGTGCAACGCAAAGCCCTGTCCAGGCACTTCATCCTTCGTCTGCAAACACTTCCATCCCCAGCGTGCTCTCGCGGGTGCTGCCCGGTCTGCTGCTCTGTGTGGTAAATCAACGGGAGCCCAGTGGATGTTGTGTCGGTAGAGGGGCAGCCCCCCCTCCCCAAAATGCTTGTGCATGGCAGTGATCCCCTTCAGGAAAGTAAGCTTCCATAGTAAGGATGGGCTGTAGATCACTTAGAGGCATCAGGAGAACCTCTTCTCTTTGCTTGGGGGGATATCAGCACTCTTGACTCAGGACCTTTTTGGGGGTTATAGGGAAACCTCCATCTCAGGCAACCCCCGTGTTGCTACCACAGTACTGCCCCCCCGGAAAGTCCCCAGCAGAGAATATTGCCTCCTTCCATTCCTCCCTGGACCATTCCTCTCCATTTCTGGTGTTGGAACATCTTTACCCAGCAGTGCCCCAGGACATCTTTCTTGCTCTCCCTGTCCTCTTGGTACTGTGATGGGTTTTCGTGATGATTCTTTCTTGTCAGCTTCTCAGTTCCTCTTGAGACCACACCTGCAGTGCTGGGGCCAGGGCTGGAATTCTCAGCATGGGGAAGGCACAGAGTGAGGCCACAAAAATGATCAGAGGCTGGAACCCCTATGCTGGGAGCCAGGCTGGGAGAGCTGGGGGGGTTCAGCCTGCAGAGGAGAAGGCTCCATCTGGGGAGACTTTCTGGGGGCCTTTCACGACTTCAAGGGGCCTCTCAGAAAGATGGGGACAGACTCCTGAGCAGGGCCTGTTGGGAGAGGACAAGGGGGGATGGTTTGAACTAAAAGGCAATATTCAGGCTGGATCTAAGGAAGACATTTGTGATGCTGAGAGTGGTGAGAGGCTGGCCCAGGCTGCCCCGAGAGGTGGTGGCTGCCCCATCCCTGTCCCCATTGCAGGGGAGGTGGCTGGGGCTCTGAGCACCCTGCTCTGGGTGCAGATGGCCCTGCTCCCTGCAGGGGGTTGGATGAGATGACCTTGAAAGGTCCCTTCCAACCTGCACCAGTCTATGGTTCTTTTGCCTCAGACTTTCTCCAGTAATTTCTTGATGCTGCTGTTAGTGTTTTGCTTTCTTCTGTTGCAGTCATCCAGTTTCATGTGGTTCCCTCTTCCACTTTCTCTTCTGTCTTTCTGCCAGTCTGTAGCTCTCAGAAGAGAAATAGCTCAGGGCATGGAAAAAAATCCACTATTATTTCAGGTAAGTTTAGAGAGATGGGGAATTTGCATTTATTATGCAAATTCACAACTTTTATAGGTCTGCATGACAAAGAGCTGTGCTGTGCTGCCTTCCAGGGTTATTCCTAACGAAGATCAACCAGACTCTCTGATACCCATCCAGTAAAATCTCCCTTTATGGGCAAAAAAATGCTGTGCTCCTCCAGTATCTCTCTTCCCCATCCCTTGTGTTTCAAACTGATCAGATAGAGACAAATAATTCTTCCTAGAAAAGCAGAGGTCCCCGAGTTTGTGCGGTGCAAGATCACCCCTGGGCCACCTGAGCGGTGCCGTTGCCACCAACACCGGGCAGAGCGTTTTCTGCGCTAGGCTGGCTCTGGGTGACCTGCACTGAGGTGCCATCGTAGCCACGTTTCTGCAGTTCCTAAGCACAAAGACTCGACTGTGAGCTATGAAATGCTGGCGCTCGGCCAAGTGGCCATTTCTTGTCTTGGTTCCCTGTCGTTAAAGCCTGTGGGTTGCTCCAGGGTGCGGTGTTTTGCTCTTCTTAAGTGGAACTGTTAACGACCTAATTTAGAGCAATGTAAAGTGCAACCAGATTCCACAGTGACTTCTAAATCCATATAAAGTTAATGATAATCTGTAATTAATAGCTGCAATCAAAAGGAATTGTAGTTCAGTAATTAGAAATTAAGGATTAAAGTATTAAGGTATAAAGAAGACCTCATAAAACCCTCATCTTCCAAGAGATGGCTCTGATCCCGTGGAGGAAAACAGTTTTTAACTGATATGACCTTAATCAAAGACCAAGTTACTAAAAATACTGCTCAGACCTGACTTGTGTACGTCATTAGACTACTGTCAAAACACGTAAAGGTATTTTAAGAGCGTGCAGATCTTCAGTACAAAGCAATCACTCAGTTTTCTGATGATATTGCCTGTAAACGCTCCAGAACAAATACTAGAAATGATGTGTTTGAGAATAAGCTTTAACCTCCCCAGCAGAACTTTTTAGGGTGGTATCCTGTAAGTACAGGAAAACCCAGACACTGCCCATGTTTGAGCCAAAAGCTCTCCTGGTGGATCCTCATCGAAGAGAGCAAGAAGAGGTAAGGCAGAGGTGTGAGGTGCACGCAGCCCACTTGGCTTCCTGCCCTGCAAGCACCAACAGGGCACTGCGATTGTTTCTGGTGATGCATCCCAAGTGGGCTAATCCATCAATTTATCTCTAGCCCTCCAGAGCTTGAGGCATTTGGAAGGACTCCGGGTACAGAGGTTGTTCCCTGTGTCTGTGCTGATGAAAGTGCCAGCAGCAGCAATGAGGAGCTCCGACAGATGGAACAGGCTGTGGGGCTAGTGAAGTTCCTAACAATTTCCAGCCCCACACTAAATTAAATCATCCTGTTGCACATCTTGCTTTTGAAAGCTGAAAATTAATGCATTGTAATAAAACCTGAACTCCACAGAGCTCAGATTGTTCACTGGGGTTGAAAATTTCCCTGTCTAATGGCAATTATTAACCTACCCTATGCTATCAGTAATGATGAAGTGCAGAGGGATGTGCTCGAGTGTTTTCCATTCTAAGAGCAGGAGTGAAATGAACAATTTAAAAGTTATTGTCACACAACCTTATCCCATGGAGCAGCCTGAAGAGCTCCAGCAGGTCCTTTGCCAGCAGAAAGTGTGGTTTCTGACCCAGCCGTGGCAGAAGCTCTGCAGGAATCACCCGGTGAACTCGTATCTGGGGGGTCTGCCCATGGAAGGTGCTGGCAGAACAAGCTTTGCCTTTGC
Organism: Chloroceryle aenea; assembly: GCA_013399075.1. Classification (NCBI taxonomy): domain Eukaryota; kingdom Metazoa; phylum Chordata; class Aves; order Coraciiformes; family Cerylidae; genus Chloroceryle; species Chloroceryle aenea. The sequence continues at coordinate 158,439 of VWZY01009916.1, read as the reverse complement.
TTTAGCAGCCAGAGTAACCAGGCAGAGTAAAGATAACGAGTTAATGTTAAGCTTTGGAAGGAGAAATGCCATCACAAAGCATTTCATCTTGCTTTCCAGATAGATCTTCAGTGAAGGTCTGTTCTCCAGCAGTTCTCATTGCATATAAAGAAGGTTTGTCGTCGACCTAAGGTATTGCAGACAATTAAAGGCAGGATATTCTCCTTGAGAGACACCTACCTGCCTTGAAGAGCAGAAACACTCCTGGCAATTTCCTCTCTTCACACAGTTTTGCCTCGTTCAGCTGATTGAAGTATTTCATGATTCCTTCCTCCTCTGGAAACACAAGAACTGCACGATGCAGACACGTCCGCTGACACGCAGGGAGACTGATGTCAGGAAAAGAAAATCCTCACCCCCATTAAAGATAGAAGGAAAGTTTGAGGTCTATATGATGTATATTTCAAGATGGTGCCAATTTTTTTAAACAGACAAGAAAATTAGTAAATAATAGGTGGTATCCATTACAGTCTACAGAAAGTATGTCTAGATTTCCTTCAGCACCTCCAGGGTGGGCTGTGGATAGGCTGGTAACTGCCCGATTGCAACACGTAATATCTTGGGAGATCAGATGAAAACGTGTGAGGAACTTAGAGAGGATCAGTGAAACAGAACAGGCAAAAGGCAAAAAAGGAAGATGAGGGAGATATGACTAAGAAGAAAAACACCCTCGGGGTCTATCTGTGGGAAGATCCTGGAAGAGATCAGTCAGGTAGGAACTAGACAGAGAGAAAGATGAAACGTCGGTCTGGAATGTGCAGAAAAGCAAAAAATACTGAGTGCTTAGTATAATTAGCTCTTCCTCTGTGTAACTTTCTCTATGATTCCTGTTTTCCTTATTTCATGTCTGAGTAGGAAACCTGAAGAGTCTATTTTCTGAAGATTTTTATTCCCCTCTTTAAGGGGCATTGCTGTTTCTAGTACATCCACTGCTGTCAGATGGTGATTGGTGATTTGGCCAAAACAGTCGTGCCCAAATCCCCTGTTAAGTTGTCCTCTCTCGACCCTCCTGACAGGGGGATGGTTCCTCTTTGTGTCTGCAGTGATGTCTTGCCCAATCTTGTTTTTAGTGTCTCGTGAAATTGGGGGTTTATCGCTTCCTTAGGCAAATTCCTTCACGGGATACCAAATCTCACTTGGGGTCGATTTTCTATGCAGCTTCAGCTAGGGATTCACAAGTGGAAAACTTTTTTCATTGAGTTTAAACATGAATTTTCTGGAGCTTGTCTTATTACTCCAGCTCCAAACTCCTTGCTTACCCTACCTACTTCCTTGCTCATTTTGCTGGTGTTTGGTATTCTGCAGTGAGAGCTGAATGTGCACACATTGCAGTCACAGTCATATTTGTATCAGAAAAAATTACTTGCTCCTGATTATATATATAATTAGGGTCTAATGTGACCCACTGATGTGATAGAAAGCAAGACAGAGGATGCCCATTTAAGAAGACACTTTGATTTTTTGCTTTGCTTGTTTTAACTAGATGTATTCTCCTGAGTAACAAGTGATGGAACAAGAGGACATGGCCTCGAGTTGCCCCAGGGGAGGTTTAGGTTGGAGCTGAGGAACAATTTTTTCCACCCCAGGCTTGTCCAGGGCTGTCCCAGGCTGCCCAGGGCACGGGGGGAGTCCCTGTGACCCCTGGAGGGGTTTCCAAGCCCCCTGTGGAGCTGTGGTGCTGAGGGCCAGGGGTCAGTGGTGCCCTGGCAGTGCTGGGGGCACGGTTGGAGTCAAGGATCTTAAGGGTCTTTTCCAACCAGAATGATTCTATGATTCTATATCTTTCACCTTAAGAAGAGGAGGTCCTGCCAAAGTGGGATTTTCACCTCTGCCCTGGTGAAGAAGACCTGTCCCAGGCAGCACTTCTGCTGGCTGTGTCCATTCCCACGCCCAGCAGCCCTGCAGACATTGCTCCTAGGGCTTTGCGAGCAGGATGTCCACATCTTAGGCTCACTTTGCTCTCTGTTTTGTTTCTATATAGCAGATTCATTCTCCATTAAAATCTTCAATCATTTCTGGGTTTGGTGTCATCTTCGTTATCTCCCCTCTTCCTGTTTTGATTCCTATTCTCCATACTTGGGGCTGTAAATCCATCACCGGGAGATGTTAATTAGCCTGAGCACGGGGCCTGGATCTTCTCCTCTCTGGGTTCTGTGGCCAGGGCCTGGCTTGCCCTGTCCTTCTGATGGCTCTGTAGCTGTGACAGTGCCAGCACTGGAGCCAGCCCTGAGTGCTGGTCGCTTCTGGTGAGAAAAAGACAGCGGTGTGTGCCTGTGATCAGGAGGAGCTCTGTAGTTTTTCGTCAGAGGCAGACTTTTGTAAACCTTATTGAAGTTTATTTAATCACAAAGGCTTTAAAAGGACTGACTTGGGTGGATTTCACTCTACCCTTATGCAATAGGGTAATAAAATCAGGTATTAGCCAACTTCTCTGTGGGGTGTGTATTTGCAGACACTTTACTTGGCTTTTCACGGCGGTTATAATTGGCTGCTGTAATTTCTCATTAACTTAAAGACCAATGTTTCTTACCAGTGGTAGAGATTTGAGCAGATACTTATCATCCCAGTGTTAAGATTCGTCATTTATCTGGAATGATTGCATCTAGAAATAAAATCTGAGCAGGAGAATCGTTCTCTCTGCTGATCACATTTCTCGGGTTGGCTTCAAAACAAATCTTTTAGTTCAAGTAATTAAAGCAGGAGGAGATCTTTACCAATTAAGAATTACTCTCTGAACTCCTGATTTGAAATTCAGTTGCAATATTAAGCAGATTTTTGGAATTTATTTTTGTCCCATGGTGACAGCCAGTGGACAAGCCTGTTCTAGGGCCCCAGATGCAAATTGCTGGGTGTAAATCCCATATAGGATTTCCCGGGTGGAAGGAGCAATGTGTTAGTGGGGGGTTGAAGGTCAGGGGTGGGAGTGAGTGAGTGGATGGGCCACTGCTGAGCGAAGTGATGGATGCTGAGCATGGCTCTCTGGTCACCTCCAAGTCATGGGTGGAATAGCTGGAGGTGTCTTGCACTCGGTGTCACCTTTTGCTGCTCCAGCTCCTCGACCCACTAGCACACGGTGGGTCCCAAACCCCCTGCTCATCCCCAGTCTGGTTTTTTAAGCCCACTTTCCTCCTGGAGGCAGAGTTACCGAGTGAGGTCGATCGGGCAAGAGCAAGGAGATTTTAGGGGAGGAATGAGTTTGCTCAGACAAGGCTTTGATCCTTCTCCAATCCATGATTCATCTCTCTCCATGGACTGGCTGGGAGCTCACCTTCCAACAGAGCACTCTTCATGTTTGGCCCGAAGGTTGTAACATGGTTTTCCCAAGGAGAGGTATCACTGCTCTCACTTTCACACACCGCAATCCCAAGCCGTCGCCGCTAGAAATCCAGTTCACCCATGTTGCATGGACTTCTTTTCTGGGATGCCTTTGCTTTTGGGTTAACTTTGGTGGTGTGTGGCCATGTTGCGTAGCTGCTTTGTGTGGTCCTTTCAATCAAATAAAATGTTTGCTAAGGGCATAGTAATGCTTTGCTCTTAAATCAGAGCTTTAATTCAGCACTATCAGAAAATTACCAGTTACCAGCCAGGATAATTATCTCACAAAGGGTAACCTTGGTCTTCTAATGTGGTTTCTCCTCTAGATCAGGTGGTGGATGTCTGCTCTGTGAGATTCATGGTCAAGTTTTCAGGGCCCATTTAAGAAAGCATTAACATGAACACTTTGGAGCTTTAAATAACAAAATTTTGCATTGGCATTGTTAGTACTTTTTCTTTCTAGTTTGTGTCGGCTGTTTGCAGAATACAGTTCCTTGGGGGCTCTTAATCCAAGAGTATTTCCAGGTGAACAAAAGTCCTATTGCCTCCAGAGAATATCCTGCTGAGTGCCAGAGGTGAATGTGTCAGCAGCACGATGACATTACCTGGGGGTTTGAGCAGTGTCCTGTGCACATAAGAGATGAACCCGTTTGGTCTCAACGGGAGCTGTGAGAGGCAACAGCACCTCAGATCCCTGTCTTGAAGGGGTTTCATCTCAGGCCTACAGGAGCTGCCCCATTCTTTGGAGGGATGGAAGCACAAGGGCCCGGGGTGGTGTAGGTTGAGCATCCCAGTCTCTGGAACAATCCTGACACCAGGCAGGTCCTGGTCTGCATTTGGCTCACCAGTTATTTGTCACCTGTCTAGAGTAGGGCTAATGGTTGGACCTGATGATCATAAAGGTCTTTCCCAACCTAAATGATTCTCTGGTTCTGGGATGTCCACGTAGCCTCAGAGCAAATTCTGGGCACCGTCAGCCGTGGTGTCATGCTGCCTGGATGACGGTGGTCACCGTGCAGGTGAATTAGCACTGGATCAGTTTTGTTCTCCTCAAACCTTGCCCGTCTTTTCAGCCAAGCGTTCCCTAACGTTTGGGTTAAGTAAGAACCTCAACTATTAAGAAGTAAAAAACCAGGAGGGGCTGATCCCACCCTGTGTAAGCAGATGTCACCGCTGACTCCAGAGCGGTGCCGCTTTACACGGGCTCAGGTTGTGTCCCCACCAGCAGGTTTCTGCCCTGCGTATCCGCACGGGCCAGGAGCCACCTTTGCAGGTGAGTTAGAATGCCTTCAGATTTGCTGTTTACACTGGAAATATTTGGCAGTCTTAAATAAGCAGTGCTACCAGGTGGGCTTTTAAGAAAGGCGGTCTTTATAAATATGTAGTGGCTGTAGCTGAGTTTTACTGCTTCGTGCATTTGTGGGACTTTGTGTTTACAATTTTCTCGTGATTTATTTATTTTTTTTCCAGTGGACTAGAATAGCTGCCAACTGGTCAAATAAACACAGAACATCTTTGCGTGTCCGTGCGCTGCCGCGGTTTTATGAGTGAAACCACTTTGTAGTTAAAAGCTGTCTGGGAATAAGCTAAAGGAATGATGTCAAAAGAAAAACAACACACTTCAAAATATTCCCGGTCTCGTCTGGGATTCCGCTGATGCTCAACATCCCAGCTCTGCCCTTGCTCTGCACCTATGGGACCGGGTGAGGTCACCCAGCACTGGGGCTCCAGCCAGGGTACAGAATCAGGTCACAGGGTGTTAATTTGTAGTGAGTCTTTTCAGCATCTCGCTCGGATGGGGAACTGGCACATTGAGCACTGCTTGTTTTTATGCCAGATTCACTCCCACTCTCAGTGCTGCAGCACTGCTGGCCAGCATCGCTCTCCTCCTTTTCCAGCTCAGGTTTCCTGGGGCTGGGTGGATACAGGGAATTAGGAGGTGCAGTGTGTTTCCGTGCCATGGAACACGTGTGCACACCCTCTCTTTCCACCCTTCCCACCCCTCGCTCACTAAAGCTCATTTGTACACGTATTAGTCCCTGGGGTAGACTCGGAGAGATCGTGCTCCAAAAGCAGTCCTTCCCAGATGCCTGAAGAGCTTCATAAGGCACATGTGGGGAGACAGCTCTTAGGGGGGATACGAATTCTCTCCCCTATCCCAAGTGACAGCGGGTTTAAAAATGCTGAGCGTGGTTTTGCAAAGACCCTCAGGGATCCCAACAACCATCTCCTCTTGGATACTGCACCTGGCTACTGCAGCCTGTTGGGATGTGGCAAGTGCTACAGGGTTGTCCAGGGCTGTCCCAGGCTGCCCAGGTCAGGGGGGGAGTCCCTGGGATCCCTGGAGGGGTTTCCAAGCCCCCCGTGGAGCTGTGGTGCTGAGGGCCAGGGGTCAGTGGTGCCCTGGCAGTGCTGGGGGAACTGTTGGAGTTGAGGATCTTAAAGATCTCTTCCAACCTTAATGATTCTGTAAGTAAAGACTAAAGTCACTGTTCAATTTTCTCTTGAAAAGGAAAAAAAAATGTTGCCATGAGCAAACGCTGCTGATGTTCAGATCAGTCTTTCCAGCCTCTGTTTCCTTGAGTCACAGGAGGACTTTTCATACAAGTAGCCCTATTAACTCCAGTGCGTAAACTGGGTCTCTTCTTGTGCACATGGGTCTGCAGGATAAAATCACTTGTAACCGTTAATAGATAACACATTCAGCAGCCTCACAGCTCTGGGGCTTTCCTGAGCTGTAACGCTGCCGGCTCATTCTACCCCTATAAAACTCACCGAGAGGTTTTAAGGTGAGCCAAAGACATTTCAGAGCTCAGCTGCTTAATTAGCACAAGTCCTCCCAGAGACAGCGTTGCAAAACAAACTCCAGCTCTGGCCCTGTGCCTTTTTCCACTCTGTTGGTTCTGCTCCCCATCTGTCTCCCCTGCCACCAGTGAGCATCCAATGTGTTTTCAGAGCTGCTGCTCTTCAGATAAATTATTACTGTGACAGTGACTTTATAAATGCCTCTTGCTCTCCTGACGATACAGGCTCGATATATTAACAGCATCTTTTTCTCTTTCTTTGTGTTTTTTTCCCTTCCAGGAGCAAATACATCCGTTGTTGATTTCATGCCTACATCATCATGGAACATCTCAAGTGAATTAGACAAAGGTAAGTGGACAGAAAAGAAAAAAAAAAGGATAAAATCAAATTTTTAAACCTCAATTTTTCTTCTTAACTTGGCCAGATCAGCAAGCAAAGGGCAGAAGGGGCATTTCAGATAAACCTTGTTTGCCTTGTGACTGCCATTTAATTACATGTGGTTGTGTGATTTCTGGAGAGCACTCGTTTCTCGTACCAGTAAAACGTTCCATGTGGTAAAAATATTGCAAGATGTGAGTTCTGTTGGTTTATGAACTGCTTGACGTTTTGTCTGGTGGATCTTAGGATTTGAACTCAAAATTAACAAGCATCAGGCAGTCAGTTTGCCTCGCTGTGTTTTATTGTGGAAATTTTGAGGCTTTAAATTAGCTGGGGGGGAGGAATACATTTACAGGTGGTAACTATGTGTGAGCTGGAGCTCTCCGAAGGGCATCTATTGTAAAAAAAGGACTGGATGTTAGAAAAGAGTTCTTTAATCCGAGGGTGATGGATCCCTGCAATGGGCTGCCCAGGGAGGTGGTGGAGGCCCCATCCCTGGAGTCATTCAAGGTCAGGCTTGATGGGGCTCTGAGCAACCTGCCCTAGGCAGGGATGTCCTTACTTGTGTAGGGAGGTTGGACCAGCTGACCTCTAGAGTTGCCTTCCAGCCTGGAACATTCTAGGATTCTAGGTTTTCTTATTCCCCTTCATGTTGTAAATTGTGCACAGACAATTATTCAAGCCAGATTGCTCACCCTTGTTGCAGGGCGGTGGCCAGCAGCTCTTGAGTCAAACTGGTCCAAAGTTGCCTGCAGCTCCTGAGTCAAACTGGTCCAAAGTGGCCTGCAGCTCCTAGGTCAGGCTGGTCTAAATGCTTCTAAGGTATGGTGTGTAGTGGAGGATGCTGTCAGCCACGCCGACAGTGCAATTTGTCAGCCACTCTTCTCATTGACTTAAAACTTTGCCAGCCGTTAACTGGTTAGAGTGAAATTTCCCATGGGTGAGTCCTGCCCCAGATGGTCCTTCCAAATATTTTTGTCTATTTTGTGAATGTCTTTTTTCTGAACATGTGTTCAGAATGTTTTGTGGTTATGTATAAATATGTTTTCTGTGCTTAAGGATGAAGAGAATATGTAGTTCTGAGTACTGGAAGGCAGGGTTGACTCTTTCACATCTGCCTTCCCACCAGGGAAGGAGCAGGACTTTCTGCTGATCCAGGAGACATTGAAGAAGACAAAAGTCAAAGGGCTTGTGCTTGCTGGTGGGAAAGGGAGAAAAGCACGTTGTCATTAAGCAGAGAATTCCCAATTCAGAGCAGATTGCTTCAGGAAGGTGGTGACAGAGGGGTGTCTAATCCCACCACAGCAATTCCTCTGGGTGCCCACAGCAGGTCCACATGTCTGAGGTGTCCTGAGTGTCCTGAAGCTGTGGAGAAGTGTGAGCGGCCGTTCCCTTAAACAGGGCACCTGCACATTTCTTGTTTGGCAGCTTTGTTTGGTTTTTCAGAAAGTGAGAAATAAATAAGTGGCCTAGAAAAGGAAATTTAAGGCCATGGAGCCAAACACCCCAAACTGGGAAATGCCAGAAAGAAGGCAATTGGACAGTCTTAATTCAGGCCTCTTACAATACCCTTGGCAGGAAACCTTGACCAGGCTTCAGATGCCCTAACGCTGGCTGCTGCTGTGTGGGAAAGCAGCAGCTCCAGAGGTGAAACTTGGGGTGACTGCTGCCCCCCTGGATGTTAAGTCATCTCGCAGCTCAAAGCCAAGCTTGGAGGGCCTGTGCCAGTGGCGAGCCTGGCCTCTGTGGCAGGAATTAAACCATTTTCTTTGTTCACCTCCACGGCACCTGTTCTGAGCTGTATTGTCAGAAACAGGTAAAATGAAGTTACAGGCTTCTAATCCACTTGGAATGCGGCAATTACCCCTGGTTGAGCTGAATCCTGCATTCCTGGGGGATTACCGGCCAGATCTGCTCGAGCTGATTAGCATTTAGACTGCTCTAAGCTTACACACCTAAACACGGATTTACATACGTGATTAAAATGCATTTGCTGCCCAAAAAGCTTAGTCAGAGGGGCGGATTCTCCCAGCGTGCCTACCAGCAAAGGCGCGCACGTTTTGTCTTGCCCGAGAGAGAAGCAGGGGCTTTAATGTGGGACCTGCTTGTTCTGCTGAAGGTCTTTGAAACCCTCATCTGTGTAAAGCCAAACACGCTGCAGCACATGCTGACTCGGGGAGGTGAAACCTCGGAGGAGAAACTGAGCCATGCACTTAGTTTCCATTGCTTTTCCAAACAAGCATCGCAAGCAACCAACATCCCCTTGTCTTTGCTGCAGCCAGCCATGAGGTCACGCAGGCAGCCCAGTAAAACTCATCTGAAAGCCTGTTAAGTTCACCACATGAAAGTGGTTGCCAGCCAACTTTCCCAGTTAAATGGCTGTCTGCTTTAAGTGGCTCTAACTCTACCTGCTGCCTTTTGGAAGTGAGCATCCCTGCCTCCGATGTGTCTCCTGAGTTTGGGAAGGAGGAGCAGCTCATAGTCTTGCTGAACAATCTTCTCCATTTTGACATAATGACTTAATACGGTGCTTTCCCTAGCTCGGAGACTTTGGTGGTGATTATCTTACAACTGAGCCCTATTCAGGTTTCAATTTCTATTAAATAAGCTAAATCGACAGCATTAAACAGTTGCCTGTTTATTCTTTTTAACAGGAAATGAATTTAAAAGAGACGCAGCCACCCGTGAAGAGCTGTTGAAAGCAACGATTGATGGGAGGGAGGAGGTGGTTTCTCACCAAAACCTTAAAAAAACAAACAAACTGTGCATAAAAATGAAAAAATAATCACTTTTCAAATAGGGGAAATTCAGCTATGAGTGTTTCTCTCTCTTTTCTGACTGGTAAATCCTGGTGTGCAGAGGGAACCGCATGAGGAAAAAAGAGAAATGAAAATGTGATCCAAGAAATATTTATTTATATAAGGAGAAATAAGTGAACTTCAGGGAAAAAAATGGGTCTCTGGTGTTAGGAAAAGGCCAATCTCAGGGTGTCAGTGGCAGGATGCAAAGCTTTTCACCCCCTGTGTTGCTGGCTGAGATTTCCCTCGGGCCAGGGGAGCCTGCAGCTGCCCAGGGGTGAGAGGCAGCCTGCGAGGACCGACCGTAGCTCGTCTCTTGGGGGGCTCGGAGAAGTCCCCTCCACGTGGGCTCTCACGTGGCCCTGCTTCACCTTCAGGCTTTGTGACCACTCCTGGTGCTCTCCACGGCCACTCACTCCTGGTGCCTTTAGCAGTTGCCTTATCCAGAAGCTGTTTGTCATGGGCTGTGGCAAGAGGTGATCTCTGAGGCAAGACAAAAAGGCTGGGTGAAACTGGGAGAAGTCCTGAGGATGCTCTGCCCTGGTGTTGGCTTTCAGGGTCTGTGCTCCATTCCCTCACCTGACTGTTCTGGGGTGTACTGGCAGGCAAGGGAGCAAGGCAGGTGGTTCTGACCATTTTTAAGTCATCTTTCCTTCCCATGGTTTCTCATTTCTCTTTGCCTGTGCACCTCCTCCTCTCTCCCCTTACATCACGGGACAAGCTCCTGCTCCAGCTCCTTGTTTGAGAAAGCTTCCGATCTACTGTGAGCTCTTCCTCCCCCTGATCCTCATTTAGAAAGGGGGAGAGCTCTCCTTCAGCTCCCTCTATTCCACAGAAATGATTGTGGAAGGGGGGTAGGCTTTTCCTTCTGTCAGACCTCAGTTTATTTACAAAGAAATAGATAGGCCTGAATTTGAATGAGAGCCTATTTACATCTGGTCCAGGAGAGGAATTGTTTGGGAACTCTTCATCCTTAGGCAAAGATAATATTGGAATCTGCCAAGAAAGAGTCAGCTTTGAAATATTCTTTTCTTCTAACTGTGAGTAGGATTCAGCTTCAGTGGATGTTCTCTGGAGTAGGATTCTCTGTGGGGTTGATGAAAGAACCACGTGGTTGCTGTGGCTTCCCCTGGCCAGGTCCTCCCAGTCCCCCAGGTCCCTCCATGGCCACCTGCAGTCTTCTCAGGACTCCATTCCATCGTGGCAGCTCCCTGGCTGTGGTTGAGCCAGCACTGAGGACATGGGTGCTGGGGTGCAGCAAATCATCTCGTTGCCAGTACCTCCTCCTCCCAGGAGCTCTTCACTTGGTCCTTCAGCTTGCAAAGAACACCTATCAGTGTGAGTTTTTGCAGATACTATTTTCCTTTCCCTTTTCTTGGCTTATCTGCTTTGGCCAGGAAGTGTAAAACACTGGNGGCCTTCACGCGCCCCGCCGCTCGCAGCCTCACTGTGTGGCACAGCCCTGTGGTCACTGCTGTGGCAGCTCCTCGCAGTCCCCTGCTGCTCCAGGTGTTCTCTGGAAAGCAACCATTCCCCAGGGAGCTTGGCAGCCAGAGTCAGGATGTCACAAAATGCACCCCAAATCACTCAGGGGGTTACGGTTAAGCTGGGATTTATCAGTACAAGGATCACCTAGAGCAAGCTTCCATCCCCTGGGGTGCTCTGGGGATCCAGAGCAGAAAATTCCTGGGGAAGGCCAAAACAGGGGATGGACGAGGTATTTGCTCTGCTATCCTGCGCGTGGGACCATGTGGTGTTAACCTCCTGGAGATCCCTGTGCTGGCAGAAGGCCCCCTCACAAGGTGGGTTGCATGGCACCTACAAGGGGACCCCATGGAGTGGAGAAGGGTCTGCAGGACATGCAGCTGATGGCCCCTGGGGGGAGAAGGAAACCTTGCCATCCTCAGTGACAAATCCAGGCTAAAGCTGTCACTTCAGCCAGTCTGGCCAGGCAGGCATGTGACCTGGCTGGGAGTTCTTACAGGGAAAGTCTTCCTGGTGTCCCAGTGAGGATTTGGCTCTTAGGCAAACTCCATCTTCAAACACATAAACAGAACCAAACGTGGGGAGAGCCAGGTGAATTGAGGCCTCCAACTTGAGCCCCAGTTCTTTAGAGATTTCCAGATTTTCTTTTGAAATCACGGGATGTGAATTTGATACGCGTGGTGAAAGGGGAAGAGTTACAGCTTTCCCATTCATGCACAATTTACCTTCTTATTTTCCTTGATTATCTGGGGGATATTTGGTAAATCAAGCTCCCCCGATGGGGCTCAGGATTCTGATTCTATTTGTGGGGTCCCGTTAGTAGCGAGGCAGTAAATTACTGCTACTTTGTTTGAAAATTTTTTTAGCCACAGTACATTAGCTCCTTTTGTTTGCTTTTCCACTGACAGAGTGTACGTTTTTATTTGAGAATTTGTGTTTCTTGAATGTGTCATTTATAAATAATACAGGGTGTGAAATTTGAAGGTCACAGCACACAACCTGAAAAAGAAACCACCCTGAGTAATGGTGAGTAAGATTTCGGGGTAAAAATCTTTCACAAAATCCTGCACTGGATTTTTTTCTAGAACCTGGGTGTGTGCAGCGAGTGTCTGACCATTATACATAAGGTAATGATATATAATAACCTTTTCCTGGCTCATCCAGCTATCTTTGTTTATTTGAAAGATTGATAGATCAGAGGGTCAAGGGACGTGTTTTATTGTAAGTTTCTGTTCCAAATTTCCTGACATTTTTGGGTTTAAAAAAAATAGACCTTTAAAAGGCACAGAAAGGGCTAATAAGAACCAGATCCTAAAGTGATGCTATGTCAAAATGTCAAAAATAACAGCTTTTCTTTGACTCTGCAGCATTAATCTTAAGGCACATACCTTTCTCTACACCCTTCCTTTAATAGCTTGAGGTTTTTCTACGTGGCTCTTTACTGCAGAGCAGCTTCTAAGATGACAACAAAATCCCTTGATGGTTTTCAGTAGTTGGGTTTATAGCTGGATGTGAACATTTGTTTACTTATTCCAAATCACTTCTTTCTTTTTTTTTTCTTTTCCTCCTGATAAAGTTTAGAGGCTTCCTACTTGTGCTATAAAACTGGTTCCTGAGTAAAGGAAAGCTTCATTTCCCCTTGCCAGATGATAGCGTCAAAGTGATCACCAAGACATCTGTCCTTAGACCTGGAAGTTGACTGGTAAAAGGGGAGGCAGATGTGAAGGCTCAGACGTGTGGTCAGAATTCACGTTGGCATGAAGGGCAGGGTTTGTCCTGCTTCTCTCCAAAAGCAGTGGGATTCAGCTGCTCAGCCCCAGGTTATTTTATGGAAGTCTGGAGGCATCTGTGCTCCAGTTTCCCTCCCCAAGCCCTCCCTTCCCTATGGCCCAGGGCAATCTCTAAGCTGCTAATTATCAGAAAGCAGCAATTAATTCTGAGGATCCCAAATGCAATGAATGTCAGACATTGACATCTGAAAAGCTGTAAAGCCTCGGGCAGTGATCAGCCTGCTCCAGTTCAGTAAATTATCCTTGGGTGGCACTAAACCCTCTAGATAGTAGCATGGATCCCAGATTGAGTCTTGCACTTCCTCAGTGCTGAGGAAACTCAGAATCATGGAATCCCAGAGTGCTGGGGGTGGGCAGGGCCCTCTGGAGATGCTCTGGTGCCACCCCCCTGCTCCATCCAGCAGGGTCACCCAGAGCAGGGGGCCCAGCAGCGCCGGGTCCAGGTGGGATGGGAATCTCTCCAGAGGAGACTCCACAGCCTCTCTGGGCCAGGCTCTGACACCCTCCAGCATCTTCAGGCTGGGTGAGCTCCCTGTTGCTGACTTTCTTCAAAGAGAATGCTATATAGAAAGTTCTATATAGAAGATTTCCAGCAATCTGAGCTTGGTGGTGGTGCCAATACATGCATCCAAATGTAGCATCAGACTGGGCTAATGAGGATAATCCAAAGCTATGAATGAATGAATGAAAATGCTTCTTCCCAGGCTGGTGTATTAAACCACACAGTGTCAGACCCTCTCGTGTGTCTAACGGGCTCGTTCTTTTAGACAGAGCTTATCAGCTCTTTAAGTCAACCATCACTAAATATATCTGTCTTGCAGTCACAGTCTGAGACACCTTTTACATTTCTTTTTGCCAGCATATGACAAAGAACAAGTGAGCTGCTAAAACTTCTGGTGCACTAAATCCATGCAATAAGCAATGTGTGAGGCTGGTGTCCCAGCTGCCTTCCTCCAGCCAGGGCAGATGGTGGCTTTATGTGCTGCACTGCAGATTTCAGCTTTCAGATCCAGAATTAAACTTAGTCTCTGGTCCAGCACCTGGAAACAGTGTCTCAGCAGCTGTAGGTTTGCTTGAGAGAGGTGTGGAGATGTTCCTTCCCAGAGAAGTGGTGTTGTACGTATCTGTAATGGGAAGTAACTTGGGCACCTGGATTAAAGCTGTTTTCAGGCTTGCAATGGCTTGAACTGAGACTTTAATTTTAGCTTTTCTTTGAATATTCTGAAAGATCAGAAGGGCATAAAGAAAAGGATAAGTGAAACAGCAATTCTTCTCATAAACCAAACATTTCAGGGTCTAATCCTGCATCCCCATCGTGCTTTAACCACCCAGTGAAACCAGCAGCACAGCCCACGCAGTGCCTGCCGGGGGGAAGGTCTCACCGTGGGCAGCAAAACCCCCCTCCAAGCAAAGAGGGTGTTGATGCTCTTAGATGTGTCTTTGGTAATTTAAGATAGAGTAACCATGTGGTCACAGAGGAGATTAACATTCCTTGGCCGGAGAGGACGAGCTTTTATTTTGAAAGCCACCTGGGTTCCACTTAAAAGTAGGAGAATGCTTCAGGATTTATTAGGACCGGGCAGGCTCCTATTTAACAATGTCAAGACAGAGCTGTGGAAATACACCCCCTTTTCTTTCTGGAGACACACACCGCGCTACGTTTCATCCCTGCACAGCTGCTGCTATTCTGTAACATCAAACCAGCGAAAAATTTGGCCACGAAGGATACCTAATATTTGGATTTTAGATGCAGTGTCTCCAATTTATGTGCTTAGAATCATGAAGATGACTTATGATGTGTTGTGTTTGCATTGGCAACGGCTCAAACCCAGAAATATATTTCAGGCTTGGCTTTCCAGATATTATCTCAAGTCATTTAAAAGTTCATTATAGGGCACCCGCTAGTGCTGCTATAGTAAAAGGGCTGTCAGCATTTTTCAAGGGTTTATAACTCAGCCATTAAAGAAAAAAAAAAAATCTCTGTGGGCTGAAACTTGGCATTCAGGGCCCAGGCCCAGCAGTAAACTGTTTTTACAAATTAAAAAAAAAAAGCAGTTTGACTATTATTAAATTATAGGTGGGCTAAATTTGATTTCAGAGCTTTTTCAGGCTATTCTCCCATACTTCTGCAAATTAAAATGCTTCCAAAATGTTTTTTTGTAGAGTGCTGCTCTAAACTATGGCTTAGCTTTTGTTATGGCCTTGAAACCCTGAAATTTTAACTTAAAATAGAACGATGGTGCCTATCCCAGCATAGCACTTTTCACCTTCAAAGTGCCTTACGAGCATTATCTCATTAATGTACATAACAGCCTCCCCATGATGTAAGAGGGATTATTATCCTCACTTTATAGCTGGAGAGATTGAGCCAAAAAGGTTTAAGGCTGTTTTGAAAAGGACTTAGTTGCACAAATCCCATGTGAGCTTTGATTGGCTTTGGGTGTCTATTTCCCTTTGGCTCTTCTAAAAATCACAACTGAAGTGATTCACCCCAAACTACTCAGAGCCAGGATTAGAACTCAGACTTTCCGATGGCTGGTGCCACTGGACTGGTTGAGTCTCACACTAATTGCTTTGTAGGTATCAACCATGGTGTTTCTAAGAAATTATTCTTTAGGTCAGAGGGAGTTAACTCGGGGTGTCTGGGGAGCTCCTTGGTCGCAGGGAGGCTGTCAAATGAAACCTGGTAGAACGTGGCGTGTTCTAAGAGCGTGGCCAAGTGACGCGGTGTCGTCGTCGTGTGCGCGAGCAGCGGGTCCGTCCTGTTTCTTCAGCCCTGTTTGGCTCCTGCGGAAAGCAGAAAGGAGGAGTTACCCCCTTTTTTCTTGACCTTTGGTCTCAGAAGGAGGAGATGTTAATGCTGATGGCACCAGAGATTAGCTGACGGGGTGACCTGGACAGAAACCTGGCCACAGGCAGGACCTATTTTATATGTTCTTTGCATGGTTGTTATTAAAGGGAGGGGATGGTGGCAGTAGCTTCGGAGGTTTGATGAGCTCTGGCAGGTGAGAGTTCGACACAAGGAGTAAAAATAAAACTGAGCATTTCTTCACCCTCTCTGCGCCGGGCAAGGGCAGCAGTGGGTGGCTTTTGTGCATGCCAGGGGAGGAATGCTCATAATTCCCTATGCCTCAGTAACAGTCCAGGGCTTTTTGGAAGCACTGTTAGACCATCAGCTCATTTTCACTTACAGAACTGCTTTATGTGAGAGAAACATCTTCTAACCAAGCTTCCAAGTGCTTGAAACCTGTCTCGTTTAAATCTCATCTCAGCTGATCTGATTTATGTTTTGGATGCAACATTTATGGATTTGGGGACTGAGCTCAGCTGAATTGAGCAGATGTGGTTTGGTTTAGTGTTTCTGTAGTAGTTTGTGGAGGAGGGTGGAGAACACTTAGAGAAGAGGCAGAAGCTCCTGCAGGCTGTTTCCATTTGTACCTTTAGAGAAGTTGCAGCAAATCCTTCTCTAGCCTTTGGAAACCTACCCTCCTATGTCCTTATTCCTTTATTTGCCTCTCTTGTATACCAGAGGACCTTTAAAATGTTCTATTTACGGTGGTGTTTGTCAGCAAGACCATCACAGGACCGAGGCCGTTCCGTGTTCTCTTTTATCCTGGAGCTGTCTGCAGCAGTCGTTGAAAGGTTATCAGGAATTATATAAATGACTGCGGGATAGAAGTGGTACATGGGGTAATTAAGTGTGGTTATCCAGCTCTGTGCTATTAGTGGGATTTTATTAAACCCAGATTGTGGAGAGAACCCACAACTACGTGCGCCCACTCCGATTGTGCTTCCCGGTGAGGTTACTAAGATAGCAAGTCCGAAACAGTTCTTGTCTCGCATGCAGCAAGGATTCTGGAGAGCTGGAAGGCCAGCCTGACACCCCCTGATGGCAAAAGCCATCAGACCCTGTTGTGTGCCTTCACCGAGGGCTGGGATCTCGACCCCTTTTACCCCATACCCAGATTTCCTCCCCGATTCGATCCGTGGGAGCGCAGGCTGCAGTTGTATTTTGCCCAGGCTCATAACCTGCACGTTGAAAAGGTGAGGCAATGGGTGAGAAAACAAAAGGTGTGGGTGGTGCCTTTGTGCTGAACCTTTATCCTCCTGGCTCCTCGGGACCAAATGAGGACAGGGATGTCCTGTAGAAAGTGCTGCACAAACACAGCTTAGCGTTGCACAGATGGAATACAAAGGAAAGAGATACTGAGAGAACATAATGAAGGGAGTAGCTGGTAAAGACATGATTAAAATAAATGATTGGGGAAGTGGATTAGTTAGGCAAGTTAGTTGTCTAAGCTGGTTTTTATACATGATGGAGATTTTCCTCAGACTTTATTGCTGGAGTTAACAGTAGATGTAGCTGAGAACAGCAGAGCGTAAGCAGCACAGCCCAGGTCTACTTACTGACAGGCTTTTGTTGACCTCCTGGGCTGGCTCTGAGCGTTCAGGAGCTGAGTACAGCCTCTGGATTTCTCTCTCATTCCTTGGCCTCCCTGCTGAGCCAGCCAGCAGATGATAATGGGTTTTGGCTGCTAATGACCACTGTTAGATTTGAACCTGTGACACGGAGATGAAAGCCCACGTATTCCATTCCCCGTCCTCGAGCCATCTCAGGCTCTGCCTTTAAAGAATTTAATTAAATGCTGAATACAGTTAACTAGAAATAGCCCTTTTCCTGAACGATGCTGAATGCTGTCGTGTTTGACAGGAGAAGGCAAACGAATGGATTAGAAGAGATTAATTTTGATAAATTTTTATTTTTCATTCTCTATCTTAACAAAAGAACTCCCGATCTGCTTGCTCTTACCACGAGACCTATTTCAAATTTAAGATCAACTTTAATGCTCTTAGCGAGGCAAATACCGAGTGAGGAAAAAAAATCTCCATCTCCTGGATATGATCCTTCCTCCTCATCTGTGTAGCTGGTGCTTCCAAAATCACTGACATCTGCTGTCTGCACTGTGATGAAAAATGGCTCCGACGTCTTGACTTCTGGGAGATTCATTTCATATGTTCCCCTGTTTCGCGGAGCTAACTTGAGCAGAGGCAGATCTGCACAGGCAGAGGTACCAAAGTGAGCAGCCACCTTTCTGATCCCTGTTTTTCACCTTTATTGGTAAGGAAAAAGAAGAAAGAGAAGCGTTGTGTAGTGATGTTGAGAAAGCAGAGAGGATCCGTGGGTGTAGGCAGGAGAATTGCAGCACTACTGCAGTGCAATGAAAATTCCAGAGTGTATCCCTTTCATTACCACGCAAAACTATGTGGGACCCACTGCCTGCCCTCAAACATCGATTGCCAAGCAGTACTATTTTCTCCTGAACCTGAAAGCCACCCCCTTTGCCTCTCTTTCAAAGCCAAGGATGAGATTTCTTCCAACCGAGCTGCAATTCTTTATTCCCCCTTTTTGCTTTTTCCTTACCAGATTACTTCTTAACGCTGGACGAACCGATGAATAACATCACCACCACCCTGGGCCAGACTGCAGAGCTGCACTGCAAAGTCTCTGGCAATCCTCCTCCGACGGTCCGCTGGCTGAAAAACGACGCGCCGGTCGTCCAGGAGCCCCGGAGGATCTCCTTCCGGGCCACCAGCTACGGGTCTCGCCTGCGGATAAGGAACCTGGACACCACAGATACCGGCTACTTCCAGTGCGTGGCCACCAACGGCAGGAAGACTGTTTCTACCACTGGGGTGCTGTTTGTGAAATTTGGTAAGTTTTCTCTTTTCAAGCTGTTGAAGTGTCACTTAGAAAGGCAACTCTGGAGGAAGTTGTGTTTATCCAACGCAATGAAAATGATGTCATCGGGTGGTGGCCTCAGGTTGCCCCAGGGGAGGTTGAGGTTGGAGCTCAGGAACAATTTGTTCCCCTGCGGGGCTGTCCAGAGGCTGTCCCAGGCTGCCCAGGGCAGGGGGGGAGTCCCCGTGACCCCTGGAGGGGTTTCCAAGCCCCCTGTGGAGCTGTGGTGCTGAGGGACGTGAGGGAGAGAGACCTGTCAAGTAAAGAAGCACTTTTTCTTCAAAGTTTATATCGAGATAATTGTCTTCAGAGCTGATCTTACAACTGAAAGATTCCAAACAAGAAACAGGTTTTGTGTGTCTTCACCTCCACATTCAGAGGGAAACAATTCACCAAGATGATGTTCACACAGAGTCTGAGTTAATCCCCCGAGGAACTGGACAAACAGCACACAGTGAATGATGGATGTGATGAGTTTCATGGCCCTTTTTCATAAATCTTCCACATTTGCTGAATTCTGATACGAAATTAGCCATTAGCTGTTCTCATAAGGCAGTTGTCCTTTAGCTTCTAGGTGAAACCTATGACATTTTTAATCTGACAAATGATACTTTAATAGATGCTCCTGTAGCAAACAGTGAGTATTTTGCTTTTTGCTGGCCAGAGCAATATTTAATCTCACAATTCAGTTTCTAGCACAAATGCTTTGAGTGTGGACTTCCCTGAACTCTGCTGCAGCCAGCATTTCAGTCTGGGCTGTGCCCGAGCCCGCTCAGGCCTTCCAGCAGCCTGGACCAAGGCAGCTCACAATGAAACCCTCTCAACTGAGGCCAGAGCAAGTTTGATCGCTGCATCTGAATCAGGCCTGGGATGAACTCCCTGATAAATAATGAATCTTGAGAGAGGGAACTGATCCTGGTTTCTCCCAGCTACGCTTCCAGCATGCTTTGTCTGCAAGCCTCCCGTGGTTTGCCGTAGGCTTTTCCTTGATGGCCTGGGACAGTTGAAGTGTGGGCTGGAGGAAGGCATCACCTGTTCATTGTCCTCGTCTCCAGGATACAATCCAGTCTTTGGTCCTGAGAAACTGCAGCTCCTCTGTTAAACTCCATAAACCACAGCCAACATGACAGACTGTTTCTTTTAACTTTTAAAAGGTTTGCAAAAGCTTCCTGCTCGCTACCTCGCCGTAACTCATCACGCTGTTTTTCTTCTGTCACTTTTCCAGGTCCCCCGCCAACAGCCAGTCCGGGATCATCGTAAGTTGTTTCATGTCTCTTCTGTCCATTCATTACTCTTCCATTTTAGCAGACAGGAGTTCATTTTTCATTTCGTGTGGCAGGAGCACTTTTACGTTCCGCTTTAAGTCAGATAGTACAGCAATTTATTATAACTGAATTTTATCTGCCTCGTAGATAGATTTTCATGTTGTCATGTCAACTCCTATTTCTTACCCTAGACTTCTTAATTTCCAGTATTATTACCTTGAGATCCTCTGGTGCCTTTGGTCTGTGAACTGATTTCAGTGTATGAATCCACAGCTATGAGTAGAAACTGATCTTCATACACATCATGTTCTGATCTGGAAAACAGTTATCACTACAGTTATCACCAGAAGTAGATTTTACTACCTGGGGGCTTCCTACTGATTTTAAGGGGACTGATGGTTGTGAACTCTGTCTCTGTCTGTACCTTTATTGGCAAGCTGTCTTAAAACAGAGGTTTCAGAGATGTGGGTGAGACTAGTGGCTGTTTTTACAACAGCTCCCTGTATCGTGGAGCTCAGGTTTGGTTCTTGCCACTGGGTCTGAGGAGTTGCCACGGTGTTGTATTTTGGCAGTGGAGCTTCTGCCCTGGGTAGCTTTTCGAACATACATTTATTTTCCCTTCTAGTTTCAAGATACACGATCAAACTTGCCCACCTAATGTAGTCCCCAGTTGTTTTCAAGTGTGCCCTTCAGCTGTTGTGAACTTTGAAGTAAATTTGGTGATAGAATGTCTAGCTTGTTCACAGCTCATATGCATGGAACAACACCTCTGCTGAGGGCAGCTCCACCATTGGAAGAGAAATATGGTACCACCAAAACCATGAACTGAAGCTATTAATACAGTTACAAGAGATGCAAAAGCTTGGGGATGTCCATGTTCCTGACTGTCCTTACAAAAGATTGTTCACCAAGGATTGCAGAGGATACAAATCAGGGGAAGCATCTGCCCACAGAAGGCCATGCTAGGATGCCCTCTAATGGAATATCACAAAATATGGTCTCATCTTCCCTTCTGGAGGTACCTGGCACAAAGTTACTGAGTTTATTTTGGAAGGGGAGCTTTTTGCTCAGACTTAGGCTCCGTTTTCTGCTTGAGGTGTTTGGAGGAGGAAAGCTTCATGGTGCTGTGGGAAGCAGGGGCTGTTGTGCTCTTTAACAGTTTGGAGACTTACTGAGTTGAGAAGATGTGTATTTTGTGTTTGCTTCCACCTAGTCTGGAGTTTCTGAAATGGGTCAGGTTAAGCAACATGTCCTTGGTGGTCAGAAAGCCACAGGAGAGCAGGGTGAGCACAGAAAGCAGAGAGCTGTGCTGGAATTCCACTGTCTAGACCACTCAGGATTGCCTCACTTATTTAAAACATAATAGATTTGGGAACCTTTATCCCATTTTTCTTTTGGGTGGGGTTTTGAGTAATTTTTTTGCACCCCTGCAAAAAGATGACGACAACTTAAGGAGCTAAAAGCCTCAGGCAGTTACAGAGAAGCAACAGCAAATGGTCCCTCTAATTCAGTGAGTGTTGCCCTAAGCAAAAAGGGGATGTTTACAGAGCATCATCCAGACCATGATTTCAAAGCAAGCCAGTGGCATGAGTGCTCCAGAGAATGTGAAAAGTTTGCCCAGAGAAGCTGGTAGATGTCCTGTCCCTGTCCCCATTGCAGGGGAGGTGGCTGGGGCTCTGAGGACCCTGCTCTGGTTGCAGATGGCCCTGCTCCCTGCAGGGGGGTGGACCAGGTGACCTTGGAATGTCCCATCCCACCCAAACCAGTCTGTGCTTCTATGAAAAAAAAAAGTGAGATGTCCTCTTTAATAGTTGACTTTATAGTTGTACCTTACAATTGTAATCAAACCAGATATTTAATCACACTTCATTACCTCGGGAGGTTGTGTCTGGTAAGAGGTCTTTGGAAAGAAACGTGGCCAAAGAAATGTGCAGAGGGATCTTTGTTTTCCAGAATGGAGAACATTTACATTCCTGTAGAAGCTAACCAGATTTAATCTATGAAATAAGAGAATCAGGAAGGAGCTTATGACAAAGAAATGATAAACTTGGAACTCACACTGAGATTGTCCTGAACCTGGTTCGTATCTGCTGCCAAGGGCTTGAGTGCAAGAACCTTGCTGAGGGGAGCAGCTGATGAAGAGAAATTGCAACGAGAAATTGCACGTTGTGGAGCACAGGAGGGAAATTGCCTCAGCATCTCTTCCTTGCTGTCTGCTGTTCTTTCCATGCAAAACCCACCCTGTGGAGTCTACTCCTGTGTAGCCTCCTCCCCTGCAAGCTGGCAGACAAATCCCTGGCTATGAAATCACTGACAATTCAGTGGAAGTGCCCATGGTAAGAGCGAGCCCACATTACACAGGGCAGTCTGACAGAAGGGTTTGAAGGACTGTTGGCTGGAGGCAGCAGTGCTCTGCAGCACTTCCTACAGCTCTGCTGCATTTTCTGAAATACAAATCTGTTTTAGTTGTTCTGGAGATGAAAACATAGTTTTTATGATCCTTTGATTGCAAATTTCTTCAAGTGGAAAATCGTAGAATCATTTTGGTCAGAAAAGACCTTCAAGATCATGGCATCAGATAGCAAAAGAAGGTGGAAGGTCCTTGTGAGACCCCCCCCAGACTTTAGGTTGTTGTCTTGGTGCTATTTTAGGACTCCTCATTGCTGTTAGATGATTAATAAGTGTAGTCATGAGAAATAATCTGCTTTTCTCTGTGAAAACCAATGCCACCTATGCCAGCCTCAAGAGGTACTATGGTCAACCTCCTTCTGCATCACTTAAGACTCCCAGGAGTCCTATGGGGAAACACTTTCTTCATCCTGGGAGCTGGATCATAATACTGGTGCTGGTGCTTTTTTGGGTCCAGCTGGTTTCGGTTCCCCAAAATACACTGATGGGCACCTGTGTCTTGGTTCCCTTGGTGTGCAGGCTGAGCACTGGTGTTGACTGGGGCGGCTGGACACTCATTGTACCACATCATGGGGACACATCCTTTGATTTTATGGTGCTTAAACAAAGGCTAAATATGGAAAGCACTTGGAAGGATGTTGTGGAAATGGAAACTTGGAGAGTGTTTGTGTCTTATCAGCATGAGTTTCTTCTCCTGTGCTTTTCTCCTGTTGTCTTTATCAATCTACCACAAGTGGAAGGTTCTGTCCATTTAAGGTTTTAATTTGAGGACCATGCTTTTTAAAAAATCCATATGCTCTGCACGTTTTCTTTGCAGGAGATGTAAGTGCAGAGTTCTGCACTGATGTGATGGCAGGAAAATAGATGGGCCAGCTGTAGCTTAAAAACAAAAAGGTTAACTTCTGTAAAAGTCTGATTTGCAAAGTGGTCTGAAGCGGGTGCAAGAAAATCCAGCAGAAACACACCACTGCTGTCTGTAAGGACATCAGGACCCCAGAGGATCGCTGCAGTGCAAAGCACTGGCTGACCTGAATGTCCTTCCTTTAACTCTCTAGTGCTTGGCAAAGCTCAGCTTTAAAGCCCTTATCTGCCAGTTACATTCCATGACCATGCTCTGTGCCTCTGACATCGCTTATGAAGCTGCTTTTGTTAAAAAAGCCCCAACAAAACAGCAACAACCCACGCTCCTGCTTTATAAATAAATCATTCTTTTATCTTTTGTTTTGCCAGAAAGTGCTACAGATACAGCCCCAGCTACAAGCAGCTCACGAGCTGTGGGGAGAGTGTGAATGTCCCTGCCCCGCAGTCCGGATGCGTGCCCAGGAACCTGGGCGGCCACAGCAGCTCTGGCTCTTGGGCTGCTGGAATAGTTCCCCTAAACTGGATGGTGTCAAGGGCACCTCCACGACAGGCACGAGTCTGGGGGACCTCCCCTGGCAGAGGAGTCAGGTCCTGCTGGCTCTTGGTGTAAAAAGCCACCCTCAGCTGATTTAGCCCCTCCGGTTTTCCCTGGAATGTGTGATGCAAACTGAAATGGAGTAATTTGGGGAAGATCGAAGGGAACAGTTGGCTATTAACACACAAGCACCACTACAAGCCATCGCTTCTAGAAGTTTCCTGAATGACCGTGACTTCCGTGCTAATTTTAATGCTCCTGTGCTTTGCATCACTTTGAAACTCACTTTTTACCCATGGTGAAGTTTGGTCCTTTGAGGATGTAGAAGCCTGTGTCTTAACCTCAGCTCTCCCTGGTTGCTACAGAGATTGAAATCAGAAAGTGCTGAGGTCAGAGCGCAGCAGATTCCTGGAGATGAGAGAATTGAATATAACAATAGAGATGCTTTGGCCTGGAAGATGGGTTTGTGCCCAGTCTTTTCCATTATTGTTGTCTTTTTTGCTCATTCTGTGTCGTTTCCAGTACCTGGAGCGGTGACCCTGGGCTTGCCCTGAGCTTCACCCACTGCAGGAGAAATCCTAGATGCAAGTCACTGGAATCAGAGGATGTGGAGCACACTTGCACTCTGTTGGAGAACTGCCACAAGAGCTATAGTGGGAAAGAAAACAAAATTGCCTTTCTCCATGGTCCAGTCCAAAAATGAACTCGACAAGCCCTTCTAGAGTGTATTCCAGTGGGAAGAGTGCAGGAAAATGCTTTGTCTATTCAGTGTCAGAGCTGCACAGAACCAGTTTAGTGTGTTGGGAGCATGTTTCAAGAAAGGCTTAACCTGCAGGTGAAACAGCTCACTCAACAACACGGACTTGTGACTTGATTACAGTGCAAACACGGGGAGAGCAGCCTGGCAATGCTTGGAAGCATTCTGTACGGTCTCAAGACACGGTGGTTTAGGGTGCAGAGGAGAACATTGTCTAGCTCATCAATATTACTGCTCTTGGATGTGCTGTGGTTACTGCGTGGCAGAGACAAAAATCAGACTGGATGTGTGTACCACAGACTGGCACCTCCTGAGCAGAGCTTGTACGGTCCTTGTGTCGCTGCTGCTCTTCAACAGACCTTTAATTCTTCACGGAGCCCTTCCTGTCTATATATAAACTAAATATGGTATTGTTTTGGTCTTTATTTAACCACTGGGAATGAGGAGAAGAGGAGAGGGCTGTCATTTTAAGGGGCATTTGATTCATAAAGTCAAATGGGGTTTGTGATTCCCAGAAATAGCTTGCAAAGTTTGTGAAACCACAAACCCCAGAGGATTCTCCTATCCTCTTTTTCAGTGATTAAGACTTTTTTCTTTTTTTTCTTTCTTTTCGTCGTTTTTTTTTTTTTTTAGTTAGAGACATCTGGGTTTTTTAGTAAAACAGATCTTTTATACAGTGGCTCTGTGTGGCTGGATGTCAGCATGGTTCCTTCAACAAGAAAACGCATAAAACACTGGCCAGCATCCAGGTGAGATGGGCCAACTGTGTATTTGATTGTGGATGTCAACGAGTAACAGAGAGACTTTCCCCTTTTGGCCATAGCAGCTGAATTTTCTAGGTGAAAAAATGCTGATAAAGAGGCAGGAGCAGATTCACTGGAGAGTCACTCCAGCAGCACCCAGAGACTGACCTCCCTGTGCCCACTGCCTGCCCACGGCACCTACAGGGGAGNGTGGAGTCTCCTTCTCTGGACACTTTAAAGATCTGCCTGGATCTGTTCCTGTGTGGCCTGACCTAGGTGTTCCTGGGTTGGCAGCTGGGTTGAACTCAATCTCCAGAGGTCCCTTCCAACCCCTACTATGCTGGGATTCTTTGAGATTATTGGTTTCCAGACCTGTAATGTGTTTTCTTGGCTGTCACAGAAACTACCTCCTTGTTCCTTAGTGGCAGTAGAAATTCTGAATGAGGACTAAAGGCAAATCCCAGGGGTTTTGGTGCAGGATCTTTTACAGCCTCACTGGCTGTTGGTGCCACAGTGTGTACACACGGCACAGGATCTGAGACAGAAACCTGAAGTGGAATATTGTGTGTGGAGGCCAACATAAGTGTATCTGTGCAAAAAATAATCATGTGGTATGAAGATGAACTCTGAGTGGCTGATGCTGACAGAAACCATGTTACGTTCTGTTGCGTTACTTCATTTGAGTGAAAATAATACTCCTTTTGTTTGCCAGGGTCTGAGAGTTGGATTATCTGCTGTGAGCATACCAGTTGTGGAACTGGAATGTTTCCAGGGAGAGCTGGACTTGGCCTCTTTACTGGGTCTTTGATCTGGTGCACACTTATCATCTGGTGCACATTTATCTGCTGTGCCACTGTCTCACCTTCTCCCCTGTTCTGATTATTCTACTGCAGTTTTCTTGGTGACATTCCTGTAGGCACAGCAGGCAGCAAGGTGACTGCTGAGGCACCAGGGAGTGTGGTTTAGGAGGGGACGTGCTCTTGGACTTTCCTGAGCAAGCAAAATTAAATGAAGACCTGACCTCTGGGTAACTGTAGGGTTTAGGAGGCCACATTTGTGTCTTGTATTAAAAGAATTGGTTATAGACAGCATTCTAATGCCTTTTATTGACCTCAGAGTACTTACATAGCTAAATATACACATTATCTGAGAACCCCAGGATCCTTTGCCCCTCTACCTCCTCTTATCTCCCAGACCACATATGGGAAACTGAGCCAGAGTAAGATTAAAGGTGTTTCTCAGTTGTCTTCACTGCAGCTGAAGTCACACCGGTCACCTTCTCTGGGTTGGACACGAAGCTCATGCGTGTGTAGCCTGTAAGGAAACAGAATTAAGCTCTGTCTCTGGGTGCATGGGCCAAATCCTGTGCCCCTGGGTTATTGTTCTTGTCTGCTGTGGCCATGCAGTGTTCACTTTCCTGGGAGCAAAGCTGCAGAAGTTCTCAGGTCTTTGCCACAGAGCCCTACCCCAGCTCTTGCTGGTGAAGTGGGTTAAACTGTATTTTGTTATGCTGTGGGAAGTTGACACAAAAGAAACTGGCCTGTAGTTTGGGGAAAGATTAACCTTAGAAGGTGCTTTTCACTTTTGAAAGGGTATCTGATAAACATTTTTACAAATTTCAGATGAAGTGTTCCACTCTTATCTGCCTGTAGTGCAAACAGAAAGCCCTTCTCTCTTCACGTGGCACGGAGGAGAGCTGTGACACAACGTGGAGACAAAGCTGTATTATCTGAAAACAAATTAATTACACTGATGTCAATATTTTTTTAAGTAGGGAGGGAAAAATGAGCAAAGCACATTATGACTTGGACATGGGGAGCCAGAGTTCCCTAATCCATTTATGTAACGCAAGCAAAAAGCCAGCGTGCTCTTAAGAACTGGATTTGGTTTATTCTGCACAGGAGCACCCATAGCAACTACATATGCAAATAAATGTTTGGTATAGAAACGGCTTTTGTGTAATGCTACAGTCAGTGTTTGTAGAGTATTTGAACTTTTCTTTCTGCCAGGCTTTAACACAACCAAGCTGCATAGTCAGTAACCCCCGACGTCGCACGCGGGATTTGTAGGAGACTGAAGGAGTTGAAAACTTGACCCCAGCCTTTTGTCCCCTTGTCCTGAAGCCAACTTGTCCGCTTAAGAGCAGCACCGTTGCCTGCTCACCACATCTCTCTGAAGCACAAGTCTGGGCAGGCAGCTTAGTGCAGCATCTTGCTACACCCAGCTCGCTCCAGCAGCTCCCCTGGGATACCGAAGGATGGGGACCCAAGAGCTGCTGTTTAATTTTGTGGCAAAATCTGCTCTCAGCTCTGCATGGTGGCCTTCCTTAGGAAGGGGTGACACAGATCCTTGTGCTAATTCCCACTGCACATCCAAACAGAGAAAAGAAGAAGATGTACAGTGCATTTTTACAGTGAAATTGTTTCTTGGTGTGCCTGCTAAGGTCAGGAGGAGGTGAGGAGTTGTAACCCATGGTGGAAGGGAAGATGAAAAGGTGAAATTGTTTTTACTTGTTTAGGAAGTGCTCAGCTTTCAGCATTTTCACTGGATGTGTTCTAGACCGGGTTGGACAGGGCTCTGAGCACCCTGCTCTGGTGGGAGGTGTCCCTGGTTTTGTGTTTATGGAGATATTCTTTAACAAAACAAAACAAAACAAAACAAAACAAAAAAATCATTATGCACAGTCAGCAATTTGTATCTGACTCAGTCTGATAATAAACTGAGTCTTAAGTGTTAAACCAAATTGTCAGACCTGCCAAGTATTGTTCCCATCAATGTTATATGTGCTTCATGTCCCACAGAGTTCTTTTTCCCACTGAACTCCCTGGCAGGAGCTGTCTGGGTGGGAGTTCAATCCACCCCAGGACAGAGATCTGTGCTGCTAAGCTCCACATTCAGGCTGTGGCTAAGACCAGTTGGGGAAAAAAAAAAGTATTTGGTTTGATTAAAAATATGGAGCCAGAGTGATCTGATTTTATTCTGTGTCAAAATGAAGCTCAGACCATTGGTTCTCAGACAATAAATGTTGTGTAGCCCCTAGCCCGGGATATACTCCCTTGGGAGGAGGAAGAGGCTGGCTCTGCTTGAGAGCAGAGGTGTGACCTTCTTTTCCCATATTTCATCTGGTCTTCCCAGATAACAGCTATTTTGAAACCCACCCAAAAATGTCTTCTGGAGCTGCTGAAAGATTGCAGCAGCAATTTTGTCCAAACCGCTGTGTTTTTGTGAAACGTTCCAGTTTCCAGAAGATGTTTTCTCTCTAAGACAATTTTCATTAAAAAGGAAAAAAAAAAAAAAAGAAAGAAAGAAACCTCATTTAGCTCTAATCATAAGAGCAATTTAAATGCCTTACAAGGATTTCTTTGAGCCTGAAGGCTGTGAGGCAAGATCTGACAATATTACAATTAATTCACCCTTCCTGGACCGGGTCAGGTCACAGCACTGGCTAAACACAGCCCGTCTTTGTGCTGCTTCACTCTGGGAAGGGCTTGCCCTCAATGTGTGTCTTGTCCTCAGATGATGCTTTAGAGTGTCTCTGACTCTCGGGGGATTCTGCTCGGACAGCACAGTATCTCAAAGGTTCTGGCAGAGATTGTTGTTTTCTTTGCATTTTATTTACAACACGGTACCTTCTTTGGTGCCTCTTCATCTAAGAGGTGCTAACCCAGAGATGGGTGCTGTTGTTGTGGAGAGGAGGGGTGTCTCATGATGTAGCCCAAATGCCAGAGCCTCCTTCCTCCCAGTCCCAAGCTTTTGGAACTTCCTATTCTATTTCTGGGTGTTTGCTGGTCTATCTGAAGCAGTTAAAACCACAATGAAAAGCTACCAGACTGGATGCCAACCCCTGTGACTTCCCTCCCCTCCAGCCTGTGGTGGGATAAGGCAGTCAGCCTAAGGCTTTGGTGCTGCTGCTCAAGTACAGCCCTTGAATTTCTCTTGTCTGGCTTTTGCCTCCTTAGCACCTCTGTCCAATGTGTACAGGTGTTATTTCTGGGGAGCTAAGCATGAAGATCTTTAAATGTAGGAGGAAAGAAGGGAAATAATTGTCCAGCCTGGTACAAAACCCACTTCTGTCTGTCATGGAATGACTTAGACAAAAGAAACTGTGAATCTGTCATCTTTATTATTCTGATTTTCTGAAAGAGAAATTGATCTTCTGTCAGATGGAGCAAGTGGGTTTAAAAGTCTTGTATGGTCTTGTTTTACTTAAAACCCTGCAGCTTCTGGTCCAGTGTTTTTACAGAGCTTTCCTGGGCCTCTGGCAGTTTCCACAGCCCTGGGAGTGTAAGGGATGAAATAAAGAAACAGTCCCACATTTCAGAAACCAGTTAATGTCTGAGGTCACCTCCAAGGTACAGTGGGATTCTCCTCTGCTGTAAGGCCTTTAATTACAGGGGAAATCCTGCTTAAAGGCCTATAATGTTCCTGTGGTTGTAATAAAATACCCGGCGTAACCAGGTAATAAAACCTCAGTGGGCAAATCTCAATCTCTTTCTCATTTTGTTCTTCTTTTACTGTGGAGCGCAGCTGGTGTTGATATTCCTTAAACAAATCCTCGTTGGCTCTTTTCAGTCTGTGCTGTTGGGGAGCCGAGAGGAGGAGGAGCAGTGAGGGATCTGTTGGAGGTTCATCGGATGGTAATGGCGTGGGGTGGCTCAACTCTGGGCACAGCTTCAAGCAGGTCTTTGTTTTAGCTGCCAGCTGCCAGCCTCGCTACCAGCGGGCTGGAAAAGGGATTCAGCTGGAACGTTTGAAACATCAGGGTAGGGAAAGCTCCAGGTGCTTGTGGTAGGATTTATTCAAGATAACAGAAAGGAGTAATAATAATAATTGCGGTGTTGCAGACAAAGCGTGGGTGCTGGAAGGGGAAGAGGCAGTGTCTGTGGCCTCTGTGTGCTGGATTTGTTTCCTGTCCTAGGGTCTCTTTCACCCATGTGAAAAGTCATCTCTCTTTATGTGCAAACTCTTTCCTGCCCCCTTCCCATGGACACTGCTTCTTCCCCTTCAGATGGGCTCAGCACCAGGCACTTTTTCCCTCATGAGATATCCCAGGACTGGGGCCTGGAGCCATGGGCTGGACTGCTGCTTGTCCCTCCAAATCACTGTCCCAGACAGGAGCTGGGCAGCTGCAAATTTTCCTTCTTTACCACCCCCCATCTATCTTTAGATCTTCTAAATCTTCTTTAGGTGGTCTTCCCATCCCAAGGGACAAGGGACAGCACAAGAGGAACCGGCCTCAAGCTGCGCCAGGGGAGGTTGAGGTTGGAGCTGAGGACCAATTTCTTCCCCCTCCTCCAGGATTGTCCCAGGCTGCCCAGGTCAGGGGGGTAGTCCCCGTGACCCCTGGAGGGGTTTCCAAGCCCCCCGTGGAGCTGTGGTGCTGAGGGCCAGGGGTCAGTGGTGCCCTGGCAGTGCTGGGTTGATGGTTGGACTGGATGATCTTCCAGTTCTCCTCCAACCAAAATGGTTCTACAGCCACCTGAAAATCAGCAATTTAACAGGGCCACCCAATGACTTTGGCAGTCTCACTGTAATGAGCCAACATCAGGGGTGTTGTGAGCCAGAGCCCTGCGATGAGTGGCTGTGAAAGCCCACGTGGAGCTGGAGGGAACAATCCTCACCCTGAGCTAACAGTGCGGCTCCTTGTTGCAAGGACATGTCAATCACACCAAGCTCAACTCAAGAGTTTACCCTGGGCTTCCGCAGCCTTTAGGAGAACCAGTAGTTTCAGTCTTGGGGCAAGTGTTTATTCAGTCTAGTAAAAACATTAAAAATGGGACTAAATCTGTATTGACCCGGCGAGTTTTCACTGCTGCAGTAGGGTGTAAAACCTTCAGCATGAGTTCTCCTCTAAAGATAACATCGCGGCGCAGCCCGGCTGTGTGTAGTTACCTACTCAGTCCAAGTCGTGTGACTTCATCACAAAATCATTAAGTGAGAGGAGGAAGATTATAAGGTGTTACATTATTTAGCCTGATAATTAAAACCACGCATGACGCTCTCGCTTTGGCCGTTGGAAGCAATAACCCTGGGCGACTTCAAATCCTGTAAAAGGAGTTAATCATCGATTGCAGAACGTGTCAAGTTTATTGATCTTGTTAACAGCAAGGTATGTGTGGTTACCTCGGTGGGGAAGGAAAGCAGTTATCAGCTGACCTGACATTAGATGCTGTTATTGACGCCCGAGCCAACAAAGATCTGTGTTAAGCAAAAATGAATCACAAATGTTCCCCTGCCATAGTTTGCCAGGCAAATTTCTTGTGTCGGGAAATTGACTTTAAATAAATAAATTTTCTCTCCGTCCTGATTTTTGCTGGAGATGAATGGGCACATTCTTTTGCCACAGTTCTGCCTGG
The DNA here is from genome assembly GCA_013399075.1 of Chloroceryle aenea. Classification (NCBI taxonomy): domain Eukaryota; kingdom Metazoa; phylum Chordata; class Aves; order Coraciiformes; family Cerylidae; genus Chloroceryle; species Chloroceryle aenea. Next base: position 127,163 of record VWZY01009916.1, on the reverse strand, counting down.
CAGTTAGCACCGAGAACACTTAGCAACCCAATCCCCTTTCAAAGTTCACAGCTAGTTTAGGGCTTTGGAGGTTTTCAAGGTGAGAAGAGACTGTTGCAGTCCTTGGTCTAACCATGCTGGGGACTGCACAGCCTGTAGTACTCCTCTCAGGGATGTTATGTTCTGGATCTGGTGGGTCTGAATTAACAAGGGCAAATCCTTGGAAACAAAAAAAATAAGAAGTGTCATGTTGGTTTTATCTGCCTTTAACTTCTGAACGTGCTTGTTCTGTGTCAAGTCAAATGCCTCTGGAAGATTCTAAATATACAAACGTTGTTATCTTTACAACCCAACTCTTGACTTTCCAAAGCGAGTCTGAGAGGTCTCTTTGCCATAAGCTCCCGGGAATTGCCACCAGCTCCATTTCCACCTCTGATCCTGTGTTGTTTGGGCTCCATTTCAGCCATTCCACTGTTTTGTCTTGGGTGGTGTAAGGCCAGCAGATGTGGATTCGCTGGGGTCTTTTCGTGATGTGAGCACGAGCAGTGCAGGGGTTAAGTCGGTGACCAGGAAGAGATCTTGGAGATGTCTTCTAAAGTTCTTGGGTGCAAGGAGCTGCCCATGCTTAAAAGATCTGATTTTAGTAGGTGCTATCTAATGGCTTCTTCAGTTACTTTTGGAGCAGAAGCTCTTCTGGTGTATTTATATGATAGCTAAATAAATGCATTTTCTCTGTGCTACTGTTGAGAGGTCCATTGGTCTGTCTTGTAACAAGAAAATATGAATTGGAGCAGAATCCTTTAACCTTGGACTCAAAAGCATAGTAAAAGCCTCTTCTGTCCTGTTTAGCTAAGGTAGTTTCAGAAATCCCCTTGTGCAATTTTAGCATCCCATGGTAAATTTTAGCATTTATTTCAGATTCAGTGTTGTCGGTTTGTTCCTCCTCGACAGATGCAAATTAGCCCAGGCACAAATAGCAGATGAGGATTTGACTTTCTGTGAGAGCCCTTGTCTTTTGCAGATGGGAAAAGAATGGAAGATGATGAGAGAAAAATACTATTTTAGTAATGATAAGTGCAAAGGAATGATCTGGAGTACGTTTGCTTTGCCCTGGGAGCCGCCTTTGGGGCAATAGTTGGCATCAGGAGCTGTGGCTGTTTCCGAGCGATCTCAGATGTATGGGGATAAACCCAGCGGAACGGACAGGTTTCTGTGGAGCTGCTCCATATTTTTCCTCAGCTTGAATAGCCCAGGAATGTTCCTCCATGCTTGGCTTGTAAGGCTTTTTTTGTGAGACAAAATAGGCAATTGCACTCTTGCCAAAATAAAGCTCCTTGGCTGGATAAAGGAGCAGGGGTAGATAAAAATAAATACTAAAAAATAAATACCGGGTTTTCCTTTCATTTTCATCTCACACACCCTGTGTGTAAACTGCTGTGCTGAGGGGATGGCATGTGTGCATGCCTTTTAAAATGATGTTTGGCTTAATCCTCATCTAATTTTTTACGCAGTTGTAAAATACATGGTTTATATTACCAGACCATGATAAGAGTTAGTAGTGATGTGAACCAGCATTGTACCTACTAAAAGATAAAACCCAGCTTTTAGATTTGATAAAGTACAACTCCAAAACTATGCCAGGACAGACTTTATTAAAACAAGGTTCTAGAAACAGTTTTGTTATCTTAAATAATATTTTTCCAGTGAGGAAATGCATTAATATAACACATAGCTTGCATCTGACCTTATCAATACCAATTCATTTCAGAATTACAGCTGAAATTCTGGTGTCACGCAGCTCAGCCCTTGCTACCCGCAGAGGCAGGAGGAAACTGGCAGAGGTGCCTGAGCTTTCTTACAGGGAAATGGGAGAGCTGGATGTTGGGAGCACCTAGGGCATAATTTGCATCAAAGTACCCAGGCAATCACGGGTAAAATGTCTTAGAAGTTGGTGATCTATTCGCAGAGGCAAGTTAGCATAATTACTTCTAAGGCAAAATTTGATTGAATTACTATTGTCAGTTGCTGAAATTAAATGAAATAAAGCAACTGGGATAGTTTTATTCATTGGTAAATATGAAAAAAAAAAAAATCCATCTTGTAAACTTGGACAAGTTTGGAAAAATATGTGTCTTTTCCTTCTTGGGCCAACTGAATCAGGGAAATCATGGTGCTCTTTCTGAGGAAAGTGGATTTTTCACCTCGAATNTGAATTACTATTGTCAGTTGCTGACACGCTGGAAAAATAAAATTAAACAAAATAAAGCAACTGGGATAGTTTTATTCATTGGTAAATATGAAAAAAAAAAAAATCCATCTTGTAAACTTGGACAAGTTTGGAAAAATATGTGTCTTTTCCTTCTTGGGCCAACTGAATCAGGGAAATCATGGTGCTCTTTCTGAGGAAAGTGGATTTTTCACCTCGAATACCAATTTTTTTGCTGTGAATGAGCTGCAAAGTGGCACTCCCTTTCATGTTTTCTACCAGCCCCAAACAAGCCAGGCTCTTCTTTGAGTTGCTCAGACAAACCCTTGAAGCTTGCAGTGTTTGACCTTGCAAAATCGGATGTTTCCATCTCAGATATATCTACCACCACCATAGCAACAACAAATTGGAGGTCAGTATTTCCTTAATAATTCCTTTCATTCTCCTGCCAGAAAATGGGCAGGAAGGCGCCTTGCAGCGTGTTCCCTCTCTGGGTGTAGCAGGAGCAGAAGGCAGTGACTGGCTTGTTTGGTTTTTTTTAGGAATAAATATTTTAGAATGAATTTGACCTGAAACGCAGTTTTACACAATTCTTTCTTCAAGACAGGATTTTCTAAATTTAAATATGAATATTTTGATCCCCCAGCAGTTCCTGAATTGCAGTTGCTTCACTCTGGTCTGCGCAGGCTCCGCAGAGCAGCAGAATGCTTTTAAAGAAAACAAGCAAGTTCCCTGTGCCTTATCCCATTACCATTAGGGAATGGATGGACAGATCTTAATTTTCACTGAAGCATATTTTCACTCATGTTTGTTGTCTTAAGAATGAGTTTCTTATCTCAAAAGAGATCTTTTTTTTCACAAGGCATTCTCAGTTTAATATAACTCATGATACCCTTTAAAGCAGACTGGCTGTTCCCAGCTGAGGAGCCTCTATTTATGTGTGTCTGTCAGGGGCAGAATTTATGGTAGACCTGCAAGTTATGTGAACTTTAAATGTTTTCACAGTTGTTAAACTTGACCAGCTATTTCAATAAGACTAACTGCTCAAAATGGGTTTGGACTTAGTGGCCACCCCCAGCTGAAGTAGGAGTATGATGCTCAGAAACCCAGCAACCCCCCAGACTGGTCGTCAGCAGAGAAAAACACCAGATTCCTACCTTGACAGAATTCAGCTTCAGCAGGATCTGTAGAAACTTTTGTTAAATAAAAGGAGAAATAACTGATTTCTGCAGTAAGTTTGAGCTTGTGATCGTCACTGTTATTTTTGTAGCAATTGTGGGCTATGGTAATTATTGATGGGTGCAAATTTGGGGGCAGAAGCATGGTTTAAACAAGTTAACGTTATATGTATTATTTTTAATTAACTTGTGCTGAGGCATGTGTTTCACTTTTAATTCAAGTGTCAGATTTGTGAAGTCTGTTTTTCATCATGCTTAAGGTTAAAATATTAGGTCACCAGAAGAAAGACCTATTTGAGTCACATAAGACAAATTAAATGTTAGAAGGAAGGAGAGGGGAGGGAGGAGCAGAAATAAAGCTGTGACTTCAGAAAATAAGGTAAAGCAGGAAAGAGTTAGCGAGAGATAAAATGAGCTGCAGAAGTTCTGAAACTCATTTTGGAGGCTTCACTATTGACTCTTGGTGCTTACAAGGTTTTGTCTCGGTCAGGAACAGTTCAAAGCTGTATTTGCAGCATCCTGAGGCCCAGGAGTGAGCGGGATATCGTTGTCTCTAAGTCTCTCCTGGACAAAGAACAATCTGCAATAGTTTTATCAGGGAATAAATCAGGTCTTTAAGACACGTTGCTGGAGAATGGGAAGTTTGGATGTCCTTCCATAGAAGAGAAAGGAAAAAAATGCATAGGATGGAAAACCAGCTTGAAAATGAAGATACTTTCCCATAATGTTTCAATAGTCTGCGTGTTAGCGCCGTAAAAAGTCGTCGCAAGGCACTGCAAAATCTCTTGCCTCGGGTTAAGTGTTTTCATTTGTGATGTTCTCAGTTATGGATGTGTTATTTGCTATGTATTCCAGGGGACTCTCCTATCCTGTTGCAAAGGGAGGTGTGTATCGTGCAGTAGCAGGCAAAAGCTCTTTTGCTGAACCCCTCAGCAGTTTCAGTCGTCAGAATATCACCTTCCCGCTCACATAGGTCACATCAGTAGTTTTTGTGCATCCAAAAGCCATGAGATGTGTGACGAAGGAGTTCCCTCAGATCTCATGGCTTGATATCACTTGGACGAACAGAGCTGCACCCAGCTCTGATGGCTGGACACGGGTGGCCCCTGGAGATGTGCCAGTTGATCCATAGCACACTTTGAGGCTGCTCATAAAATGTGCTTTCAAAAAGGTCCCAGTTCTTAGGGATTCGGACAAAAATCTGTAGGATGGAGCCGAGGCACTTAGAGGAAATCTCTTCTCTTTGCCTCTCTGTTTTACTTGGTGTCCAGCTTCCCGAGGTGCCCAAGGGTTGATCTTTCCCATGGAGGAGATGTGGATATGGCCTGGTCCTGTCCGTGGTATCCCAAGGCCCATCAAGGTGATGGGCTGAGCACTGCTGGGGTGGAGGAGGAGTCTGGTATGACTCAGGGCAGAGTGGCTGCAGCCAGTTTATGGGGTGAAGCTGATGAGCGTTCCATCACAAACTCCTTATCTAAAGGTTAATGCCTGATGAGAGGTGGATAAGGAACGTGTGTGTGAGATCACTGCAGCCCTGTGAGGGAATCCAGGAGGTGGGAGCGTGTTTTTTTTGTGCAGTACAAAGGTTTGATAGAGGAGGCAACGTTTAGCACTTACAATCTCAGCCTGCTTGACTGCTCTTCAAAACCATTTTACTATTTTCTTTTTTTTTTCCTCTGCATCTAGAAACTTGGACAAACCACCCTTCCAAACATAACCTTAAAATAGCTTTGTCAAACAAAACATAAGTGCCAGAAGTTTCCTGCCATTTCCATAACTACGAGCATATGATTTGCAGTTCATCTTGAATAATGATGTAAGAAATCTGCCAGGAAAGATCCAAACACTGTTACCAGGGTTGTTTCCTAACCAGCTGCAGCTGCAGAGCAAGCGCGCCCGGCTCGCACCGTGGCTCGCAGCAACGCCCGGCCGCTGCAGGAAGAGTTTTGGTAAAGAAGGGCTTGTTAGAAAGTGTTTAAGAGGAGAAAAAGAGTGAATCTCAGAGGATAGCATCCCAGCTAAGTTGCTTATTTTTGGTCAATGTTTAGGTGAAATTCCTGGCTGCCGTTATTGAGCTTTTCTAGACAGCTTTTGCTTCCCCAAAAGGAGTCATTTTGATAGAGGTGCTGTAAAACTTGCTTATGATGACAAAGAAAAACAGGCAGTAATTGCTTTGGTGCATCCTGGCCAAGGGATTAATTGCATGAGAGATGTATGCTATTAAGCTTCCAAAGCCGTGGATGCTGCTGCGCTGCCCAGATGAGGTTAGTAGAAAACACATGTCAGCTCTCACCAGTGATGTTTATGTCTCGGCACAAACCTGCCTCCTTTCAGCACCAAAATCCTCTAACGAGAAGTGACTGGGGGAGGGGAGTGCAACGACATGCAGCCCTGAGAAATGCTCAGCCTGGCCTGTTTGGGTAGCAGTAAGCT
>VWZY01009916.1:109684-121340 GCA_013399075.1 Chloroceryle aenea | reverse complement strand
TGGGGAATTTTGTCTGTCCCAGTTTTAGCAGCGAGTGGCTCTCGTGGCCTCGGCGCTGGCCTGGGCTGCTCGGTGCCATCCCAGCTGTGCAAACCAGCAGCTTCAACTCCCATGCATTTTGGATGTTTTATCTGTCTCTGGATCAGAGGTATCATATTAAACCCACTCTCAGTCTGGAATGTGAGATAATAACCAAGTAGAGTAATTACTTGCTTATTGATTTTTTCATTATTATTATTTTTAGGAGCCAGGTGTATCAGTGGTGCTCTGGGACTCTGTACATTTAATGATGTCAAAGGACAGCGTGATTATTTTTCTTCTTTACTGCCCTTGCTTTTCTAGTGAACCATTTAAACCCTACCTGCCCTGTGACTTTAGAGGGGTGTCAAAACAGCAATAGCTTGGATTACACAGAACTTAAATTACAGAGTGACGTGCGGGTCTGGGCGATTCTTTTCTTTCTGCAAAGCAAACTGCAGCCCTCCCATTTCTGAAATATTGTTCTGAAACGGAGCCAATATGTTCCCAGTTTCAAAGTGAAGCACATGCAACTGGATTTTTGCTCATGTTGGAAAGTATGACAGAATATTATTCATCTGTTTGCTTTAAGGGATAGCTGCCAAGTAAAAAACTCCTTTCGTTTTATTCTGTGTGAAGCTGGAACATGTGTACGGAGCAAAATACCATTTATTTAACAATGTACAAATAATTTATACAGCATTAAGGCATGTAGAGAGGGTGGAGTGGATATGTGGAATAATAGAGATAAGTTATCCATGGAACTTTTAATTAACTGCAGAGTTTTCTAGAGCATGTTTCTTCCCTCCCTGCTGTCACCTATCAGCACTCGTTAGGAACTCAGCTCCTCTAAAGCAACACCCTCCAGAACACCACTTTTAGGGTGAAGATTTGGAAGGGCATGACTCAAGTCTTGAGCAGGACCCTTTTAGTGCATCTCTTGAGAGGGGACAGGAGCATCCCCAGGCCAGGGGACTTGACTGTGCCGGGGTGACCGGAGCTGAACCCTCCACTTGCACTTCTCTTCTCCCACTGCAGCAGGGAGCAGATGTTCCTTGGAGGAGAAGGGTATAGAGCACTTGGTTGTCTCATCTAGGTGATGTTGGCTGCATTTTCCATCAGTATTCTGCTGCTGGATATGAATTATTTAGATAAACTGTGGTCTACTCAGAGCTGTAGTTTAGAGCTATGGTAGAACATGTTTTTTAAGCAAGACAAAATACCTTTCACTTTGTAAGTGAAATAATGTCTGGGCAGTCATTGCATGGAGCCAAAGATACTCCATCTCCACTTGGTTGATCTCTCAGATAATTTTGCTTTGTTTGCTTTTGATTTATTTGCTTTTGCTCTTCAAATTGGTTCTTCATCATCTTCATAAATCAGCCTGGTTTTGCACGCACACCTTAATCCCATGCTGGCCATCTTAATCCCATCTTCTAGTGTCACCCATGTCCTTTCCCCTGCTGCTTTTATTAATCCTCACTGCTTTGTTGTACACTCCTCTATTTATATTGCTGTCAGGTAGGGCTTTGGTTACCAAATAATGGTAATCCAGTGAGCTCATCTCACCAGCTAACTGACCCAAGCATAAGCATATATCATAGCAGGCTGGTGTTGAAACAGGCACTGGGAGAGAGAATGATGGTCCTGCCTCTTGTCTTGGGACACTCGGAGCATTTCAGACTTTTTCTTGCCTTGTCCTTCCTTCCCCCTTCTTTCCTTTGCTCCAGATGTCAGAAATAATATGATTCATTCTTGCTGGCTACTCATTCCAAAAAAAGAAAGAAAGAAACCCGTGGGGTATGGTAGGAATGACCACACAGTTACACCAGCTTTGGAATAGGCATTTTTAATTCACTGGATATGGTAAAAACAAATACAAAATGATCTCACGACGTTTGTTTTATTTTCTATTAATTTATTAAATACTTCTGCATGAACTCACATAAAGCCTGGTTACAAAGCTTTTGCTAAATTAAGTTCCTGGACTTGGTGTTGACATTTGCTGGGAATGTTGTTTAGATTCGGGCAAAGCCAAGGCAGTATGTTGGGAAGAGACTTTTGCCATCTCTAACTGGATGTGAAGGATGGGCTCCTTCTGCTCATGCTCAGATGTACCCAGTTTGCTTTGTTGATAGGTTAACTGCATTCCTCCTGGGTTTGTCTTCTCTGTCTAGCTGGTGTGCTTAAATTGCACGGCTTGAGAGTCTTCAAGAGCAGTTGGCTGTTTGGTGTGTAATCCCTGAGCTGAGTTCCATCATAAATTACAGTAAATAATAAATTAAATTCTATCCTATCAGGGGATTTATTGATTAGAAACTGGAGAATTGCCCTCCAGAGCCTGCAGTAGCTGTTGTGGGTTTTCAGCTCAGGTTTCAGCTGCTTTGTTTTTTCCTTTGAGAACCAACAGGGTAAAATATTTTTGCCAGAGCTGACTCCATGGACAAATAAATGGATGTGGTGGTGTGGCTCTGTTTAGCTCTCAGAGTATCTTTGTTGGCCAGATACTACCTGAGGCATCAATCCAGCTAATGAAGAGTTTCATTGCCACTTTCAAGGCTGTGCTTTTGCAATCCAATTTCTAATGTACTTGGGAACATCTTGGGACCATCATCCAATGAAGCCTGGACCCCTTCCTGTTGATTTCTCAATTGATGTGAGATGTCTGTGGAAGGAGGTTACCATCCCTACAATCCCTCTTTCCCACCCCCCCTGTCTTCACAGTCATAAATTACTGCAGTTAATTCACAGTCTCTGGCTTCTCCCTGTGAACTGGAAAACAACACTGCGTGAATCCTGGAACGATGCTCTGGCTCTGGTAGCTCAGGAGGGCTGGGGATGGTTGGGATGTCCTGGAAGGCCATCCTAGCACTTCTTCCCACTAATCCCATTAGCTCACCCTGGCCAGTGTGACCAGGCACTGGGGAGCCCGGCTGCAGGCTGGTCCCTGTTCTAAGCCATGCACAGGATGAATGGGGAACTTCAAAGAGGCTAAATGGGATTTGCATTTCCAAGCTCTCACAGCCAAGGTCTTCAGGAGAGGATGAAAGTGTCTTTTGTTAAACTTAATGGCAGAGTTGATTAAAAAAGCTCTGATTTTTCCCTATTAAGGCATAGTCTGATTGCAATGTTGGGCTTTTGGCATTTGGGAGAGGATGAATTCTGCAAAGAGAAACAGCACACAAGCAAAGTAACCTGGTGCCTACCCAGCTGTGATCATACTTGGGGATATTCTGATTTTTTCCTAATTTGAGAGACATTTAGTAGCTGTCTTGGGTGGGTACCCCCATGAGAAACAAATTATCAGCAACTTTTCATTCGGTGTTTCCGAAAATGGGTCCCAAAGATCTCCAACTGGATTGGGAAGGGGCTGATTGGTGCGGTTGGGTGCACGTTTCGGTGATCACATCTGCAAAGCCCTCCTCAAAACATCCACAAAACTCTCCGCTGCGTGCCAGCGTTTAGCTGTTGATTATCTGTTCAAAATAAGCAGTGACTGGTCTGGTCTTCAGAGGTTTAGTAATTTCCTTTCTTTGCTTTGTTTGAAGAATATTGGCAAATAATTTCACATCTGGATTTATGTATTAAATGTCTCCTATATTGCATAAAACAAAGCACCTAATGAAAGAAATCTGTCTATTTAACTCCTGTCTTAGCCTTGGTTCTGTTTTAGCAATAACTGTTACCACACTCAGGGCAGATTGAAGAAACATTTCCTATTTCAAGGCTATCAGTGCTGGGAGTGGTTTGGTTTGCTATATACACTTTAAATTCTGTCTCTGCTAGCAGGACTCTTCCTGCTATGTTTATCAATATTAAGTACAAGTCTGGTTCAAAAATAGAAAACAGCATGTTAGCTGCTTTAAATAAACATCAATCTTTTGGTGGTTTGTATTTTATTTCTTTTTCTGTCAGGCAGTTTATGTTTTCTTTTCTAATCAAGGCTGGGTATATTCCTGAATGCAGCCTTATATCCTTATAGAAGGATAGAATAGATGCTATCCTATAAATTTATATCCTTACATTCACTTTGGGCTTCTTTCTGACATACTGAAAGCTACCTGCAGCAGTGTGGGAATCCTTTGGGGTTAAAATCACCCACACTACCTAAAGACCATATAATCCCTTCTTGCAGGCTCTTAATGGGGGGAAGGCTGCCCATGGGCTCCTGCACTGGGGGAGCATCACCCCACACGAGTCACAGAGCCCAGGACAAACTCAGCGAGCCCCTCGCGTGGGGTGCCGATGGGACAAGGGCCAGCTCCCCATAGCCATGGGTTGTTGCAGAGTCACCTGTGAAATGTTTCACCCTTTTGTGTCTGTGGTTGATTTCAGTGATGAGTATGAAGAGGATGGGTTTTGCCAGCCCTACCGGGGGATCGCTTGCGCACGGTTTATTGGAAATCGAACCATTTATATGGAGTCTTTGCACATGCAAGGTGAAATAGAAAATCAGATTACAGGTGGGTACAAAATGCACTTTCTTCTCCCATAAAGCTGCTGGGGTTTTATAAATTGCAATACTGGTTTTATTTGCTCTTATCCTCTCTTGCTGTGAGCTTCCCACCACAAAGCTCACCTGGGACTCCTGCGTTGTGCGTTCTCAGCAGAGGGAGTCATCTAAGAGTGACAATCTGAGCAACCTTCATATCTCTGCTCCCCCATCTCCCCTAAAAGAAACTAAGAAATGGTTTTCCAAGGAGAAGGGGCTGTTTATGTGCATCTTCTGAGAGTCTTGTAGCCAGACTACCTCATGCTGCTCTTACCAAAGCAGATTGTGAAGGGGGACCAGACTGAGTTGAGTTTTACGTGGTTGAGATCATTTAGGTGCTGGAAGAGGCTGCACAAATAATCCAGCAAGTAGTGTTTTTCCTTTTCATCATTTTTGTGGGAGATTCTGTGCTGATGGGATTGCTGAATTCAAACTGAGCCCTCACAGATATCATGACACTTCTCTGGTTTTTATATAAATTAACCTTGGCCAGATCCGAGCTGTGGTAATCATCTTCTCTATGGCTTCTACCCATCCAACTGTTCATGATCTTACACCATCTGCTTTGAGAGTCATTTGGGATGCTGTGAAATCTGTCACCTTCCAGGAAGGTGCTGGTGCTGTCGTTCTGCAGCAACTTTGGTTTTTACCTGTTGGGCAAAAGACATCCAAATATTATACGACTTTGCAAACCATTATGAAGTATTTTTGGGGGGTATAATTAGGTTTGAGGTTTTGGTAACGTGCTTAACATTAATCCCATGTTGAAAACCAGATGTATTTTCTCTGTCAGCAAAATCAGCATCGTTAATAACTTTTAATGCAATTAGTGCCCTGTATTTGTGGAAGGCCCGTTCATCACCTGCACATCTGAAAATAATAGTCACACTGGGAAGCGAGCTTTATCCTGGGAAGGCAAGAGAGCGGCAATAAAATTCCTGGCGGGTTAAGTAAAATCCTTTTGTATATTTTCCAGCTGCCTTCACCATGATTGGCACTTCCAGCCATTTGTCAGATAAATGCTCCCAGTTTGCTATTCCTTCGCTGTGCCATTACGCCTTCCCCTACTGCGACGAGACTTCCGCAGCTCCCAAGCCCCGAGACCTGTGCCGCGATGAATGTGAAATTCTGGAAAACGTCCTGTGTCAGACAGAGTATATTTTTGCAAGATCTAATCCCATGATCCTGATGAGATTAAAGCTGCCCAACTGCGAAGACCTTCCCCAGCCAGATAGTCCTGAAGCTGTCAATTGTATCCGGATTGGGATTCCAATGGCAGATCCCATAAATAAAAGTAAGTGGAAACCCTTGGTGCCTCCGTGCAAGAAATGCCACTGTGAAAAGGATGCCTGGAAGGCTCTGGGCATCAGCGTTGGAGTTGGTGCTTTGGAAGCCCACAGGCACCTTGCTCTCAGACTACTCCTGCTCTTCTCCCCCGGTCCAGAGTGGGCAGAAATTCAGAAACTCTTCTCCAGTTTTGTTTTATTTTTTAGCTGCCTATGGGCTCATGCTAAATGCTGTTTATTGGTTTTCTAATGAATATGAAGCATTTGAATACTGAGGAACGTGGGTAGCTTCAGCCTCCCAGTCCTCCCACAGCAGCCTGATCTGCCCCAGCAAGACCCCCGGTGCTGTAGGGGGGTGTTGGTCAAGAGGAACATTTGTAGGGGCTGGGTCCACGTCTGTCCCTACGTAATGCAGCCTAATTTTTGGCTCTCCCTTTGATCAGGCTGGGCTGCAGCCTGTTCACAATCCTTACACATCTGAGTAGTCAAATATAAAACGTGGCTCCCACAATTTCTCCACCTTCATATGAAAATAATGGCTGCAATTCAGGTTCCCACTGTAGTTTTTACTTCTTTTGTGTATCTTATATTAAAAACGCTTGGCATAAGCTGTTTTCATTACAGAAGCATAAGCTTTAAATCCTCCCAGGAATGTGAATGCAAAGCAGGCCCTGAGTTACAGCCGCAGCAAATTGGGAGCCCGTGCTCCCAAACTGGGTTTCCCGGCCCCGTGCCAGCAGCAGCGTGCTGGGGCTGGGGGATGCCAGCAGCTCACCGCCCTCGAGTGCTGCAGCCGTCTGCCTTGCTGCCACCAACTATTCCTTTCCATCATTTTTCTTATCTGTTTGTTTGGGTTTTTCTTTTCAGATCACAAATGCTACAACAGCACGGGAGTAGATTACCGGGGGACGGTGAGCGTGACCCGGTCGGGGCGGCAGTGCCAGCCGTGGAACTCGCAGTACCCCCACACCCACACCTTCACTGCCATCAGGTACCCCGAGCTCAACGGGGGCCACTCCTACTGCCGCAACCCGGGCAACCAGAAGGACGCTCCGTGGTGCTTCACCTTAGATGAGAACTTTAAGTCCGAGCTTTGTGACGTCCCAGCATGTGGTAATCACTGACCTTCTTTATGTTGCATTTTGGAACAAAAAGAGGAACGGTTTTGACACATCCATAGAGCTGTCCTGCAAAACAGGAGCGCGAGGGGAGCTGTGCAGAAAGCATCTCTTGAATCCCTGGAAAGAGAGCTGTAGGAAAGGTTAAGTGCAGTGTTTGTAGCTACAGCCCCAGCAACCCCGCTCCGAGGAGACCTTCGAACACTTACTGCCTGTGCAGTGCCATGAAAATATTTGCCTAGGGAATACCTGAGCACTTGCCAGAAGGTGATGAAGCAGCAGCCTGTTGCCAGCACGAGCATCCCTGGCTTTGCCATTACGATCGCTACGACTCCCTGCTCCAAATTAAATCTGGGCACAGGAGTCGGACGGGGGACGCTGATCCACCCAGTGGTTGTAAAATGTTCTCCGTTCCACCTGGTTTGTTAAGAGCTGCTTTAACAAATGCAAACCTTGCTTAACAGCACTCAGGCCTGCTTGAAAAGTAGAGATGATCTTGCCAGATCCTCCTAGCTGTATTGGAAGTGTGTGTTTACAGAACTGCCCTGCCTGCAGTTTGGTGTTGCAAAAGGAACAAAAGTGGAGATTCAGCTCTCATTTAATTCTGGTTTTTTGAGACCTGGGGGAAGCGGGTGGAAGACCTGAACAAATTGGTTTATCTGCATTTAGAAGTAACAATATTGATAGCTTGCCAAGAAAAAAAAATACAGCTGTTTGCCTGGGCACGCCAGAAACGCGCCCAGAAATGTTCTGGAAATTCACAGTACAAAGTTTCATGCAGAATTTTACGTTGCTTACAAGTTGTCACAGTAACATTACCTTTCCCCTTGGAAAGGAGATACCTTTTGCTGTTACTGTTCGATAGCCAGAACCAAATTAAATTATTTCTGGTTATGGTTATGAATATTCCTGCGGTGAGACATGTTCTGAGCCTACTCCAAAGTCTTTTTCAATTAAGGGAAAGATGGGAATCGATGCCAAAATGGGATCTAAATTATGTTCTTACTGAAAGAGCAGACCAAGGGAAAGGCAGACAGTCTGGGCTCTGTCATGTGCATCCCAAACCCTCTACGTTCACAGATGCTTTTGAGAGTCCTGCATCTCTTTTGCTATTAGTTCAGTGCATTTAACTCCAGTTATTTTTCTTGTTAATTAGGTGCACTGTTAGACTGACTACCCAGGAATAGTGCAATCTCTAGAAACTGTTCCAAAGATCTTTTTCAGCCCTTCAGTACAAAACTCTGGCAGTCAGCAGGACTCCCCTGAGCTTTCTGGTGGCTCATGGCTCTGAAGGGCTGCACGACATTTCAGCCACGTGCAGTCTGTGTGCTTCACAACTTCTGAGTCCATCGGGAGGGCTTCTTTGCCCAACCTCCTCCAGATGGGCTCTGAAATCCCAGGACTGGCTCAGTCTTTTGACCTGAAATAGCTGAAAGCAGGATGCTTTTGGATGTGTTGCAAAAGTCTCTGATTGGAATGTTTTAGTAGATATTAAATGAGATAGGCTGGCTGGCTTGAAGAATTCCTGACAAGGGTTTTAATTACCTCTCACCACTGCCTTAAATAGCTCTTGTTGTACATCTGGGTTATGTGGCATCCTTGTTCTAAATATAGAGGAATAGAGCTCTAGCAGGTGAGTAGTAATGTGATTGTTAAATGCTAATCTGCGTATTAAAACCAAAATGCCGTGTGGGGCTTGCATTCTGCTGGGCTTGCTCTGGCTGAAAGAGCCATTTCAGGCACATTTGAATAAGCATTGTGCATTCTGCCTCACCAGGACAGGCCTAGATGGGAAATGGATTTAATTAGGGTGGCTCCCAAGAAACCTATTAACCTAATGAGGCTTCACAGCGGGGGCTGCTACTTAATAAGAATAATAATTCCCTTTGACTGGAATAGCTCAGGTGATGAACTAGTGCCCAGGTCTCCGTCTGCCTCGTGCTGATGTTTTCTTTCTCTTTCTTCAACTGTATCCTTCCCTTGTCTCACAAGCTGCAATAGATCCGTTTCATAAAAGTTTGACACCCTGAATATAGGAGCAGGTGAACCATGGAGTAATTCGAGCAGGAGGCTTAGCAGAGACAAACGTAAGAGGGTTTTGAAGGACAGGGGACAGGCTCTGGTTGTGTGTCTGTGCTGGAGGGGAGCAGCTCACAAAGGAAACCCGCAGCGGGTCCACGCGGGAGAGCTGGATGTTCCCTGAAGGAAGGGTGAGAGCACAAACCTGAGAGTCCTTTTGCTGGGCACAGAGACACTGCGATGGGGACGCTGCTTTAGTCCCCTGTCATTCCCCAGAGGCTGTAGAAATATTTAGACTATCTCTCCTCTCAATTAAAAGCCAGAGAGCACAACTTAATTTAAAAGGAATGGTCAAAAAGGAGCATGGGGGGAGCAGACGGACAGCTCGAGCCTGTAAGAGGAGAGGGGTTATGCAAAGTGACATGCAGAACCATTTGAACTTTGCCTCTGTCACAATTTGAGTCAAACCCAAGCTTCAGATCAAGTTCATGTTTAATTAAGTGCATAAAAGATATCTGTGTGGGCTGCTAAGCACTTCTACAAATCCAGCCTGGAAAACACAGACAAACAAACTCGAATGACCCTGTAGGAATAATAAAACATTCCCTGTTATGCCAGAATCCACTCAGCCTGATGCTGCCCCAGACAGTCACCATCTCCCTTGGAAACAACCAGGCTGCAGCCACCAGTCCTGCAGCTCAGGGTGATCCCCAAACCTCCTGGGGTGCCCTGTAGGTAGGTATAGTTACAGCCTGTTAATCCGTGCATAGTTACACCCTGAAGTTTATGAATGCTGCTGGGAAATACAAGAGCAAAGCAGGTTTCAGCATCCCCGTGCTCAGAGCAGGTATGTCCTTCTCAATGCAAGTGGGTGCTNACGTGCCCTGTGAAACCAGAGCCAGCTGGAGGGGGGTGGCACCAAACCCAACATACATATTAAAATAAGGAGTCCATAATCCCACCAGAGCCATTCTTCTGTAAGCTATTTTAGAAGTGAACTTTGTGCACCTGCATTAGACCATTATTTCCTCTCACCCCAGGCAGTGGCTGTGTCACAGCATTCAGTTATTTCATGACCCTAAGTAGGTTTTCCCTGACAAACTACAGGGGATGTGTTCCTGGCTATCCCCTGTTCTTGCAGAACATTACCAACATGAATTGCTCTGCTAATTGTAAGGAAATAAACCATCGTTCAGGGTGGATTGCACTAGTGGTACCTGGATGTTTTTATTCTTCCTAACACTTCTAGTTGCCCCAGGGATGTATTTGACTGTGTGGGATACTTCATTCCTTAGTTTGGTTTGTTTTTTTCAACAGATTATAAGGATTCCAAGGAGAAGAATAAAATGGAAATCCTGTACATCCTGGTGCCAAGTGTCACTATTCCCCTGGCCATAGCCTTACTCTTCTTCTTCATCTGCATCTGTCGCAACAATCAGAAGTCATCCTCCCCTCCTGTTCAGAGACAGCCTAAACATGTCAGGGGGCAAAACGTGGAGATGTCGATGCTCAACGCCTATAAACCAAAGGTAACTCCTCATTTCAGCT
This sequence comes from Chloroceryle aenea, assembly GCA_013399075.1. Classification (NCBI taxonomy): domain Eukaryota; kingdom Metazoa; phylum Chordata; class Aves; order Coraciiformes; family Cerylidae; genus Chloroceryle; species Chloroceryle aenea. The sequence continues at coordinate 110,859 of VWZY01009916.1, read as the reverse complement.
TTGACATTTGCTCCCTGTAAAGGCAGGGAGTGAAAAGCTTTGATTAACCCAGTGCTGAAATATTAAGCTGGTTTCCAGGGTGTGTTTAGGTGTAATTGTTGTAGGGAGTTTTCTCCTCAGCAGCAGAGCAAACGTGCTGGACCCGTGGAGGTAACTCCTGCGTGTCCATCTCTCCGGATGAATAGGAGCCGGAGTTTTTCTGTAACAAAACAAGCAACCCAATACTGAAGCATCTCTAAATCGCCTCCTTTAAGTTACAAAGTGGTGCACAGAAAGATGCAATTCAGCATTTTCTCCAGAGAGTTTTTTCCAGGGGTCTGCTGTAGTCATCTGTCGTCTTTCACTCGGCTGCAATCCCTTGGGACAGATTCATTCCGTGTTTTTTCAGGCTTACCCAGTTCTCTCCCTTAAAAACAGAAATGACCAAAACAGAGCCTCAAAAATCTGCTGCCATTCTGCTCTGGCTGCTGCTGTTGCTTTGCTTCGCTGTAGTCCCAGGTTCACTAAAATCACTGCAGCTTTCAGTGTGATTAACCTTGAGCTCCTTGTTTATTGGCGGGGCAGGCGATGGGCAAACCCCTGCGGATCCCCCGTTCCAGGGCTGTAACTACCTTCTGCCATCTACAGACAGAACAACTCCCTGCAAGGCTGGCTGCCTCAGGTTTTCACACCAGATTGTGCTTTCGAAGCATTTCAAAGCAAAAATGCATCTCGACAAGTAATTGGAATAACAACTCCGTAGAACGTGGTGTCTGAAAGCGTCAGGCCTGCCCTTGGGTGAGCCTGTGGTAGAAAATGTGGTGAGTCTGTGGTAGAAAATGTCTGGTTTTATGGAGGTTTGGCAATGTGAATTCTCACCTTCAAATGCTGCTGCTGGAGGTGTTTCAGCAGAGCTAATCGCTCGGCATCAGGAAGGCTGCACATGGGCTTCAGGAGCTCTGTTCTGTCTCTGAATGAACTCACTCTGGAGTAGTTGTCTTCTTAGGTTCATTAAAGCAGCTATGGGAAGCTGCTATTGCTTGCTCTTAAATGTCAAGTTTCTAGAATTAGACTAGAAAGAGTTTCTCTCCTATGTATAAAGGCTGGGAGAGCTGGGGGATTCAGCCTGCAGAGGAGAAGGCTCCAGCTGGGGAGACCTTCTGGGGGTCTTGCAGGACTTCAAGGGGCCTGGCAGA
>VWZY01009916.1:47961-103045 GCA_013399075.1 Chloroceryle aenea | reverse complement strand
CAGAGAGGCAGGAATCCATCGGGGAGAGACTGGGTGGGGAGGGGGGAATCAAAAAAGAATCTTCTGCAAAACAATTAGACAATGTGCAAAAGAAATGTTGCCAGAAATTAAGGAATTACTCCTCGGGTGGGAATGCAGACCTACAGATGAAAGCGATTTTTGTGGCAAATGAAGGAAGAGGGAATTTTCCAGATTCCTAATGCTACATGTGAGAACCATCATCCCTCCTTCCCTCAAAGAGATTGTGCAGCCAAGACTGCTGGAAGTGCAGGAATGGATTGAGAAGCTCTAGAGGTTTGGAAATAAAACTCTGAATCAACAGTGTTTAGGAAGCCTTCGATCTGGAGAATCTCATTCCCTCCAGGTTAGCTTATATTGCTGTAAAAAAAGAATAAATATTTGCTGATTTAAAGACCGAAATGCCGAGTCCGAAATGGAGATTTGTATCCTTTGTTCCCACAGAGGAGCAATTATAGCAGGTTTCTGCATTCTCTGGATTGAAAGCAGAAGGTGAAGCAGACAACCATTGTGCAGACACTTGGGCTGGAAAACTCAGAAATACCAACATGTGTTTATCCAGAGCATGAGAAATTGTCCAAGAGGAATCTATTATTTGCTTCGCACAAAGAAGGATATCCAAGAAGGTTGCAGGCTTGGAAATACTCTATGGCATTTGCTTCTTGTTCCAATCCTGTTCCCGTAACCTGCATTCACCAGGAGAACTTTAAAACGTCCACCTAACTCAAACCACTCCTGATGGTAAGGCAGGCGATTCCGAAACGACCTCAAGTACAAACACATGCTGTTCCCTGTGGATCCAATTCTCTGGAATGTGTACCTTCGACACACGTTGGCTCCAGTCACTCTTGATCAGCAGGTATTTGGCTCATTGGTAGAATTCACTCTTCTCTGTGTGCCTGAGCAAGGTCTTTGCCTCCTCACCAAGCGGAGTCGTATTTTCTTCTGTTTCCTACCCTTGGGCCGAGCTTGGTCAAGGTGTGCTGGGCACAGTCAGGCTGAACAGAGGAGCTACGTGGCCAGGACTGCAGCTCAGGAGCCACTGGGTAGAGAGGGTGATGGACTAAGCCACGCTCTGTCCTTGCACACCGTGTCCTGCCAGGTGTTGGGTACATCAAAGCACTAAGGTAGCTATGACCTTATCTTCCACCCTCCCCATGCGAGCATCAGATGCAATGGCTGGTTATAAATGACATTTATTAATTAGAAATTCATGACCTTGATAGGTGGGGAGAGAGGGCTGCCCACATGGTGCATTTTATGGTGATCTCATAGGAAGGCTGCTTTTGTGGAAAAAATTCTTGTTGTTCCTAACCTCTTGGCATAAAACACTCTGAGATCCACAGGAGCCTTTGTGTGGGTGTTAGTGGTGCCTGAGCTGGGATTTCTACCTTCTGGAGAGTCCTTGGGGGGTTTAATGAGCTTGATGAAACCTCTGTACCTTCAATCTGAGAGAACTTTCCCAAAGTTCACAAACAGTTCTGGTGTGTGTCCGGGGTGTGCTGCAGAGCAGGGTCCCGAGCCAGCAAAGAGAGACACGTTAACATTTGCTGAAAAGAAAACAGGACTTTTTTTCCAAAGTACTACAATAAACCAAAAATAAAGGTCTTTTTTTTATTATTTGCAGAAAAATTACAGCATCTTTCCTGTACGTCACTGTATTTTAAGCAGTTTTTCTTTAGAATATGAGTTCATCTTCATTCTGTGGTCAGTGGACGGAGGGAGCAGCCACACTACGCTGAATTTCCCCAGTTCTGGTTCTGCTGAAGAACCTCAGTGGAAAAATGAGGCAACTGGGCTCCTGCCTGGGTTAAGCTAATGGAGAGCAGGCATCTTCTGGAGAGGAAGCACTGGCTGTGTTTGGATCCTTTGTATCCAAAAGATCTGTGTGCTGCTTCCCAAATTCCCCTCTGCAGGTATCTCCACATCTTCACGCTATGTAACCCTGCCCCTTTGTCCCAGATACTTCTCTTGCTTGAGACAGAGACATTTATTCTGGTGAAAAAACAATAGCCAAGCACTCCTCAGCTGTGAGACTTGGCGAGCGTGGCTGAAGCGAGGAGGTCTGAGGGTGCTGGGACCAATCTTAGAACATGGAGTCACCCAAACCACATCCTCGAGGTCTGGGAGCGCGCGGTCTTCTGGCTGCATCTTCAACGGCGCTGTGTTCTTGTGGCCCCTGACTCTGCTCTCCCCCCGGGCCTGAAATCCTCCCTTAAAGATGTGATGTTCGTGGAATCTGAGAAGCAATTTCTATCTTGCTGTGGGCTATCTTTTATAGGAGGAGAGCATATTGCCCCCGAGTCAGTCACTCTCTATCCCATCATATTTCTTCCTGTTTGATCTCTCAGAGATTAAAGTTCAGTATATTTCAGGACAGTTATATTGCTGAGGTAATATAAAATTATTAAAAGCAGAGAGAGAGACAATATTGTGACTATACATCAAAAGCTCTTTAAGACAAAGGAGGGAAAATTGTCTTGAAACTGGAATTATTAGAAGCATCTGTTATGTCCTTTATTTCCCATTTAACAGGGCAACACATCTCGGAATGGTGTCTGGTTTTGAACTCAGAACCTGGTCCTGCCTTAATTCTCTGATTTGTGCCCTGAACCCCGTGGTTTATCCTGCAGAGGGGAGCAGCAACCCCTGGTTAATGAGTTTCTGACCTCAGGACACAAAAGGAGCATTGTCCAGCTCTCCAACCTGTGTCCGGCATGAAGAGGAAGATGTTGGGTTCTGTTTTCTTTTGCTCATCTGAGGGATTGGAGCAGAGCCTGTTAGCTTCATAAGCACGGGGATTTTTAAACCACAGCTGGTGCTTGGAGTACAGTGTGCATATGTTTGGTTAGAGCTGTGGGTACACGTTAGCTACACACTCTCGACCGTTTTCAGGAGGTATTTTCATAGTTTTAAAGTAAATCCAGTAATGTTTTGAAACATTTTGACAGGCACTGGGGTAACATCCCTCCCAACCTGGGATTCTGTGATTCTTCCTGCATTTTAAGGTCAAAGGAGGCAGAAAAGGGCAGCTTTTCTGTACAGCTGGGCAGCTGCTTTGTTGGCTGGCTGTGGTCACCCTGAAAAATATCTGTGCCACTGCAGTGCCACTTGCTAGACAAGGAGGAAACTGAATAATTAGGTTTTTAAGGTGGCTCCACACAGTGACACTGTTAGAAGAGGGGGATACAGAAGTGTAAAGTCCCTGATCAAAAGTTCATCCATGGCTCTGGACAGTCACAGAGAGCTGTACAGAGTTCCCTGGTGAGCAGGGGCAACATCAGTGCTCTCCTTTCTCTGGAAGGTCATTGCCTCTTCTCCCTTGGCTCTCTGAGAGCTCTTTCAGAGCTTGATAATTCCAGTAACTCCCATTAGAAGTTCAGGCCATGCAGAGGGCAGCGGGTGCAGGGGGAACAGCACAAACCCCATGACCGAGCCGCTGCCCTGAGGGTGGGTGGGATGCTGCATGGTAGGACCACAGAAACCATAGCCAAAGGTGGTTGGCATCAAATGGATTAGACCTTTGGTAAAAAAAAATCTGAAATCCCTTTTGTATGTGGGCACAAGTCAGTTTAAGCTGAAAAAGTCTCCAGTCCTAAGCAAGCCCCTCAAAGTAGCCGAGCCATGAAGATTGCACAAGAAGCCATAAATCTGGCGTTTCCTAATTTCTGAGTGCTCAACATTGCAGCATAAATAATACTCCTTTCAAACATTGCTTTGTAGGCAATTTCTTTGCAATATAATTTATGCATTTATTTTCTTCTCTGCTAGTTTGTCTCAGTCCTGAAAATATGCAGGTCACTTAACAGAGCAGGATCAAGACTTAACAGTTTTTGGGTTGCATGGTGGAAGAGCTGCCCCTGTGCACGGAGCAAGAGCTCCTCAAAAGGCTGCTGCTCCAAGTGCCTTGCAGAGGGTGGCAGGAAAACAGAGCATAGGATCATTAGCTTGGAAAAGGCCTTTAAGATCATCAAGCCCAATCATAAACAGCCCCATGAGTTCTGGTTTGATCCTGTAGTGGTTCAGCTGTTGTTAACATGAGGTGGGTGGCGTCACCTAGAACCTCAGAGAGGAATGTGCTAATTCCTGCAAAAGCAAAGATCAGAGAAGGGGGAAGATAACAACCACGGGCCAGCTGGGGGAAGAAAATAGCCATGGGTCACCTGGGAGGAGATGGTAGCCACAGGTCACCAGGGCAGCCGTTGCCCTATCTCTCTCCAGCTCAAGAAGCAGGAACACCTTCCAGGTAGGACTTGCTGCCTACTACTGCTATTTTATCAGTGTCTTCACCATCAGAATTTGCAGGGCTGGCATACAACAGGCTGGTAGGAAGTGTTGAGTTCTATTCTGGCCATTAAATGTCTAAAAGTCTTTAACAAATAGAGAGATTTTGAACAGTTTTTGCCAGGACAGATTTTTCCTGGGTAGAAAAATGAGAACATAGCTGGGAAACCATGCAAAAAATCCCAGAGCCAGGAAGTCTGTGGATAGGTTTTTGAGTCATTTAAAAACAACAAGATCTACAGGGCACACAGTCATGATCTCTTTAGCTCCTAGCAGTGAGGCTGCCCTAGCTGAAAGTGATACAGCCTCTGAACGTTTTCCTCTCATGTGGCTGGATGGGTTCTCCTCGTGTAGCCTTCCTTGACAACCTCAAGAAGTAAATAGCCATAAATAAGATTTTACTTGCTCTCCAGGTAAGGAAAAAGATGGAGAAAATATTAAAATATGCTTTATGTAAGGACTGTGGCTTTTAGACCACAAGTTCCCAGCTGACCCCAGAGCTGGGGCAAAGAGGCTCTGTGGCCATTCCTCACTGCCAACAGGAATCATTTCCCTTCACTTCTGCACTTTTTCACCAGTGGCTCTTTTGGCAGCTCCTTAACTCCGATGCAAACAGATGATGAAATGAACGACTATCACTGGAGCTGTTCCCCATGCTAATTCTTAGATAGACTGAGCTAACAGGTTCCTTTCATCTGTAGGATTTACACTCTTTTATCTTGTGTAAGCTCAAGAGGTTTGTACCCACCCAGCTCTCTGCACTTCAGAAAAATGCTTTAAAGCAGCTGATAATTTTACTTTTAAGTTTTCTGGGCTGTCATATGGTCAATCTTGATCAAGAGTCTTGGGATGAGCCTTAAGATCAGTGATAACTTCGGGTTTCAGATTTACTACCCCAGCTGCTTTTTTGTTGTTCTTGTTTGTTTGTATTTTTTTTTACAGGCAGATTAATCCAGATTTCTTCATGAAGCACTCTTTGCCCTTCTTTCTGTCCTCCTTCCCAGCCTCGCTGCCTGCCATCAGTTTCAAGGATGCTATAATGGTACTATCCACTCCTCTTACAGCTGAATATGTTCCCCAGGTGTAGGCATGATTTTTCCAGACAATTTCATATTGATTATGAGTAAAACAACTGGTAAAGTCATGTCTCACGTAGGGCTGTCTACTGGGATTGAAAAAAGAATGAAGAGGAAAAATTAAAAGGCTCCTTTTTTGTTATTATTCATAAATAAATGTGGAGAATTTTAAAACCAATCCCAGAACCTGTTTGGTAACCAAAACCGAGCGTTGATTTCATTTTGACGAACAAGAAGTGGAGTTCTGAAAGCAAATACATGGCCTGCTCTTACAGACAGAGCCGTGGTGAGTGAGACCCGGCAGAGCTTGTGCAGCCTGGTGAGCACAGCTGAGGCAAACCAGGGAGCTGGGAAGGGCTGCTCTTTTCTCTCTGACACACCAGCTGGTTTCTCTACTCTCCAGGCTAAGCACAGCACAGCCGCTCAACAAATATTGGCTTTATTTCAAGGAGACAAACAGAAAACAAACCTCCTTCCATTCAAACCATCCAGCCAAAGCAGCCAGAACCCTTCATTCATGTCTCTTTCTAGAATGAAGGAAAAAAAACCTTGTCTTTTTTCCCCAAAGGAAGGTCCCTAAAAGTCCTCCACCTCCAGAGAAGCCCATTTCTGCCATTCCTTCCTGGCTGGCCCTTAAATAATTCCTTCAGCCAGGAATTCTGTTCCTTAGTGATTCCCAGCAGTGGCCTGCTGCTCTCAGCACCGTGGGACAGGGTCTTCTCCGGGCTCTGGGAGGGATGTTTGTGTCATACTGACTGCACAGGGGGTGGTCAAGCCCAGTGCTACAAGTGGGTGGAGGCTACAAAGATGATCAGGAGAGGGTTGCTCATCATTAGCTCTGCAATGAGGCCAGGCTGGGAGAGTTGGGAGGGTTCAGCCTGGAGAGGAGAAGGCTCCGGGGAGACTTTCGTGGGAACTTTAAGAACTTTAAGGGAGTGTATCAGATTGATGGGGATGGACTCATTATCAGGGCATCTAGTGATAGGTTGAGGAGTAATGGCTTTAAACGGAAAGAGGAGAGATTTAAATCAGATGTAAGGAAGAAATTCTTCACTGTGAGAGTGGTGAGACACTGAACAGGTTGCCCAGAGAGGCTGTAGATGCCCCATCCCTGCAAGGGTTCAAAGCCAGGCTGGATGGGGCTCTGAGCACCCTGCTCTAGTGGGAGGTGTCCCTGCCCATGGCAGGGGGGTGGAACTGGGTGAGCTTTAAGGTCCCTTCCAACCCAAACCAGTCTATGATTCTTTGCTGATATTTGTTTTACAGTACCCAGCTGCCTGAAGGGATTGCTGGAGAGTAAGACTCAAGGCAGTGCTCAATAAGTGCCAGCAGCAGGAGGGAGGGTGCAGCTACACATCTGGGAATTTATTTATCCATGGTGTCCCAAGCCTGGTGATCATAAAGGAGCTCCTGACAGCATGCAGGCAGGAAAGCTGTGCTTTCAGAAGGCCACCAGAATAAAGGGTCAGCTGCCTTTCCACATTCCTTCATTTCCCATAGCCTTGATATGCTGCTGGGATGGGATCCATGGCACACCAACAAGAGCCAAGCCTGCACAGCCTGTTCTTGCCTACATAACCAGTAAGGAAAGGGAAGGAGGGTCAGTTCCTCCTCTGTACAAAGTCAGCACATCTTCCACGAACAGAATCAGCTCGTAGCAGTAGTCTTGAGAGGAGAAATGCTCTGAAAGATGCTGTTTTCTATTGCAGAACTCCCTGACACTGAGGGCTGTGTTTCTCCTCCACCGGCCAGTTCAAGTGGCTTCTCTCAGCTTGACCAGGTAACAAATTACAGTGAACATTCTGCTTTCACTGCCACTATTGCAGAAAAAAAGCAGCATAAACCCGGGATGTTTGGGTCTGTATACTAAAGAGAGCAATTATTTTCTTTTTCCTGTTAGTGAATATTCTCAATTATTTAATTTCCTATGGAGACATTTGGCAAGCAGTTTCCTTCCCAGCTACTGCCAGCAACCCTTGTTCCTAAATGAAACAAGTTCTCAGCCTACAGGAGCAGAGCCAGGAAATTTGTCATTGTTGGGCCAAGTGATATTTTTATTTGACCTGATCGATGACATTTATTTAAAGCAATATATATTTTAAGGTCATTTGTTATATTAATAAATAGCATAGGGAAGCCAGTGAATTCACCCTTGAAAAAATAAAATACCAAAACAACCAAATACAACAACCAAACCTGGATCATTTTTATGACTTATTTCTTTTTGTACTCTAGGGCTGCACATGGCATCACTGCTGAAATATTTCTGAAGCTAACTTTCAAATTAGCAGATGGAGCCAGCTTCTTCTTCTCAGTTCAGTTGCCTTTGCTTCCCTCTGGAATTTGGCAGTACTTGGCCTGCTGACAGTTTCCTTAAGGACAAGGAGTCCTCAGCCCCAGTAATACCAGTGCAGTGGATTCCTAACTCATTCTATTTCCAGACCCTGGCAATGGGGATGTGTCTGGGACATTAAGGATCAAGCCTTGGCCCTCCTGGAGTTGAAGTATAATTCACACTTGTGGAAACAGAGTTTCATTGTAGAGTTCTTGCTCAAGGAGACCATCAGATTGATTTCAACCCCCAAACAAATATCTTCAGCTTGTCTTCGAAGTGTTGTTGATCCAGCTGCGCCTTCAGTCCTCAGGTACAACTTCCATCAGTTTCATCACGAATTCCAAGTGTGGAATGGAAGGAAATTGAGATCTGTAATGGAATGATTTCCTTTTATGGCCACAGCTTTAAATATTGCTGAAAGCAAAAGGCCTCTGGCAAGCAGCTTTTGACATTTTACAGGACTACAATGGCAAGGGAAGTTGGAAGGATATCAAAGAGACAAAAATACTGTTGATTACTGAGCTCAAGAGTCCATGGCTTTTCATAACTGGTGTCTTCCTCTCACTTTCCCTGCTACTTCCTGCAAGATAATAGACAGGAGTGGGACCATGAGGGATTTCATCGTTCAGACAGTGGGTGATTCAATGCTTTGTTATGTAGAAAATTGCACTGGCCCAATATGTTTTGTTTACAGTTTAATCTGCCCCCCTCAATCAGTTATTTTTATAGAAGCAGGAGTAATAAGACTGAGATAACGCAGAGCTTTAGGAGGGCGCCAAGGCAGACAATGCTGGCTGGCCACGAGTAGACAAGAGTCTCGTGCAACTTTGCCAGGTTTCTGGTGGGGGCCAGCAAAGGGGATGCAATTTTTAATTTTCCTCCTTCCCATAAAACCATCTTGCTGAAGAAATGTTCAGTGTCCTGAGCTGATTTAGGAGAAGTGTCCCCAGATGGGATTTAGGAAAGTGGTCAGGGCCGGCTTCCATTGTTCTTCACAGCTCTTGGGTTTTATGGAGATGGGAGCAACAATCTTCAAGCAGATCCAGTGATGTAAGAGTCACCTGAGCAGTGTAGCAGGAAAAGCTCTCGTGGGTCTGTTGGGCCTCAGGAACTTTCTTGCTTTCTCTAGAAGAGACACACACCTCATTACAAAAAAATCCCACCTCATGAAATCAATGGCAAAACTGTGACCTAAACCCACCCAGGGCTGGGGTGGTGGGGAGAAGGGTTGTCCAGGTGGGATGAGCCAATGTGACTGCTGGCATAAAGGGGAGGGCTCTTTTCCCAGCCCCACTGTGTGCCTCTACCAGCTCCCTTGCAGGTCACACCCTCCCAGGGATCCCATCTGCTTGCTGACCATCCCGTCCCCAGCCCTGGAGAGGGTTTGCCAGCTTGGCCTGTGGCCCCAGCAAGCCAACAGAAAGATCCCGTGGATGCCAGAAGTGGCCCTGAGGCACATGGGAGCTGCTGATGAAGACTTTCTGATTAAAGATGACGGTCTGTGGAAGTTTAAACCTCCCAAAAGCAGCTGTGGTCCTGCCCCCTCCCTAACCCCAGTGCTGGTGCCTGCCTGACCCTGCGGTGTCCTGGCTCAGGAAGCCAAACGGGGAGAAAACGATCCTTTATTTTATTTTATTTTATTGCTTTTCTGATGACTTCCCTCTCGGTTCACAGCAGGATCGGATGAACCCTGGGGAGGGATAGGAATGTGTGGACCAAAGCACCAGAGTCGGTGGGGTCACGGCAGCGCCAGCCTGGGCTCTTTTGAGCTGTCATGAAGCTGAAAGTTGCCTTTAGCTTCCTCAGGCTGTGGTTTCTCTTGGTTTAGTCAAAGGTAGTGCAGGTGTACAGTATGTACCCAAGGCAGGCTGTGGGAACAGCCCCCGTGGGGATGTGAGGAGCCACAAAGGCATCGCTCCTAAAGAACCAGGCATTTTGCTTCATTGGTTGTCAATGTCTGTGCAGTAACTTGGAAACTGAGGCAGAAAACCTCATGCAACGACTCCAAGTGGAGTTTGCAAAGCCTGCCTAATGGTGAAAATGCTTCTTCCCTTTGTAAGATTTGCTTTATGAACAATTTCAAACAATATTTTCTTTCCCTTGGAGTAGAAGGGAAGGTCACGAAATGAAATTAATCTTTGCCTTTGCTTTTAGCAGCCGTAATGATTTCTCATGGAAGTCATTCCTCTTGGGTTTGCTGGGGCTCTGTGCACCTATTTCTATGTCATTTATCAACCATTAATACCATAAAGAGTTTTAATTCCACTTAATTGATGATGTTCTTCTCTTGTGGAAGTTCTAGGGCGTCAACTAACAAATCCTGCAACTGCTGGAAACTCCTCCTCCCTTGCTCTGCATTTCTGTTGTCAGAGGGAGCTAAGGAATACAGATGGTTCTGGCCAACACAGAGCAAGCTCAAGTGTCCCTGAACCTGTGGAATAACTTTAGCAACCAAAATGATCCCTTCACATCCAGAGGGGATGGTGCTTCAACCACATGTGTGCTGCTTTGGTGTAAGTGGCAAATAGATTCTGGCAAATTCAGTCCTAAATTGCACTGTAAAGTGTCAGGGTCATTTCTAGAAGGTGATTTTTGAAAGTGCTCCTTTGAATTTGTCACCTAGGGATGTGAAAATCCATAGTGACTTAGGAGATGTATAACAAAGTATAATAAAAATGCAGGGTTTATTGTGAGCACAGCAAATACTGGCAGGACTTGTGTAACCCCAGTCCTGGAGAATTTAATCTTGGTTATTTTCTCTAAATGCAATTTTTTTAATCATTACATTGTGTGAGTTTCTGAGGACCCAGCAGTCACAGGGATCTACCATCCTTGGGAGGCAAAATACGTGGGAGGAAGAGATGTCTGGGATGATGATACATGAGTTTTAACTGCTGAACCTTCACCCCTGTGAGCCTTTTGTAAGTGCAGTGGCAATGTCTGGGTATTGTGCTATTTTCAGACTCTGGATGTTTGTCCCTGCAGTGTCCTTAAGTTCCAGCAGGTCTCACCTTAAGTTTCAACTCCTAAGAGAAGCGTCTGATCACACCGTGCATCTCTGGGGGTACAGGATGGGGAGGGAAGGACACGGGGTAGCCAGGAGGGGACCTGTCCAAACCCAGCAGCTTCACTCCTCAGAAAGGAGAATGTCTCTGCCAAACACCCCTGACTGACTGGAACCATTGCCTTGTTCTAACTGGGATGTCACCCACGGTTAAGGGCAGCTGAAGATGGGATCAACATGCTGCAAATTTGCTCATGAATTCTTCTGTGGTTTAGATAAAAAAAAATATATATAAAAAATACAGGGAAGTTGCAAAGCCAGGATGGTGCCTCATGTCTGAGAGGTGACTGGAGTTTTCTTCCTTCTGATTTCTGTGTGGTAACTCTATAATGATTTTCAAAAAATCCCTTTTCCCTTTGATTCCCATTTGTTTCCAGCATCAGTTAGAAAGGGAAGGGCTGCTTCTCTGAAATCGAAGGATGGCAAGTCCTGAATTCAAATCAAGAGTATCTTTTTCTTTCACAAGAAGCCTATAGAACATAGGGTTAATTTTCCTTTGACATGGCTTCCTCCTCTTTATGTCCTTTAACAGCACTCCTTTGTTTTATAGTTTGATAATTGTTTCATTATGCAGTGGCAGACCATCCTGCACCACCAGACTGCAGGAAAAGCTGCAAACGTCCCTTTTTGTGCCTACAACTTGGGCAACCTGGACTTGTTCCAGGGTGGTGTCTTCATCTCCCATTGCAGTGGGTTTGAGGTTGGTTTTTTTTGCCTCCCCCCCATTAAATTCATATGAACTAGAGAGGAAATTGCAAAGGTGAACTTTCTGATTTGGGAGAAGGGGGGTGAGACCCATTCCCTAGTGATGGAAGATGGGGACATCTCGGTGCCACCTGGTGGCAGCAGATAATGGGCTTTGAAGAGGTTTCTTCTCACCTTTGAACTGCTGGGTCTGATAGATCAAAGACAGGTCCAAGCATTCAGCTGCAGATTCAAACGCAGGGTTGCTTCTCATTTTGTATTTCTTTTTTTTTTTTTCCCCTCAATTGCAAACAGCTCACAAAACATGGTTGTTTTTTAAAAGCTTGCAGTCTGTTCTTAACTCCTGGCATGGGATTAGAGAGGAAAGAGGCCAAAAATTGGCTGACATAAGTGCAGCAGCAGCAGCAATCTTAATTTCAGTTATATAATAAGGCAAACGTTCATACTTAAATGTGTTTTCTTCATAAAATCGGATCTCTAAATTCAATTACTTCTATAAAAGAGATTGGAAAAGCAGCTTGTTTTGGTAGAATATACTGTTCACTTCACTGCGAGCAGTTTGCCCCTGTTGAGTTTTTACATGCTCACTAATTGCAGTGGCACCGAGTCAATTTTTACATCGTTAAATCAGTGCAGACCCTCGGGGACTGGTGATTTGCCCTGGTGTAATGAGCAGTCTGATGCACACCATCCTTTGGAAGAAGGGAATATTGTTGAAGACAGGATGGTGAAACAGAGGGAAGCGGGGAGGTGTGAGGTATAGAAAGGTGATTATAGTTTGGTGAGCTTTAGGAATCAGAGGAGGAGAAGCAGAGGTAATCTTGAAGTAGCACTTAAGTAATCACAGTAGAGACCTGGGGCTTGTTTTCTGCTGGTGCAGGGCAGAAGTGGTGCTTATGGTGCAGGGTGGGACAGAAGAACAGAGCCAAAGATGTGTTCAGAGCTTACTGAACGAACAGAGGGCACTGGCAAGGGAACTGGTAGTGGGCATGTTTCTGTTAGTGACTCCAGTTTGTGCCAGAGTGGTGTACTGCAGGGGAGGACAGCCTTCAGAAGGGGGCTNCATCCCCAGGCTCTCTCCAGCCCCTGGTACAAGGAGAAGGTGGCAAAGCCCATCCCGTGACTGTGCCCGCCTCACAACCTGGAGGGGCTCTGATGCTGGGCTGTGCTAAAAGCTCGTTTGCCATCTTGTGGCTGGAAAGAGAATACGGTGGCCACATGTTCTGTTTGGATGACTTTTCGGTGTCCTTTCGTGAGAAATAAATTAACCAGCTGATTTACAGCAGTATATTTAGGAAGCATTTTTCCCCCTGCTGCAAAAATAAATGTTCCAGGAAGCGTGAACATAAAAAATAACCTCTAAAAGTCAAGCCGGAGTGGCAGGTGTGAGGACAGAGGTTGTGTNGGTGATTTGCCCTGGTGTAATGAGCAGTCTGATGCACACCATCCTTTGGAAGAAGGGAATATTGTTGAAGACAGGATGGTGAAACAGAGGGAAGCGGGGAGGTGTGAGGTATAGAAAGGTGATTATAGTTTGGTGAGCTTTAGGAATCAGAGGAGGAGAAGCAGAGGTAATCTTGAAGTAGCACTTAAGTAATCACAGTAGAGACCTGGGGCTTGTTTTCTGCTGGTGCAGGGCAGAAGTGGTGCTTATGGTGCAGGGTGGGACAGAAGAACAGAGCCAAAGATGTGCTCAGAGCTTATTGAATGAACAGAGGGCACTGGCAAGGGAACTGGTAGTGGGCATGTTTCTGTTAGTGACTCCAGTTTGTGCCAGAGTGGTGTACTGCAGGGGAGGACAGCCTTCAGAAGGGGGCTATCACGATGTGAGGTTCAGTACAGGTTGAAAAATCCATTTGAGAATCTGGGTGAATATTCAAGGCACTGGCCATGTTGTTCTGCAGGCATCCGAGGCAGGGCTACAAGCCCACTGCCAGCCAGCTGGACTAGTCCTGCAGCATCTGCACTTAAAGCCAAGGGGTAGATGTTCTAGTGACCCAGAAAGGAATGTGAGAGCCTCTAGCTACCTGCTGAGCATTCGCCCTGCAGGGCTACACTGTCCTGGGAGCTCTCCTCCTTACCAGTGAACAGCTGGGAAAGCCACAAACCCCAGAAGGTGCACAGTAGAGCTGTACTTAGATCCTTTAGCACAGACTCACACACTGGTTTGAGCTGGAAGGGACCTTTCAAGCTCATCCAGTCCACCCCCCTGCAGGGAGCAGGGCCATCTGCACCCAGAGAAGGGTGCTCAGAGCCCCAGCCACCTCCCCTGCAATGGGGACAGGGATNAGCCGGAGTGGCAGGTATGAGACAAGTTGTTGGTTTGTATTTTAAAGGATATTCTCTGATTCTTTTTTCCTTCACAGCAGTGTCCTCTCCAGTTCCAGTTATAGTTTGGCACAGCAGAGAAGAAATGATGAGAGAACAAAGTGATGAGTGGTCCTCGGCTGCAGGGGAGTGAAAACGGAGGACAGGAGTGATTATTTCTTATTTTATTTTATTTTATCTTTGTTATCACTCCATCCCTAGTACACCACTGCTCTTCAGAATTGTGGCATTCTTTAAATAAACTGAAAATAGAAAATTTTGTATTTCTATTTTAGTGTCTAGCTGTGTCATGGTGTCATGGTGTCATGGTGTTGGGTCATAGGCTGGATTTGATGCTCTTGGAGATCTGTTCCAGCCTCAGCAATTCTGTGATTTGCTGCAACTGGAAGGAATGTGGTGAGCCTAACAACCACCTCGTGGCAGAACAGAATTCTTTGTATGAAGGATAATAGTATCACCTTAAAAATTTAAAAAGAGTAAGGATACAAAGCACATAGTACATTTTATGGTGGTTTCTCATGGTTGTATTTTACACGTCTTATCTTTTGCAGAATGTAAATATGTGTCTGAGATTCAGTCCTGAGAGGTGTTCAACAACCCACTCATGAGCCAGCAAAGCCCTTAGCACATAACCATCTTCAAAATAGACACTCTGGCAATTAATGCCCAGCTATGAACTTGAGTGTCTTAACAGTGAGGTGTGTGATCAGTGCTTTAGGAGCCTGGGTCAAAGCTCCCAGCACCCTACAGGACAAACCCTGGGTGGTTTCCAGCTCTCGATGTGCTGCAGCTGACCAGCCAAGTGGCTTTTGCATCTTCCAGAGATTTCTCATTTAAAATGTGTTTTCTTAGAGAGAGATCAGAGAGGAGACCTCTACCCATCCTGCCCTGCTGGCCTAGGGCGGAGGATGTGGGACTCTAATGCTCTGCTTTGACCCAAGCATAGCTTTGTCTGTGAACCCCAAGCACAGCTTTGTCTGTGAACCCCAAGACCCCAGGGCAGGAGACTGAAGAGACTGGAAACTGTACAATCCTGCACAGCACATCGCTGCAGCTTGAGCCTTTCACAGCCACGAGAGGAGGGGGGCTGGACCAGCTGACCTTCAAAGGGCCCTTCCAACCCAACCACGAGTCTGTGAAGGAGCAGGACTTAAGGGTGGCAGTCAAAGAGCCAGGGGAAGCTCTTTGCTGAGGGAAATTCTTTGTCTTGGAATTGCTTTTTGCCTTATAAACCTGGTTTTGTTACCAAGCCTCTGCTTGGGAAGAAATGAGGTGACACAGTGAACACTCACAGAATCATTAAAGTTGGAAAAGACCTCTAAGATCATCAAGTCCAGCCACCTCCCCAACATTATCATGACCACTGAACTGTGTCCTGAAGTCAATTTTGTCAGTACCTTAAAGAAAAAAACACCATTCATGGTCTTCCTAAGTCTATAGGCTGATGTTTCATAACCTGAAACCTTTTAGCCACATGTATTCCATGTGGTAAAGTGACCCACTCTTTCCTTTCCTTTCCTTTTTCCTTTCCTTTCCTTTCCTTTCCTTTCCTTTCCTTTCCTTTCCTTTCCTTTCCTTTCCTTTCCTTTCCTTTCCTTTCCTTTCCTTTCCTTTCCTTCTTTTCTCCTTTCTCCTTTTTTTCTCAGCATAGTATACAAAGCAAGCATCTAGTGGTTTGGAGCATTGTGATTTTCTAACATTCAAAGTAGATGACATCACTAACTGGCTGCAAATTAGTCAGGAAAAAAAAAATGTTTAAAAATAGCACCATTTCCACAATAAATCTGTTCCTTGTTTGTATGAGAGTCATGTGGGCTCACTTAACTGGCAAACCCAAATTATAATACTGTTAACACAGCAGAGGCCTGGAGCTGTAAAAGAGCAAATGGGAATCCCGCTGACAGAGCTGTTAATATTGATAATGCTGGGGGGTGGGAAGGCTGGTCCCCCATTCTGGAGCTCACAGCCCCAGAAAGACACTTTAGTTTTTGACAGGTTACAAACCAATTGCCCAGAATAGTTTGGAAGAATCTCTAAAGCCTGAGTTTAAATAAGATTAGTGGCCAGCTTTCAGGCAGAGCTGTCAGGCAGATGAAAAATGTTGTTTATTACAATATTCTGCATCTTGTTATACAAACACTTCTCTATTTATAGCACATGTGAGCTGCATGTTCCTCGTGCACTCCCAGCAGATGCAGTTCCATGTACTGTGAGAAATTCGGGCCGTCAGTTAAAATGAAAAGTGTATTTTGGGCTTGCTTTATAAGCATCCTTTCTACTCTTTCCTTCTGGACTTTGTTTCCTTTGGTCATTATTGATCTTCCTTGTTTCAAATCACGGATGTCCCTGAGACCCTGTCAGAAAGGCATGGAGGTGCTGAAGATGGACATGACAGCCAAGAGGAAGAGTGGGGGGAGGAAGGGAGCTGTCTCCTGGCTTGGTGTGGGGGTGGGTTGGGTTCATTATCCCCAGCAGCTGCTGGCCCAATCAGCTGGGTGGGGCCACAGGGGGATAAACAACCCAGAGAGTCCATACCCCACTGAGTCTGCCCCTATAAAAGGGGAGGGCTGGGCAGGGGGCTTGCTTTCTACTTGCTTCATTGTGGCTGGAGCAGAGAGAGTGGTGTCCGGGGCACAGGTACAGCCTTCCTGGCTTCTATCACTTGCTTTGTTTATCTTTTCATTGGTGTTATCATTAGTGCTGTTGATTTCTTCTCTCTGTTGTTTTATCAGACTGCTCTTATCTCAGCATATGGGGTGTCACCTTTTTTCTTCCTCCTGACTTTCCTTCCCATCCCCAAAAGGAGGTGTGGAGGGCAGGAGAGCAGTGGGCGGGTGGCTGTTTGGTGTTTAGCTGCCAGCAGAGGTTCAACCACAACCCTTGGACTAATTCCCTAAGATTACAGGATTAAACCAGGGAGGCTGCATGTACAGATAAGCAGGTACTTTCCCAACAGTCTAAGGGTTTTCATTCCATTCCTCAAGGCAAATCTTCAGCTGTTACTTGGTTGGGTTTTGGTTGGCTGGTGATTTTGCCAGCGTGGTGCTACTAGCTTCAGTCAGGGAGTAATGAAGGAACAATCTGTTCTGGGCATGCAAGCTTGGCTTTTACCAGGACTTGTGCCTTCCTTTGGTGGTTTGATGCTGTGTAATTTTTTGGATCACATTGTCAGAATAGCTTGGTGTTTTTAGGTCTTCTGACCTCTGCTGGGCCTAGGGCAATAACAAGATGTAGGAAAAGCTATAAAGAGCCACCTCATTTTGAATGCACAGGAGAGCACACCTACTGAGGGAGAAGATGCTGTTGCTTATACTGAAATCAGACCATGGTTGTGTTCAGAAATGGAAACCCAGCAGTGCTAATTTTGCATGCCAAGCTTCCTGGGTTCTTCTGGTCTTTACCCTGGATATGAAATGTCTGAATGTGGCCTGGTGTAGTAGTTTTAACAGAACTGTACCTGTCTCTTATCCCTCCTGGGTCTATCAGCTGTAGCCATCACTATATAACTCACCCAGGCGTGTGGAGACCTATAAAAGGGGTAAATGACACATAGGCAGACAGATTCCTAGGGCTTGGATCCAGGCTCAGGTTTCAAGAGCCAGACAGCTCCTGTTACGGAGGAAACAAGAGCCATGCTGCTACAAAGTCTATGGAATCATGTTCACAGAAAATGGCTGCAATTACAAGAGAAAGAGAAGGTTTTTTTACTCCTTAAGACCCTGGCCTTTTAACATGTCTCTACCCTGCCTAAAGAGAGGTCTAAGTGTCTTTATACTTCACACCGTGTCCTAGAAAACACCTAACCCATAGGACTGGAGCACAAAGGTGGAATAAACAAGGACTTTGCTGTAGGAATCAACTAGAAATGTCAGTTGGGTTGTAAAACTGCAGAGATATTGGTTATCTGAATACCTAGAGATAATAGAAATGAGTGTCCCCCTCTGAAGCCTGTTTCCTGAGACACACAGCAAACAGAGTAGCTGCCCTGTTCCATGACTTGGCTCAGTAACAGGTATCTTGTGATTTATTTATTATGCCTGTGAGGATGGTGCTGAAAGCCGTGGAGATGCAGGTGCAACTGTGTCCACAGGATTCAGCCTTGAAGAAAAGAGTCCAGGACTGGCAGGTGGCTAATCTGTCACCTCTCCATGGCTGTGCCACTATGATGTGACCATGGTCAAGCTGCTTTACCTTTCTGAGCCTTCCTTCTCCTTAGACCTGTCTCTTGCCTATAAAGGTGTAATGTTTGGACCAGAGGAATTACTACACCCAGTGTGCATTCCAATCTCTAGTTCTGGTATCTGCTTAAACTGGGTGAGGAACATAACCAAGGGCTTTGGTCAGAAGGGCCAATCCTGCATGCTGTGCAGATCTATACACGTGCAGCTGTAAAACTGAGTGCTCTCATAACAGAGGTGTTCACAGGGAGCAGGGTGTGAGCAGGTGCTGGCTCTGCCAGACAGGCAGCTCAAGGTCTCTCTGCCGTGTCCTTGGTGCCTTTCTAGAAACAACTCACAGACAGGGATGCAAATGATGTAAACTGGGTGAAGCTGTAGTTTGTAGATCAGTCTGGAAGCAGAGGATGCTGCTTTATTCCAACTGATCGTGTGTGGTTTCCCTGTGCACAGGGCAATGGGACACTGAACCACAGTCCTCTACACCTGACACCTCTTTATGAGCTCTTACCTGCAACCTTCAACATCTTCCAGGCAGAGCATCATCCAGCCTGTGTGCCTGCTGTCAGCCAAAGCAGCCTGTGTGCTGCGCTGGTGTCACTAGAGAGGATGCTCCTTGGCTTTTTATCACGCCCCTGTAGAAAAAACTAATTACCAGCAGCCCCTTTGCCGACCTGGTTCTGCTTTAGTCCCGGGGATGAACCTGACCTGGCTGAAGGGGCTTGAGATGCTGCTGAATTCAGCTCCTTCTCCTCTAGATGGCCCCGTGGTCCCGCCTGGGACGCGCCGGCTGCTGCCTCCTTCCAGAACCTCCTTGTCTCGAGTCTCAGCTGCTAAAAGGTGCAATTTTGCTTCTTCTATTTTATGAAAGCTCCTTGGCTTTTCAGTAGGCGCCGTGTTCTCTGACCCGAGAGGGTGTTTAATGCAGCTCAGGGAGAAGCCTCCCAAAGACTGGCTGAGATTCAGCTGAAGGAGTTGGCTCTGGGCATCGTGGGGGGTTTGGTGCATGGGCTCTGCTAACTTCCAGTCTGGGCCATCACCCGCTGGAAGAGCACTGGCAGAAGAATTACACTGAGTGCTACCATCCCATATAAGTGTTAAATGTACAGATGCTATGCAGCCTTGCCAGTCTCCTGTATGTGTGAAATGTGCAGCCCCTTTGTGTCCAACGAGCCCATGTATTGTGCTGATGAGCCCTGAGAAGAGTCCATGAGGGAAAATACCCCAATCCCAGCACTGAAGGGGATGTAAACGGGGCTGTGGGGAGCGTGGTCTCTTATTTTGCGTGTGGATAGCTGACAGTTGTTACACAGCATCAGATATGCATCTGTAAGTAAGCACAGAGGTGTGTAGCAAAGAATGTAGGGTGCCTTGGGTCTGGAATGGGATGTGACCAGATGTGTGATGTCACTAGAAAGCTCCCATGGAGCTGAGGGTGCTCTGCCTCCTCTCTGCTCTGCTTTCTGTCAGCTAGCTCGTGCTACTCTCGTTCTGAATAATATTCCCCAAATAATCCTGAGAACCCCAGGAGGGTTGCCTGCAGAGGAAGGTACTCCTTGGTCTGTATCACTGCCCTGTCATTAAGGACAGGTTGAAAAAGTGTTTGGAAGGGGATAGTAAAGCACAGAAGACCTTGTTTGTAGTGAGACCAGTCTTGGAGTCAGAGGGCAATAAATGGTTTGTTACTTCTGGTAGAGTATTTGTAACACTACACTGCCAGCTTAGGTTCATAAGATGCTCATAACAAACTCATACTCCTTTGTACAATTATGCTTTTCACAACATTAAGGGTGACCTCTCTGAGTCTGGCCCTAAGCTTAGGTGACTTCAAAGTGCTGCCTTAGCTCAGCAGAAAATTCTGATGGCGAGGGATTGCTGAAAGGCTTCCTCCTGATTCTTTTCTCACTAGGGGTGTCCTGTGGTTTAACATCCGACAAGCAGGTTGATCAAAGGTATCCAGTGAGAAACAACATGACTGGCTCAACCAAGGGGTGAGAGAATGAAAGTTGAAAGATCTCTTTTATCTTGAGCACACTGTAAAATATGTTAATAATTTAGAGCATCCAAGGACAAAAAGATAGCACTTGAAAGGGAGGTGAGAGAATGGCAGAAGTTTATAAGGGTTGTTTGCAAAGCAGCTAAATCAAACAAATCTTTCATTTGACTCTAAGCATAAGAAAGAGGTGTGAACAAATTCTTAATTAGATTGATGCCCCAGGCAAAGTGCTTTATGCTCAAGTTAGGCCGCCTGATTCTTTTGTGGGTTGTTTCTTTTTAAACAACAAAACAAAAAAGGAATAAGGAATGATCTCGAAATCTCGAGGCCAGGTTTTGTTGGTTGCTGGTGTGAATAGCCCTAAAGTTTGCCAGGCTTGCCTTGAAGTGAAGCCCAGCCTTGGGGAAGCTCTGCCAGCCCCACAGCTCCAGCCTTGCCCCTCTCTCCCAGCTGCTCTGAGCAGCAGCCAGCCAGGCAGAAAGCAGCCAGGGCTGCCTTGCTGGTAAGGTGGAGCACCCGTCCCTGAGTCAGGGCTTTTGGAAACTCTTTGTGTAGCTCAGACAGCCAGGGAGAAGCCACACAGCCTTTCTCTAGAGCCCTGCATTTTGGGACGTGGCTACAGAGGCAGCCTATGGTTTATTTTGTCTACATCCTACTGATAAACCCTGTGGCATCCTGAATTTATTTTGTAGCATCCCATCCCCAAGTTCTTTCCACAGGTGTCACTTTTGCAAGAGATGGCTCTGAACCTTTTCATCTGACCAGTTTAGCAGCTTTTTGTGTGCTAAAGAGTTTTCCCCTGCAGAGCTTGCTGTTAGTGAGTAGAGGGGGGGAATGTGATGGGTGGATGGGGAACAACTTTACAGTTTCTCTAGTTTATGAATTTAAGCATCCCCTGGATGTAGCTAACTCTGCTGCCTCAGTGTATTTGGGCACAGTAGTTTAAACAGGCTGAATACATCTGCTTCTCATGGCTAATGAAAAAATAATTAGTATGAGCAAATAGATGATCAGCTTTCCTTGGGTGCAGGCAGTTGTTGTTCTGCCCTGAAGAAATAGTCCCGAGTAGACCCAGGAGAGGGTGGGGGACAAAACCAAACTGCTCATAGCTGGGCAGATGAGCCTCCCAAAGCCCAAGCCTTTGAAAGCTTTCCAACTATTATCCCATCTCTGTTGGATGTTGCGGCTCGGATGGTTTCCATGTGTCTGCAGAGCAAGGACAGCTGCAATTTAAAATGATGGGGCATTAATTGTTAAATTACATCGGAGAGCCCAGGAAATGCGTGTTAGTGCCACATTAAAGCCACATTAATTTATCATGATTAATTGCACAAGGAATATCAAATGAATTATTGATTGGTCTCTTATTACCACAGCAGCTGTCTGTCATTACTGTGCGTGGTGGTTTGTGATCACTATTACCCTTGTCATATGCTGGGCTAAAACTCTGTGATGAATCATAATCTACATTCCCACAACCAGCAGTGCCCATTTTCCTGCTTTCAGTGGTCAAATAAGTAGATATTCAAGTTTAGTGTAGGCATAGATGAGATAATCTAGTAGATTTAATATGTTGTTGAGGATTGAAGAATTAAACTGTCCTGGGAATATAACCAAGAAGGGGAGAAAACACCCCTAAGTGTAGGTAGGAGCTTCTCTCCCACTGTTCCTATTTGTGCCCAGCTCAGAGCAGGTTTGGATCCTCACCTCGAGAGGCAGAGCTCTGCCTTCTCAGAAGGCACCAGCATGTTCTTAACTTTTTAACTACTACTGTTGGATCAAATGGCCTGTTCCTGGTGCTTCTGGGCAAACACAGCTCCTGGGCATCACCTCCTCGGGGTGCTTCTGGTTGGTGCTGTTCGCCAGTGAGCTTTGTTCCTGGCGCTGTAGGAACGGCTCGGTGAGATGTGATAGGGGAGGATTATAATGTGCAGAGAGGGTATGACTAATTGCAGTGACAGGGCAGAGCTGGTGGATTCAGTGCAGAGAAATTAAATAGCACATTCCCCAGCACTGTCTGATCAGCTGTCGGTGAGAGGAAGGCACATACAATAGGAAAGAAAGGCCAGGCTCCAGAGACAACACCCAGATCCCCTCCTCAGCCAATCATCCATTCATACTGGGAATTAGAGCAGTGTATGTATGTCAGAAGAAGCCAAGCTGACATAATGGCCATTGGTGATTGATTAGGGAAATAAAAAGAAAAATGCAGGAGTGAAGACAAGCAAAAGTATCTCCCTGGGGCAGGTATTCTTTGTTCTGTGCTGAATCCAGCATGGTTTTGTCCTTGCCCACCATTCTAAATGGATTTTAAGTAAAACTATATTAATTCTAAAGTGAAAGCTGCAATTCCCAGTGACAATACACAGAAAAGCATGACATGGTTTACTAAGGAAAGCATCAGCACCAAAGCTAAAGCTGTAAGAGGTGAATTAACTTAAGGTGACTGGGGAAATAGAAACCAGCACCTACATCCTTCAGGGACAGACTGCAACATCACCAACACTGCTGCTTCTAATGCCAGTTGTACCCCAGACTGCATCAGGGGAAAACCCAGAGGAACCCATCAGAGTTACAGAATTATTTCAAGGTTTTGCATAATGGAATGTGGAGAAACTGTCAGGCTGGGACCTGAAATAACAAAATTAAGATGCTGGGTAAAGGAAGAGTAGAGAGCAATTTGGCAAACATCTTCCCCTTTCTCTGAGGGGGGTGTCGGGCAGCCCAGAAAGGGCTCTGTGTAGAGTTGCTGCCAAGCACTAACAGCAAGGGGGTCGCTGACTGGGACAGAGCCTCACATGTAGTGTGAAAACATTTAAACTTTGAATGCTGTTACAGTGGGAAGGGGCTGTCATATTCCAGTTAGTAGAGAAATGTGGAGAAATGCAGTAGTATCTTCCTGCACAGAGCCAGACAGGTCCCTGAGGGCTGCTAGTTGCCAGTCAGCTCCATCCCCACTGCCTCTGCATCTTTTTTTCATGAAGCTCTGTTTCTGCTCTGCCTCCTGGGATCCTGGTGGCCCTCCTGGCATCAGGACTGGGCTGGCTCTAGGGACATGGAATAGACTGGGTTGGAAAGGACCTTAAAGATGATCTCGTTCCAATGCAGGGACACCTCCCACTAGACCAGGTTGCTCAGAATCCTGCTCAACCTGGTCTTGAGCACATCCAGGGATGGGGAATCTGTCTCTGGACAACCTGTTCTAGTGCCTCACCAAGCTCAGAGTGAAGGATTTCTTCCTAATATCTAAATCTTCTCTTTCAATTTAAAACAATTACCCCTTGTCCTACTATTACACTTGCTGCTAAAGAGTCCCTCCCCATCTTTCTTGTATGCTCAGCGTGGCTTAGGTTAAGCCCAAAGAAAAGATTCAGTAGGCAAAGAAACAAAGATCACATAATCTCGGGTAAGGTTCCCTGCTTCTCTGTGCTGCATTCCCCCCAGATGTAAGCAGGGCAGCAAGAAATCTTGAAAAGCTGTGGATGAAAAGTGCAATTTCTGAGTTCTGTATTATTCTCCATATCTAAACATCTCTGGTTGGTCTTGGTGGCACTCCTGGCACCTTTTGCAAACTCCCTCTCCTTATTCATTAATTTAGCTGCAGAAATGAAGCTGTAGGGAGCTGCAGAAGACCAAGGGAAGGGAGCGGGGGGTGATGCATTGGGAGGAAGGATGGGACCATAGACAGGAACCTGTTTGAAAAGCTCTTTTAGTCCTGCTGTTGCTCACAGCACAACTTGGATTAATTAGGCATTCCATTCAAATCCTTTTGGAGTAACTGAGTAAACGAGTTAAATTTGAAAAGTGAATTGATGTACAAGTTTTTGATTTATGTTGACAGTTTAACTTAAAGAAGAAAACCTCAGTCTCACATTAACTTTTTCCCTTCTCATATAAGGCTAAAAAAAGCAGGCAATTAAATATTTAAACCCCTCAGTCTCTGTTGCTGTACAGTGATACTAACACATGCAAACCTCAACTCTACCTCATGGTATGATATTTTTAAAATGTATCCTATTGCAGTAACTGGATCCTAAGGGCTGTCCATGGCTGTATTTGCATGAGCTGGAGGGAGCACTGGCTCTTTATTTTGAAAGATGCACTTCTCCCTCTCTCAAGGAGAATTGTAGACTGGTTTGGGTTGGAAGGGAACTGAAAGCTCATCCAGTTCCAACCCCCAGCCATGGGCAGGGGCACCTCCCACTAGATCAGGGTGCTCAGAGCCCCATCCAGCCTGGGCTCGGACACATCCAGGGATGGAGCATCCACAGCTTCCTTGGGCAGCCTGGGCCGGGGTCTCACCACCCTCATGGTGAAGAGCTTCTTCCTTACATGCAATCTAAATCTCTCCTCTCAGTTTAAAGCTGTTACCCTGTCTCCTATCACTCGATGTCCTTGTAAAAAGTCCCTCCTCAGCTTTCCTGTAGGGCCCCTTTAAGTACTGGAAGGCTGCTGTAAGAACAGAATATCTTCCTGTGCTTAAAAGTGAATGAGAAAACACAGACCTTTTCTTTTTGCAATCAGCAGCTGAAGTCGGATAGAGTTAAATAAGAGCCAGATTGTGCCCAGATGTACCCTGAGAGCTGGAAAAGAGTCTCTTTAGTCACCCTCCCCATCATTGTTGCATGGCAGGAAGAAGTGTCCTGTAAACTGAATGCCAGAGAGCTCTGGGGCTCATCAGGTGGGCTGTGCTGTGCTGTCCTTGCCTACCAGCAGCAGAATTTGGCAGGCAGCCCACCCTTGGCTTGTTGGCCCCAAGCCCCTGTGTCTGGCTGCTGGCTCAGTGCACCCCTCACTGCCACAGCTGGATTCTGCTCCCCCTGCCCCTAGAACCATAGAATTGTTTAGGTTGGAAAAAGCCTTCGAGGTCATTGAGTCCAACTGTTAACCCAGCACTGCCAGTCCACCACTAAGCCATGTCACTAAACGAGTTCTGCCTGTTCCCTGCAGAAAGGAGAGGCTTCTATTTTACTACATTTGGTTCAAAGTCTGCTGTGCTGATAAGGGTCTTGACCCAGATGAGCTGTAGCTGGCTGGGTGGCTGCAGTTGCCGTTATCAGAGGCACTGTAAAAGCAAAAGGCAGAGGGAAACAAAGACCTACAACCTGCAAAAAGATGCATAAATAAGACATTTCTGTGCCACTTTCTCAAAATAAGATTTAAGAAGTAACAAAGCCCAGCTGCTTTTTCTGGAGCACCACAGCAAGGAGTAGGTTGGTGCAAAGTGGGAGGGAGAGCTGCAGGCGAAATAACTGCTCAGGTGAAGCCTGCCAAGGCTGTTCTGAAATGATTAACTTCTTCCAAGGGGAGAAGCTGGGGCTGGAGCAGCTGCAAAGGCTGCAGGCCAGGCAGGGCCAAGCTACAGTGAGCAGCAGGAGGCCAGGAGGAGAAGCTGGCCAGAAGCATTTCACATTTCAGAAGTTGTTTGAAGCTTAAATCTCAGTTCAGCCATTGATTCCAGGGGCTGGAGATCTGCCTGGATGTTTACAGTGGCTATGGGGGCAGGCAGGAGCCTCACCCATGGGGGAACCAACTGATAGGATCTGCCCAGATGTGATGGAGAGGAAGGCTCCTATAAAAATGTCCCCAGCATCCTTATGCCTGCAAGGCTTCATGCAAAGCTAGCAGCCCAGTTCTTTGTTAGGATGATGATATGCTAATGGCAATCGATTGGCTTTTGAGTAAAGACCCGAGTAAGCAAAGCACTGGACTGCAGGGGGGATGCAATATCACCCTGGCAGGCTGGTGGCAACCTCTGCTCCCAGAAACCCATATGTTCTTCTCTGCATTCTATGCACACCAACTTAATTTTGAATGGCTTCAGCTCTGCTTGCAGGTATTAGCAGATACAGAAGGAAAATGAGCAGGAAAAAAAGGTGGAGAAAACATTTGCATGAAACAGAATTTCTCTTTGTTCTCATCAGTTGTGGCTCTTTATGTGGTTGGGATTTTCTGAAGAGGCATCACACAGACGTCAGTGTTCCTTTCTGGCCCTGCCAGGACTGGGAAGGATGTTACCCAAGTCAATATCTGTGCTCTTGTTCTGTAGGTAAAGCACCTCCCCTGGGTTCAGCAAGGTCTGCGCTGGCCGCACGCTGTGTGTCGGGTGCTGTTTTCAGCGTGGAAAGCCTCAGGGTGTCCTCTGTGTCTGGTGGAGCTGTTAGAGGGAGCTGCTATTTCAAAGTACATCGTATACAATTAACAAACTACCAAGTGTTTGCAGCCAGGAGCATTAAAGAGTCTTTACAAAAACATCCCAACCAAACAGCTACAGCCTCAGAGGAAATATCCCACATCTCCTCCAAGGAATTCTCTCTTTGCTTGAATAAAAAGATATTTGGTTAGAAAGAAGAGATTGTGATTTCCTGGGATCATCTTTTGGGTGCCTGGCTTCAAACACAGGAAGGAGAGAGAAAGGAACTGAAGGTTTGAGTGTCTGCTGGTTTGAGAACAGAGCCAACCCTGCAGTTCCTGGTTTAAGCTGAGCAGTATCCCCGTGTTGAGACAGGTTTTGCCCTGGGTTAGTTGTTTCTTCACTTTCTCTCCCCTTCAAAACTTTCTCCAACAGCCAATTCTTTCAACAATAGTTCCTCTTCCTTTCTATTTTTTTTTTTCCAGTCTCCTTTTCCTGCTCCTTGTGTTCTGAGTGACTGTTCAGCAATGAGACCTGCAGGGCAGAGGTGCCCCTCTTATGTGTCTGTGTGTCTGGAGCTGCCTAAATGGTTTGTGTAACAACACCTCCCATGGTTTGGTTGTAGGGTTTTCCACTCACACTTTCCCGATGCGATCCCTCTGTCATGAGCCTGCAGAGAAATAAAAAACATGAAGTTTCCATTCCACATTTTGCTGACATTTGGAGCCAGGTGGGGAGGGGTCGGGCTCTGCTCCCAAGGGACAGGACAAAAGGAACTGGTCTCAAATTGCCCCAGGGCAGGTTTAGGTTGGAGCTGAGGAACAATTTCTTCCACCCCCTGCAGGGCTGTCCCAGGCTGCCCAGGGCAGGGGGGGAGTCCCCGTGACCCCTGGAGGGGTTTCCAAGCCCCCCGTGGAGCTGTGGTGCTGAGGGCCAGGGGTCAGTGGTGTCCTGGCAGTGCTGGGTTAATGATTGGACTCCAGGATCTTGAAGGTCTCTGCCAACCAGAAAGATTCTGTGACTCTGTGTGTGTGTTCATGAGGGTAAAATGTGCTGACTCGGCACATCTGGTTTAATAGCTGGGTGCCATCCCAAGGACTAGCTCTACTCTTCTCTGATCAGGCTGCTTTCTCCTGTCCCTTCTCTTCTATGGACAGAGATGTTTATCTGACCTCACAGGTCATTAAATTGATAAACAATGAATCATATTGACAGCAACACCCCTCTCCCCCATCAAACCCAGACTCTTTCCCTTCCGACAGCAAGTTTTTGCCCATGCAGTCAACTGAAGGGTCAGTGTTGGGTTGTGTGAGTACAGAATTGATGCAAGGAGGAAGGTGATCTCCCCTGGTCACCCTTTGAGAAAGGGAGTGGAAGGAGAAGGATCTACAATTGGCAGGAGAGAAGTGATGGGAACAAGCTCAGGGGAGTGCTCAGAGACACTACACTGGAGGTGCTGGCTTCTCTGTCATGATGTGGATCCTGCTCTTGGAAGAAAAATTCCTCCTGAGCAGCTTTCAGTAGCATAAAGTGCTTTGTTAACACTTTCTATCAAGCCTCATATAATTCTGTTGCTTTCCTTCCTTCCCTCCTGAAGATGGGATTGTCAGTCCATGTTTTTAATAGACTGATTTCTGGTCACTTTGCTTCAGGTGCTTTGTGCACCTCTCTTGCTTTCAGAGGACAGTGGTGGAAATGGCTTTTAGCCTTTGCCTCAGAATGAGAGTGGCAGCTTGGAAATATGCTCATTTTACTGATGTACTGGAGAAGTTCTGTGTTAAGATGCATCAAAAAAATTCAACCATCAACCCTAACATTAAGAGTGGAGAATTTGGGCTGTAATTTTGAAACCTGTTAGACCAGTACATCTATGATTCAGTCAGGGGGAAGGAGGAGGAGGAAGTTTTGAAGCCATTAGATGAAAGTCTGACTGTCGGCTGAGTTTAGGAGACAAGCTTCCTTCCAGATCACTTGTAGAAGTTCATGTTTTCTGAAAAGAATACAGCAAAATAAAGCAGCCTGCACTGCTACCAGAAATACTCCCCTTTTGTTGCCTGCTGGCTTTGGTAAGCGCTTGCAAGAGCTGCAGTAGGAAAGGGAAAGGAGTCATTATATGGATTTTTCTGGTGCTGGTTGCACTGCGGCCACGGGACCCCCCTCCAAAGCCAATCTATTCATAGCACTGAGCGCATCTGCCTCTGCTAAACCATCTTTTACCACCGTGGTGATTCATGAGCTGAGTTTTGCCATATGTTTTGCTGCTGAGGTATTTGTTTTTCATGGTTTTAGTGTAGAAGAGCTCTCCCTCCGTGCCAGCCTGGAAAAGCTGCTGGCCAGGCTCCCCGTGCCTGCTGTGCCTGGGCTTTCTTCACAAGCATGATCTAGGTTCAGGCAAGCAAAGTATGAATCTGTGAGGACATGCCAGAACTGGTAGGCACATTTGTAAACCTCAGCCCCTGAGGTACTGATTGCCAGACCCATGAGAGCAATACCTAATGCTTCAACCAAGCAGAGGACAACAAGCTTTAAAGGCACCAGCTTCTGAGCACCCAAAACACATCTGTAAAGTCAAATATTATTTTGGAAGCCAGAAACTTCCATCGGCAGGAACTGGGAGCGCTTCTGCTGAACCTGGTGGCACAAACCTGAAGGCTCCTCTGCACATTGCTGAGGTCTGGGTTCAATATCTCTGTGTTTTGATCAAGTTTACCGTGGCCGCCTTAGGCTCTTGATCAAAACCTCATGTTGCCATCAGTGCTTTCCTCCTTTCTTCTGAAACAGGAATTTGCAGAGCAATCAGAAGAAGAATTTCCACTGGTTTCCATCTGTCTGGGACCCAAAGCCTTGAAAAGGAAACCCTTTGTCATGGTCTCTTGCCTGTCATTTCAAAGATCCCCTAGATTTATCTAGCCATACCTTTCGTTCGTAGATCTGAAAGCATCTCATATTTGCTTAAGAGATTTATAATCTGCTGTGAAAACTGGGATGTGAGCTTGGTATTGTCATTAAGCAAAAATCATGGAAAGCAGAGAAATTCCCCTTCATCTGACATTGTGATCTTGCAGTGGCTGAAGCTGTTTAGAAATAGTTTTAACCAGCTGTTCAGACTAGTTACAAAGCTACATATAGAGAAATCTCTGTAACATTTTATATTTTTTGGTGTTTTTTTATTATACAGTGTCCTGTCTGTAGAGCAAGCTGACTTCTAGGAGTTTGCAGTCTTTCGTAAAGCAAAGTATGTTGTGATTAAATAGTCAAGTATGACAAAAATAATTGCTAGCCTGAAATGTAAAGGAGCATTAGGGGATGCTGTAATAGCTGGACCAAGTCACATCTATCAGTTGTGTCTCACTGTTTCTGGCATTTCACCAAGAGCAGCTATTCAAACTCCTATCAGCATTTTCTAAAGTTTCTATCTCTGATTGAATACCTCCATGTGATAGAAAATTGAAATTTGCTTTTCCAAATATAATAGAGACAAACACACTCCTGCCCTTCAGAATATGCTGCTTGGTCCATTCTGCTGAAATAAACAAATTGTGAAGCTCTCAGAGAGGAAACATCACTACCAGACAGCAGGATTAACTACAAAACTCGATCTTGCATCTTATTTTGGAATTCTCTCTCCTTCCAAAACTTAGACCATGAAGGGCAACTAACGAATACAAGCTTACTTCTCTATTTCTCAACGTGCCAGTGGCTTCCAAGCCGATTGCAGCTCTATCTGCAAACCTCCCACGTAAGTGGTCTGGACACTCTTCATTAATAATTCACTCTCTCCCACCAGGTTGTCCCAGCTCCATCGAAGTTTGGACCGGGAACAAACTGTGCTGCAGCACCGAAGGAAGCCACGCACCCCGGTGGGAGGGAGGACCACAACTGGTGGCATCACCTGATGTCCTGGTGTCTCGCAGCAGCTGGAGGAACAGCTGCCCATTAAGGCAAGCTCAGATGAAGTGTGGTGCTTGAGCTTTTCACAGCAGTGTGCTCCACGTGTGGGGAGGGCAGGTGAAATCTGTTCTGCTGGTTGAACCTGATACTATTGTCTTTGTGCCTTAGCAAACAGATACTGTAGAATCATAGGCTGGTTTGGGTGGGAAGGAACCTTTCAAGGCCATCTCATCCAAACCCCTGCACTGAGCAGGGCCATCTGCAGCCAGAGCAGGGTGCTCAGAGCCCCAGCCACCTCTCCTGCAATGGGGACAGGGATGGGGCAGCCACCACCTCTTTGGGCAGCCTGGACCAGCCTCTCACCATACTCTGAGGGATCTTTGCTGTAAATCACAGCTCTTCTACTGAGCACTCATGTATTTTTCTGTCCAGCACATCTTCATGGAATGCCTTTGAGGTCTGTTTTTATAAGCTGAAAAATAGTGGTAAGGGTCAAGGAGAAATACCCCTGTTGGTTGTAGCAACAGCTTGCCTGAGTGTAACAAACTGGCTGGGTTTGATCAGCCAGTTAGTGGCGTATCTCGCATCTTATTCCTGATGTTAGACCATCCTCCCTGTGTGCATAAACATCAAAACATCATCTGGTGTATCTGGGGAAAGTTTGGCACTGTAGGAGCTCAGGCATTGTCCGTGGATTACTGAGAGCATTGTCTGTTCCTGACAGCCTTGTCTAGGTAAATGATATTAGGCACTAATGGGGGAGGAAAATGTGTGAAATGCAAAACTGTGATTATACTTTTCATCTGTGAAGTAGTTTAAATAGCACCATTCCAGCCAGAATATGTAATTTGGCATTAAAATCTCCTAACAGGATTAGCCCATCGCTCATAGACCCTGCAAGAATCATTTTAAAGGAAATTATTTATATGAAGAAGCCAAGACAGTTGCGCTTTTTAGGGGCAGATAATGGAGACTGGAGAATGATTTATGCCAAATGGAAACAATTCCTCATAATTTCATGAAGTACTTAATATTCCATCTCTGCCTCCACGAACAGGAAACAGTCTGGGCTTCGATTTATGGTTAATTTGTAATAATCATATATTAAATCTATCACGTGTTCAGCTGTGCTCTGAAATACAATGAAGTCTTCTCCCCTGAGAGTTCTGTCCCAAACCTTCCCTAACCCTTTGCTGTGAGTAGCATCGCTTCTGCTCTTTGCATCACGTGCCTCTGATCCATCAGCCTCTAACCAGGAGTCTCACATTTAATTTGGTTGATATTTGGAAACAAAATTCATGTATTCCCATCTCCAGCAGAACAAGAATTTCTGAATATACTACATGCATCCCTGGAGGGGAAAATACACTTTGTGTTACAAGCTGGGAGGTAGCAACAGGTATAGAACAGGGCAGCACGAGCTGTTGTTCACAATATCCTCTGCTGGCAGGATTTCATTATTATATCAGAAAAGAAGAGGCTGGATGTGGAGCAGACAGTGCCTGCGTGTGTCTCTGGGCTGCTGTGCCGAGTGGCACCCACCGCTGAGCACAGCTGGGAGCTCCAGCTCCTTAAAGGCACAACTTACTTGAAGATAAATTGGGATCTAGGCTGTATCCAGCATCAGTGTCTGAAGAATTTGCCGGGAAATCAGTTTACATTACAGTGTGGCATGTTCATTTTCTGAAGCTTAAGGATCTTGGCTTGAGCTCTGAATAAAAACCCACAAACTTTAATTTAGTGGGATGGCCTGAAATTGGGACTCTTCCCTCCAGGAGACCTTGACGTGAACCAGCTTCCCCACTGTCTTTTCTTACCAGTATAATTACAACCTGAAATGTTGCCAGAGTGTTTGCCCATGTGGGCAAGGAACTGTTTTTTGGAGGCTGTAGGAATGTAAATAGTCAGAAACATCAGAGCTGGAAATGCAGGGGTTTGGTTCATCACTAGGAAACA
This sequence comes from Chloroceryle aenea, assembly GCA_013399075.1. NCBI lineage: Eukaryota > Metazoa > Chordata > Aves > Coraciiformes > Cerylidae > Chloroceryle > Chloroceryle aenea. Next base: position 71,084 of record VWZY01009916.1, on the reverse strand, counting down.
AAAGCACGGGCTGGCAGTGAGGTCTAGGAGTTTCTCTTCATAATTTTCCCAAGAAACAGAGGAAGAAAGCCAAAAGCAATGATTCTTTTAATTAGACCTGAAAATTAAAAGCCCTGGAAGCTATGCCGAAGGAAAGGAGTCTGCACTAACCCCAGGCTGACATACCAGGCTTCCTCTGCAGGGGAACAGGGTGGATGGGTATTTGTGTAGGATCTAAGGAAGACACTGTGTTTATTCCAAGCAAGCAAGAGGATAACCATGTTCACTGGAAGAACTGGATATAGAGAATGTACTTTGTCCCAGTCCAATAAGCAATTGGCTTTATCAGTGGATTCTCCGTCAGCCCAAAGATACCAAAAATGTATTATTTATAATCTCCCTGTGGAAACTAGGCTGAGAAATATTTTTCTCATCTTTCAGTTCTTCCCCAGAAAGACACTTTCCAGACATTGAAGCAGTTTCTGAGGGTGACAGTTAGCTGCCATCCAGGAGTCTCTGCTCATTTTGAAGTGCTGCTTGTTTTGAGAAGGAACTGGCTGTTTAAAACCCACTAAATCTTCTTACTTTGTCTTGGATTAACGGAATATGTGAAAAATAGCTTTGCAAACACAGTTCTGCTTGCAGGCATGCGCAGCAGACTGCTGCCTCTCGGCTTCCCGAAGCTTTCTCCGGGCCATTTGACCAGCACAAAGTCTCCCACCCAGCAGCAGGATGGGCTTGGAGCAGGATGAGCATTTTCTATCGACATTGCTCAGCAATTAACAAGTATGTCAGCAAGAGTCTGATGAAAAGAGCAGGAGAGATGCAGTGGAATTAAAGAGCTTCATTGCCAAGTACGTCCACGTTGCAATTCTATTCACCAGGAGTCTGGGGGAATGCTTCGCTCCGAGCACAGGAATATTGGAAGAGAATGGTTTGCAATAGGAATATTGAGCATCAGGAATAAAACACTGATGTCTCCTGCAGACAGGAGTCTTGCATCTTTCTTTTATTCCTTCAAGCAACTCCTCTCCCCAGAGACAGGCAAGCGATGCATTTGTAATATTGATTACATGGGGCATCACTCACGATGCCCTGAACCTGTAGGAATCCAGCATTATTAAGAATACTTTGGCTCAGTGCTACAGCCATGGTCCTTTTCTCATCCCTCCCCTTGTCCTTGCTCTGGTGACTTTTCCAGCCGTGGCTGACGCGGGCTGTGTCCATCCACTAATGCTCTTTCCAAAGACAACCTCTCTGCTTTTGTTGTTCCTGGGAAGGAAAAAGCTGAACACGAGTCAGAAATACTGCTGTTGTCAGCAGGCAGTAGCTGTGATGAATAAAATCTTAATTTTTCCCCTATGCTGTCCCATTCTTTCTAGTTTCCCCATCTCCTGTCCTTTGCATTCATCATCCCTTTGATCCTGCTGCTGTGTTTAAGGTGGTGCCTATGGTCAGAAGAGCTCTGGTCTCCTCCAGTTTGCATAATCAATGTCGACAGTGAACTGAACACCAAAGGGAGACATTCAGCCCAGAGCCACGGCCTGAGCTGGGACTTTAATGGTTCAAAGGCATCAAGACGGCCTCTGCACAAGGGGAGCATCTGGAAGAAATAATAATCTGAAGTTTATGCAGCTGGTTAGCACAGCGGCGCTGGCTGGCATGTTCTGAGCAGGTTGGACAGTACACGTGCAGTAGAGTAATGGTAAAATTGCCTTTTAATTTTGGACTTCTCTTGTAGGTGTTTAAGTAGAAGATTAAAAGTGCCAGTGTGCCTCCTAAGCTGCTCAGAAACCTGCTGTCGGGCTTTAGCTCCTGCTGAGGATTTAATAGTAAAGCTTGGAATGGGAGTCAATCCTATTATTTCATTTATTTATGGTGGGGTTTTTTCCAAAACACATGCAGAAGCAGTTGCTAGAACAAAAGGTGGTATTTATAAATGAAGATTGAATTATAGGGGGATGCATATGTAGCTAATCATGTCAGACATTGGGTTTGTATTAATGTATTATGATATTATAGGCTAGTACATCTATAGTTATGTCGAGCATGTATGCGTGTGCACGCACACATATACTTGCATATGGTTTATATACACAAACCATAACTCTATTGTAGATCCAATCTTAGTTCTTGTAAAGCTGGTCCAGGAAGAGAGCAGGCACCGAGGGGACAGAGGAAAATGAGGGGTGGTTGTAGCAATGAGCTCTTCAGCTCTGCATCTCTCGGGCTCAGCGCCTGTTGGGTAGAACAATGCTAACTCTTCAATGTGTGGATTGTCCGTGCCATGAAGTCCTCTGCTGTTTTCTTTCCCCTAAGAATGCAGTCACCCCAGGGCAGCATTCAGCTTCCAGTACTTAGAGAGCCTCCAGGAAAGATGGGGAGGGACTCTTTGTCAGGGAGTGTAGTGACAGGACAAGGGGTAATGGCTTCAGAATGAGAGATGGTACATTTAGGGAAGATATTAGGAAGAAATTCTTCACAGTTAGGTTGGTGAGATGCTGGAACTGGTTGTCCAGAGAAGTTGTGGATTCCCCATCCCTGGCTGTGTTCAAGCCCAGGCTGGATGGGGCTCTGAGCACCCTGCTCTAGTGGGACATGTCCCTGCCCATGGCAAGGGGTTGGAACAAGGTGGTCTTTCAGATCCTTTCCAACCCAAACCATTTTATGATGATTCTATGATTATATCCATAATGAAGTTAACATTTTTCTCCTTTCATCCAATTGCTAACTTTCAAGTGATGCTTCCCTTCACCCCCAACTCATCCTTGCATCCCACCTGACCTGCAGCAGTGATGGGACATCCCCATTTTGCAGTCTGCATTCCAAGTGCTCTCGGACAGGCACGTGGCAGCTGTGGATTGACGCTGGGGAGCACGTTGCCAGCTGTGGGGTGGGGATGGGGGGCTGTACCCCTAGCTAGAGCATGTTAGCTGAGCTGCCTGGGTGTTTATGTAGTGATGCTCTGTTACACCAGCAGAATCTGTGCCAGTAAAAAGAAATGCCAGTGGGTGTAGCTTGATCTGACCCTACAGGCATTGTCTTGCAGTTGATAGCTGTGATCGTGGGCTGCAGTTTGCCGTTATTCCCTTCTTGTGGGGAAATCATGTTTCCAATAAGGAAGCCTCATTGATGCTTGCTCTGACATGGCACATCAGCTGGGTCGTATCCTGCCCAGTGGGCTGCCTCTCAGCCTGAGCGTAGGAAAACATTTGAGGGCGTTGCACTGTGTTTATTTTCCCCAGCTTTTCTGCAGATGCACCCAACCCAAAATGTGATCTCAATTATTTTTGTCATCATCCATGACAGTTGTGATTCATCATCTAGTTTTATTTTCCTCCACCATAATAACTTCCACGGAGCAGGAATATATTTCAGCTGCACATCTGTCAGCAAACCACAGCTCCTTATCCAAGTAAACAAAATAACTTCATTTATTCCTACTAACAAAGACATGCTCTAAAACGTGTGCTGTAAATATTTAGAAGGAGCTGCGTTGCTGTGTGATCTTTATACGCCTCCCAGATAGTTCTGTCACTAAGATCTCTGCTGGGGAAGGGGATTGTGATACAAGCTGCACGTGCTGTTAGAGGAGCAGATAATGACATCAAAGCCCTTTGGGTAATTGCTCTTAGCACACTTTAGAAGTCATACTATTGTAGCTTCGTAATGGCTGTCTGCATACGTACCCCAAGAAATCATTTTTTGGGGGATAGATATAAAAATAACCATTTTAAGGCAGAAAAGAAATGGCCTAAAAAAGCCTGGTGTGTTGCCTTGGCTGTTTTATACGAGCTGGAGTTCATGAAGGTTTGGCTGGCCAAGTTCACATTGTTTTCCACTTCACCACGTCCCTTCCCTGCATGTGCTGAGGACTGAGGACAGGCACAGCCAAGTCTGAGCAGCTTTTCTCTCCTCTAGCACATTTTAGGGAGGGTATGTGGCGTGGTTCTGCTCCAGCACATCCCCCAGTGCTCGATGGTTTGGAAGATTTAATACGTGGGGACTGGGGGGGAATAACCCAAGAGGTAATTGGATTTAAACATGGTTTTGTAGCAAGAAAGAATGAACCATAAATATTCAAACCACGTGTAGCAGGATGCTTGGGTACAAACACAAACGCCATCTAGTCTTTGACCTCTGTGTAAATGGCAACAGCATCTCTGCTGTTACAGAGCACGGAGCTCTTTGGCTGCGATAAAGGACCCAGGCTGGAATCAGGCTGTTGCTCCATCCTTTGATCTACGTTCTGTTCACTGAGGCCTGGCCCTTTACATGTGATTATTGGTATATTCTGGGAACATCAGCACCACATTACAACAGTAACTAATGGAGCAGTTATTTTTCATTTCTCCTATCTTTAAATTTTTGACTTAAAACCATTAGGGTGCTCAACAGACATAGAGAATTTACATCATCTGTTGTCCATTAGCTTCATTCCATATTCCTCTAAAACACAGCCAGTGATCAGGAGCTATATTCTCACAGTACCCTTTTTTCTTATTACAGTAAAAATACATTTTATAAAATAATAACTTCCCTCCCTCACATTGTTTAAAACTCAGCTCTTACAGCCCAGCAATCTGACATGAAGCTGACTTCAAAGGTTCCCATTGTCTGAACCAAGTCATAAAATACAGCCAAAAACCCCCAAAATAATGACAAATAAACTGAAGGTTGCAAATTTATTCACCATGAGGTTGACAGTTTCTCTTTAACTAAAATGTTGTGGCTTGAATAACTTGGAGGAAAGTCAGTAACAAGGCAAAACATGTTTGGGTTTTTTTGTCCATTGGTAATTCTTAATTTTCACAGTGTTTCTGTTGGAGAAATTGGCCCAGTTAGTCACTATAGTGAGGAGGGGAGTGAGTTGGGATGTCTGGCTGTTCCCCTCTGCCTTTTTAATTATTTTTTTATTATTATTGAGTAAAAAGTAGATAGTGGTACATATCTTGCTATCTAGTGATTGTCTTTAGTCTGTCCTTGTCTCACCTGCTCTTAAATACCCAGGATGGGATCCCCAAGCTCCATATTACCTTCTGCCCTACTTCAGCTGTGTCATATTTACTGTGGTTTTTCTATCCCTCTTGCTGTGAATTGAACTGATTTCTTCTACTTTTATTCTTACTGGACATGCAAAATGGTTGATAATGGTCTTATGTAAAATAACCTATGACTGCTACTGTCTTTTACCTGCCTCCAGTTATTTTTGTATGAAGTCAACACTTCCCAGCTTCCCTTGTGCATCTTATTTTAGACATCTATTATCATTTCTCTGAGCCTTTTTCCAGCTGTGGGTGCAGAATGGCTCTGCCAGTACAGGTAGGACATTCCTCCTAATGCTGGGCAGCCAAGCTCTTCCCTAAGTATTAGAGCACTGTTCTGCTTCTGCCTGGCTCTAAAGAAGGACTCTGCTGCAAAGCTCCTTCTTCCTCTGCCAAGCTGCTCATAGATGGTTGTGGTCTCCTTATCTGGTGTTTGCTTTTGGTTAAGTCTTTGCATGTTGGAAGCAGCCCAGCAGAGGGGGTGCAGATCTCCTTTTTCAGATAGGTTTAGGAGAGGGTTTTGCATTGAAACACATTAATGGCTTTTGATTCTTGCACCACCAAAGTTTTCCTTGCTATCATAATGCTGGAGCTGTACACGTGACCAGGTGGTTGCTGTCACCCGACTGGCACCCGTGTGAACGTTGACTGAAATATTTACTTTGCTGCTATTTGGAAACAGTCAGAGAAGTGCAGGTCCCTCATCAATGCTTAAACAGTGCTTAATGGACAATGTTCTCTTTGACCTCTGATAGTGCTGCTTGAGCAAGAATTGCAAAATTTAGCCTTTGGAGAACAGCCAAGTGACAGGGCAGGTTCTTGCTACGTGTCAGAGATGTGCAATTTATAAAGCAAGCTGAGAGCAGAGCTGAGCCTGAGGAACAGAAAGAGATTTTGAACTTTTCCCAGAGGCCAGGAAGTCATTTCAGGTTTTGGGTGCATTTCTCCCAGAGAAGCACTTGCAGTAACAGAGTTCAGGCTCTCAGCTGAAAACAAATAACTACTAGAAGAAGCAGTCAGGGTTGCTTCTTCCACATACATGCGGTGGTGGTGAGCCTGGCAGAAACTGATGTTGTATTAATTATCAGGGGAAATATTTCCTGAGCTGAAAATGAAAATGCTTGGTAGAATCCAGATGGGTTACTTCTAGAGCATCACAAAGCAAACTGGGCTGTACACTCTGGCAAGACCCAGTTGTGCCTTGCAGCCTGAGTCTTTCCTTGTATCAGAAGCAGCCAGTGGTTGGGAACTCAAGTTCAGTTCTTCCCTTCCATGTGCAGTTCAGGATCAAGAAGCTGAACTCTGCGGGGTAACAATTAAGCACAGGGAAACACTTCACCAGGCAGTGGAAGTTTTCACCTCCCTGGTTTTGAAGATTCCTTTGAAAGATTCCTTTTAAAATAAACAACTGCTTGTCCCACCTTTGGCACTGAACTAAAGAGGATTTAACATAAAGCAAGAAGCAAGTCTTCAGGCCAAGCCAGAACCTGGTGCCAAGGCCTCCATCCTTGCCTGCCCCAGGAAAGTTCAAAAGCAGCCAAGAACCCAAATGCAGTTTGCAGCATGGATGCTTTATCTTATCATACACCCAGATGATGGAGACCAATCTCTGAATATTTTTTTCATAGCAAGGCAGCTGCTGTTGGGCAAATACCATTCTGCAGGGTGATCCCCATGTCCTTCTCACCTCTGAACAAATCGCTTTGTTGTCCTCTGTCTTATATGGAGAACCTCAATAATTCACCCAGCTGGATCTACTGTTGCCTTACGTTTGCTTTGCCCTGACACGAGTAGTCACAATATGTATTGCAGAGATGATGTGCATGCTCAGCAGAGAAAGTGGAGGGTGTATTTGCATTTGCTATTTGTAGTTGGTAAAGGTGGATTTTTAGCTCATTATTTTTAATGGTTGCTCCACGGAATGGCAATTGCAAGCTTTCTGCCAGCTGGTAATAACCCTCCTGCGCTTTTATGGCATCTCCTGTCTGAAGATCTGAAAGTATTTTTAAAACATTAGCTAATTATGGGTGACAACACACCTCTCAGGTAGATGAAGGGATAAAGCAGCAGCAAACTTCCCCCAGTGCTGGAATAGAGCCACGTTTTGGCTGCTGCCAGCCGGGCAAACAGCAGCACGGGGAAGGGAATGGAGCAAGGTGTCGAAGCGTAAATTCCTGAAGATGGAGTTTGTGAGCCTTGCGTGGGATTTCCCCTCCTGAGAGTTATCAGGTGGTCTCTTGCTTGTGACTTTGAGACATCTTTAAAGTTGTATTTGCCACACGGTTTTAGTTTTCTCCCCAGCTAAAAGGAAGAAAGTGAAGAGACAATAGTGTGGCTTCTCCCAGCCCCAGAGGAGAGCTCACAGCTCCAGGTTCTTTCCATAAGAAAACCTGTTATTTTTACAGTGCTTTGCCCATTAGAGCTGGCTCCTCTTATCCCAGTGTGTGGCTGAGATAGGTGAGCTCAGTATCCACTGAGCTGAGAGCCTCTGGCCTCTCCCTGCTGCAGCTTTGTGAGCCACAGCTGCTTTTTCAGAGCTCTAGCTTGGAAGCCTCCACCAGATCTTTCCTTGTTGCATTAGGAAAATGACTCCGACTTTCATGGAGCACATGGCACTTAAGGACATGGTTTAGTGGTGGACTTGGGTCAAGCTTGGACTCAAACCAGGACAGCAGTGTTAGGTTTATGGTTGGACTCGATGATCCTAGGGGTTTTTTCCAACCTACATGATTCTGTGATTCATGGGGCTCAACTGCAGTTCAGGCTCCTTGACATAGTAGCAAGGATTGACTTTGCTTCTCAAAGATGCTTCTTAAAGAAGGTGTTGCCCCAGCTTACAAAACCCCAAATAAGCAGTTTGTAGCTCTTGGTAATAAGACAGTCAGAAATATAGAACACCAAACATAGCGAAAACAAAACAGAAATAAAATCCACGCTCCTCACCCATAATCATGAACTGTACCAAAACCCACCCCAACCACTGCTCTGTCCCAGCACTTGCTCTTCCTCCACACACTGGCTTTGATTCCACTTCCCCAAAGTCCCACACCCCACGTACCAGCTCTGAGCTGCGGTTGCCTTGCGGTGCTGTATCACTGTTTATTTGTCATGCTGCTTGTTGCTAGGGCCATAGAAACTCAGAGACTGGGGACCAGGAGGGAGGACTCGGCTCTGGGCAGCCAAGCTCCTCATTTCACAAGGCATCGCATCATCCAGCTGCTGTTCTGCACCAAGTGAGTGAGGTTTTCTCCCACTATTCTTCCTTTTGGTTATGTGCTACCAAGCACTATGTCCTGGGGGCTAGAGATGCTCTAACTTGCTGTCCAAATGTCTTTGATCAACTTTTGCCTGTATGTTCTTTGTGCCAGCATTGTTCCCAAACACAAATAGCTCTCCTCTCCTGTTCTCGCTCCCTTCCTTGGGTGTCACCTTCCGGATGCTCTTCCTATTTTTATCTGTTGACCTTGTGCAATGTAGAGCTGAGTATTTTCAATGCATTTACAGTACCTGGTTATGATGTTTTGGGAACTTCTAGGCTTTTTTGGAGAGGGCTTGGCTTTATGCCCCTCTCCACCCCCCAGGAAGCACACTTGTGTTTTCATGGTCTCTGAGGGATGTATTTACCTATAACCATGAAGATGATGATGTGGAACTCTTATGAGGAGTCACTGAGAGAACTGTGGTTGTTGAGCCTGGAGAGAAGGAGGCTGAGGGGAGCCCTTCTGGCTCTGACAGCTCCTGACAGGAGGCTGGAGCCAGGAGGGGTTGGGCTCTGCTCCCAAGGGACAAGGGACAGCACAAGAGGAACCGGCCTCCAGCTGCCCCAGGGGAGGTTTAGGTTGGAGGTGAGGAACAATTTCTTCCACCCCCTGCAGGGCTGTCCAGGGCTGTCCGAGGCTGCCCAGGGCAGGGGTGGAGTCCCCGTGATCCCTGGAGGGGTTTCCAAGCTGTGGTGCTGAGGGCCAGGGGTCAGTGGTGGACTTGGCAGTGTTAGGTTTATGGTTGGACTTGATGATTTTAAAGGTCTTTTCCAACCTAAATCATTCTATGGTTCTGTGATTACAAGGATGACTTCAGGGAGTCCTGACACCTTGTCAGATTAGCTGGTTTTGTTGCCAGTGGTTGCAGTGAGCACAGCAGAGTGCCCAGTAACAGGTTCTTGCTGTGGATGCTGCCACTTACCCAGACCAAACTCTACTTTTAGCATGGGAAGTGTATCCAAGACACTCTTGTGTCTATGGAAGCCCATAGTGTGCGTGTATGAGGTGTAGGGGTGGGGATTCATTGTTTTCAAACCCCCTTTGGGGTTGTTTTCATCCAGGGAAGTAAAAGCATCCTGGATTTGTTAGATCTTGATGTGTTTGCTTCAAACACCAAGCCGCTTTTTAAGAATAAAACCAGCCAGTTTAATCCAGTAGAGCAAAGGGGAAAAGACTTGATTGCAAGATCAGAAATGATTTTAAGAATAAATCACAGGAAAAAGAAAAAAAAAAAAGGATAAAATCAGGAGTCACCAGGCACTTTGCAATGTTCCTTTGTTCTAGCTGTCACTCAGGGCTTCCCTGCAGCCATCTGCAGCAAGGAACAAGGCAGAGCACAGCCTCTCCCCTGGAGTTCCTGGGAGCCTGTCTCAGCCCTTGGGCAGAGCTGCAGCTCAGCCCTCTCATGGTCCCACAAGCTGGCTGCCCGCAGGGTCCCTGGGGCCAGCACAAACCCCTCTCCTCTTCTTGCAGGTAGAATCACCTCTGTCAAACCCCTGTAGCTTCCTTCCTCATCCTCCTTCCCAGCTCTCTGTATAATTTGCTCTGGTTCAGCAGGCAGGTAAGATGTTTGCTACCATCAGTGCGAGAGCCCTGAGCCCATCCCCAATCCCTCCTCAGCTTCTGGCCTTTGACTTGCTCAGTCCCACGGCTCCGTTTACCCCAGGGCTCAGAAATCTTCCCAACCAGTCTAATCCAGTCAAACCAGATGAGCCAGAAATGTGGGTAAACCTCCGGTACCTGCTGCGGCGGAGGCCCGGCCAGCCTGGCGGCATCGCGGCCCTTGGCAAGATGCCCCGGCACAGCTCTGGCTCCTGGGGGGGACTTTGGTGGGTGCTGGGCTTTGAAGCTGCCAAATCTCAAAAAGCACTCCTCATTTTAATGAAGTTTTATCATCTTCTCTGCTATGTACCTTCAAATGTTGTCTCTTTGCTAATGCCTTTCACAATTCTTTTTCCTCTCTCTGCAGGAGCCGGTGACCTCTCCTGCCAGATTGCCTCCAGATGTCCAGCAGGGAGCAGGGTGAGTGATCCTCATGAGCTCCTCACCCCCCTTCTCAGCTGGCAAAGCCCCTGACCCCTCTCACTAATGTATTTTTAGTCAGTTTAAATGAGCATCATCCATAGCCCCTGTCAGGAAGTTGGTCCCACCGCCTCCATCCCTGGCTGCGCTTTCCCCTTTTCCATCTCCTTCGGACCATCTCGGGGAACTGATCAGGATTTAAATCAGGATTTTAAATGATTAAGGTTGTTTTAAGTTGGACCTTTTAAGATGACCTCTGCAGCCGTAGCTCATGGTAGGATGGCTGTGACAGGGACCTGCAGGGTGAGGAGGAGATGTGTGGACTGATGCCCTCCATGCCAATGGCCTCCAGAGCTGCATAAAGCAGGAGAAAAATTGGCTGCAGGGCAAAAATCTTTTAAAATGTGAAATAATTGGAAGTCAACAGATGAGAGCCCTGTGCCCACTCCCACCCTGTGTCAGTCAGCGTGGTTTAGTGGTTTTGATAGGGCTGGAAATAAGGTTGGACTTGATGGTCTTGAAGGTCTCTTCCAGCCGGAACGATTCTATGATTCTCTCCCTGCTCTCCTCGCTGCATCCCGGGTAGCAGAAATTTGCCAACATGAGGCTTTTCCTCGGGTTCTTTATCTGCATCACTATTCCAGGCTGCTTTTTTATTTGCTCCAGATGGACTCCAATAGTTTCCTATCTTCCTTCTTTGGTCTTTTTATCTTTTATTTCAATCCAAATGATTTCTGCTCTTCTTGCCAAACTATATATTGTATCACATTCCTTCCTTCTTCAGACACAATATCCTCCTTGACCCAGGCTGGCATGTTTCCACCTGCCCTGTTGTGTCTATCCCTTCTACAAACTCTTATTTCAAGGTTAAAAGCAGAACCAGACAGATGTGCTATCCCATTGTCTGTCATCCCAGTTACATAAAGTGTCTCTTCACCATCAGGGGGACAAATTCCCATCCCTTAAACCTCTGCAGCCACCCGGGAGGGCTGGACAGAGACCATCACTTTAATATAAATGTTGAGGGGTGTTCTTGCTAAGGATCCCTTTGAAGTGAATGGTCTGTCTGTGTGTACACCCAGCCTCTCCTCCAGGTTGCCTCCTGCCCTTGCGTGGCCCTGCATGTGCCAAAAAGAACATTTAAAAGTTCTAAATTGTTTCTGCTTGACAAGTCAGGACGGTGTTTAATTGCAGATGCACCTTTTGTCTTCCAACACCGCCTGCTTTAGAGCAAAAGGTATTTCTATTATTTGTTTCAATTTGTTATTTCTCATCTTCAATGGTTAGGGAAAAAAAAAGTAAAAATGTGAAAATCTTTCTGAGTGATATTTCCAATGTTGTCTTTGCATACTTTAATCTTTTGGGGTAAAATTATAGATGATGGATAAAATTATGGATAAATGAAAGCAAAGGCCTTATATAGCTGCAGACAATTTAACAGATTATGCTGGATTTGCTCTCAGCGCTTCTGTTTTCTGTTTTATTTTACAGAAGAGAAATGAAAAGTAAGCAAATTATCCTAATATCTCCAGCAACAAAACAATAAAAAGCAAGCAAGGAAGTGCTCTACTGATGGGTTCAAACTAACTAGTAAGTCAAAACTAACTCAAGCAAACCATAATATTGGGGTAATTGACTCTAATTTCAGAGTAAGTTAATTGGTCCACAAGCTTGTGAGGGTTGTGTGCATGAGGAAGAACCTTGGCTTGAGTCTTGAGTATCACTGTGACTATCAATGGATATCAGTGATATGCACTGGCATATTTGGACAGCTGAAAGTAGATCTGATATCACTGTGACAAATCCTTAATATGGAGCTAGTTCCATTAAGTGAAAATGTATTTAAACTGTACTTTTGGGGTATAATACTTAGAAATAATTTCCTTTGCATACGCTGAAATTTTCTCCTGTAGAAGTGCTTTTTTAACATGAGATAATTTGGGTCTGTTTGTAGTAAGGAAAATATTTTAATGTTGCTATCTGAGCTGCTTTGACTCAATGTTTTGTTTTAACAGATACCCTTCCCAAAAGAGAAATGCAATTTAAATTTGCTTAATAGCTAAATAATACATAAGAGAAGTGAAAGAATGAATGCCTTTATAGACTCAGACCCAAACAAGTGCCAGCTAAAAGACAGACTGTTATCTGTGGCTTTGCTCTGATGTATCCGAGGCTGTCGTATCCATGGCCCCATCTTAATTTGTTATTCACACTGGAAAGGAACTACAGGGTCTGCTGGGAGATCTTTTCATTGCTGCTGTTAAAAAAAGGCCATTTTCTTTGCAAGCCATTTGTCTCTGCCTTGTTTATAACAGCAGGAGGTATGGCTGCACATGTCTATCATATTTTAAAGGGCTGTTGGTGATAAGATCATGAAAAGAATGAAGATTCTGTGCAACCACTTGAGTCCAACAAGCTGTATATATCCAGTACCACAAATGGATTGTTCTACTTTTCTCTCATTTTAAATATACAGTCATTTCCAATAAGGCTGTCAGGTACAAGCATAGGTATATATACAGAATAGAGACATTGTCTGTGCAGAGTTGTTAAGTGGATAATTAACCAATAAGGGTATCAGGAACATCTTATAAATGATAAGTATTCCTCTAGCTTGGATGAATCGTTAGCAATAAATCTGTAAGAGGTTTTGTGGAAATTCCCCCCCAGTTACAAGCAAAGCAGTACCACAAATTTCCTGTTAACTTGTTGGTAGGTAGAGGAAGGCACCTGGGAACTGCCCACTCTGTAATGACTCACAGTAAAGCAATTGCATGGGTTAGAGATTTCACTCGGATGGGGGTAAAGATCATCTCCATCTATGCATGGAGAATGTTGGGTTATCTGGCATGCATCACACACAGCATGAAATAAGGTAGATTTTCAAGGGGGGATAGAGACAAACCCACAACTGACCTAGAACTGATGGTTGCCATAAGGCAACTCTCTGGCAAAACCAACTCTCTGGACTGAAAATACAGAGTCTTGCCACTTGCTCTGCCTATTGCTGGTCACACGAAGCCTATATATCCCTACAGATGCTTTGCCAAGAGGCCAAGCAGTGCCCTTACTAGTCAAATCACTGTGATATTTCCTGTGAAGCTGTGATCTCATTAGTAGGTACCTACTGTTGCACCACATTCTTTTGAACTTTCTCCTCTGCAACAAAGACACGGGGAAATTTCAGACAAGTTCAGTCACATATTAGCAAAGGCTTCATTACAAATGTTTGGTTTTCTCCTTAGCACCCTGAAAGACCTTTGTGTTTTTCACTAGGTTTCTGGTCTCTAATGGTGAACTCCCATCTTTTTTTCTTGAGTAGGATGTCCTCCAGGGCCTTGAGACACACCCAGAATGAACATGCTCTCTTGACCGCACTTCCAACATCTGCCAGCGTTAGGGAGAAATATTAAGCAAAGCCAAGCTATGATTACATTATGTATTGCATTTTCTGTCACCAGCCAATCTACTAAATGAACGTTTAAAAATGTTATTAGCGTTCTTGTCTACCCTCTGACCCTGCTTTTGTCTTCACTCCAGAGAAGGACTGCAAATAATGCCCCGTGACATTTAAATGCACTCCCCTAGCATGAGCTGTTTCATGTGTTAGATTCAACCTTCACAATTAAGGGCATGAATAGCTGGAAAATAAGGGTCTGTTTCTTTGCCACAGCTCAGCTGTTCATTAGGTGGTGGAGCTGAAATCTGCGATAAGAATCAGAAGGCAGAGCCAAACTGATAAGTGGTGTAATCCTGTTGATGGAAGGAAAAGAAAACCAGCTGGGATTTTTCACCCTTTGTTTCTTTAATTAAGTCTAGACTAGATGTGTCGTGCAGCTTGGAAATATCTGGAAATATTTACCAAGTTGCATTGTGATTATGATGTCAATAATTAAATTAAAAGAATGAGCAGAGAATGGATTTAGGGAAGAAAAGAAATATCTGATTTGCAGAGCTGTGCTGCTTAATGGGAACGTCACTGAGCTTCAAAGACAGAAATGTTCTTTCTTCTGAGTTTGTAAAATTTCTTCTAGACAGCATTTCTGGTTCCCATGAAACTTGAAATTTATATCACTAACACCAGAGAAGTGATGTGGATGAGGAGAGTTCACTTCTTGCCCTCTTGGCTTTCCATTTGAAAAATAGAATACCCATTTCTGCCTTCAAAAGGATTGCTTCAGCAAAGCTCAGATAGTATAAGAAATAACTACAGAGTTTTATGAGCTCTAGTCTGAGGTTTTAGTATCCACAGATTGTACACAATTTCAATCTATTCCTACATATTTTAAAGCCTATCTTTAATAAAGATAGCTAAGGCTTCAAAGCCATAATGACTTATGTGCGTGTCTAACTTTAGCTTAGGGGATAACTTCAGATGAGTATCTGTGTGCTCTAACTATAGTAAAAGAGTGGCAGGAATGGAGTTTTCTGTTGGTACTTGCTATAACAAAGAAGAAGAAATAGCAATCGACAAAGAGTAAGCAAAAAACCCAACTGTGGAAGCATGAAGTTACTCATAATGTGAATCAGATATGCAAATTACTCTTCTCTCTGCTTCTCCATTAACTGGAGTACTTAACACCTCACCTGATGACAAGTCAGATGTTGGAGGTATGATCTGTCATCAAAGCTGACAGTGACACTTACTGTTTGGGTTTTTTCCAAGAAAAATCTTTTGAGAGCAGGTGAGTGACTGGATCCTCTGGATTCATACCAGAGGTGCATGTTTTCACTGTTAACTAGCCTATAAATGAGCTGGTTAATTAACAGGCAGACTGAGTAGCTTAGACTATTCCAAATGCAGGCTTCAAAACTGCTCTCTTTGACAGCTTATTTATTTAAGTTCACACATATTCAACTAGTTGATCCGTCAAAAAAAGTCTAAAGGGAATGTGCCTTTATCTGCTATTTTCCCTCAAACTGGAAAATATGTTTCTAAAATGAAAGATTTTTTTTTAATTCTTGTAACATTACAAAAATTATTGATTCAGGTGCATTCCAAGCTTTCTATTAATCTGTATTTCTGTCATTTTTTACTGGCAGAAAAATTAATTACTATGCTTAATTGTGATCCTATCTGACAGAATCCTGTCTCAGAAGAGACCTGCAATTTGCAGTGACAACAGAGGGCTAAGATTTTGCAGGAATAAATTCTAAGAAAAGTAGATGTCATCTATATATATACAGTGGTGCAATGAGATTATAGGGGATACTTTTTGGAGGGGTTTAAAGAAAAGGGATAGGTCACAAAAATACAGCAAAAGCTGTAACAAAACAATAGATAGCAATGTACTCTGAAACAAATAATGACAAAAAAGATAGACAAATATATTGATTTGGGGACTTGTTTACAGTCTGACACAGATTTATTTCAATAACAGTTCTCAAAATAAGGCAAATTCTACCTTTAATTCATATCTTGCAAGATAGCAACATTCAAATCAGTATTTTCCTGCTATTAGAATACGCATGTCCTTTACTTCTGTAGGTCCTAATGAGTGGCTAAATTCCAAAGCACTGAGCTGGATACACTGAAAATGTAACTACCTGCAGATGTTGTCATTTAGGCATTTATTTAGGTGCACATTAGGTATTCCTAAATATGTAGTAAAAGAAAATTCCACTTATTGACTGCCTAATTTCAGAGACCATAACCAGTTCAAGGTGTTCCTGGAGCACAGGCTATGGTGAGGATCCCATTGCAGCCCAGCTGCTAAAAGCTAAAGAATTCCAGATGTGCTGGGGCAGAGAGGGAGGACGGGGGGGTATGACTCCAGGCACAGAGGAGGGTGTTCATGAGGCAGGAAAGAGCCCTGGATTTTGGCCTCCCTTCTTGGGATTATACTTTAATCAATAATTGTTGAAGGTAGAGAGGAGCAGAGCCCGTTGCCTATCCCGTTGAATCCATTGCCCGTTGCAATCCCGGATCTCAAAATTGCTTCTCGGAGACCTCCTCCACATCCCTCATCCAGATGGGCTGGTGAAACCTGTTAGACAGCACCCTCTCACCACACGGGCTCTCCTCCTGCTTGCTTGCAACTCTTCTCAAGCTTTGTTTACTCATTGGAGATATTTAAATACCACGTATATGGGAACAGCCGTGTCGGTGGGAGGCTCTTGGGGCACATTGCTCTGCTCCCAGGAGCATGATGCATCCTTTGCCTACTGGGAGAGCATGTTCTTGGATTGAAAGGTCTTGTCAGCCTATTTACAAAGTGCTCCACAAACCATATCAGGAGGTCTAGCAGAAGTTATTACTTCACCCTCCAAGCCTTGCCGCGCGTACAGCCCTAGGTGATGGTGATATTAATAGCAGTGCAATACCACATTTAAAGTGTCTGCTCAGCATTTGGAGGGAGATTCAGACTAGGGACCTCAAGGAATCCCCATGACAGGGACAGCTGAGATATATACTGTTTCCCAAGAGGCAGGAGACACACGGGTGGTTCTCACGTTCTCCCTGTCACCACTGCAAATACTTCCATCCGACCGATCTCGCCGTGACCCAGTGACACTCTTTTGGTCTCATAGGACATCATCCTCTTATGCCCTTAAAAAGTGCTCGCTGCTATGTTTATGTCCAATCCTGTGGCAAGACATGGTGCCCCAGCCAAGGGAGGGGGTAACTGAGCCTCATCACAGGGCAGGAGTCCAGGAGTGCAGGGAACATGCATCAGAACCTTTGCTTATCTCAAATAATAAAAATGAGACTAGTTAAATTTCCAGAAGGAAGCCAAAGAAAAGAGTTAAAGAAAAGCCAAAACCATTTTGGTGCCATGAATTCCATGACATCAACATGAAGATAAAAGAGATGCAGAAGGAAGATAAAGAGATTAGAGTATCAGAATTATTACAAATATTCCCGGTAGCAGTGCCTGTTCCCAAGGCTGCCTGCCATTTCTCAACGATAAGATCCGGGTTTTCGGGTTTGGCTTTTTTTTTTTTTCCTGTTTGTGCTGGAAAGCTTCTAACTATTTTTTGCTTTAGCCTCCAAGATACTCATGCTGAGGAGTTCGGCCACGTCGACGAATGAGGTTGCAGAAAACTGTGAACCAAGTTGTTTTGTTGAGAAAGAGAAAAGCTGAGCTTGGGTAAGTTTTGCCACACTGGCCAAGAGTTTGCCCTTTGATAAAACTATGAAAACCCAGCCACATGCAGCCAGATTTTAAGTCTCTAAATAAAATATGGCTTGGATATAATCAGTGAGTCTTCGCTAGAGCCTGGCAGCTCCAAGAGTGGAAGCATACCGACAAAAGCCTGTGATTCTCATACCCAAGGCAGAGGTATGTGTGTTTCATGGGATTAGTAAAGAGTTTGGTGCTGAATGTCATGAGAGGTCCAATCCTGTGCTCTTTGACACCCAAGATGCATGATGTCAGTAGCTGTCAGAGCCTTGTGGAGGTTTCTGTGGGTCGGATCTGGCATCTGCTGCTGAGGAAAACGTGCACTCAGGCAGTGCAGGGTACTGCTGATGCAAGATGATACTGAAATTGAAAACAAGTCTGAAAAAAAAAAAAAGAGAGAGAGAGAAGGCATCTGCTGCTATTTTTAGAAATGATTCTCAGTGATCCTAAACCTATAGGAAAAGTGCAAGTAACACAATATTTTGATTTTATGCAATGGTCTCACAAAGAATATCTTCCTAATCAGGTTTGATGGTTGGATTTGATGATCTTAGGGGTCTTTTCCAGCCTAAATGTTTCTAGGATCCTATGATTTTTCCATTAGCTGCGTGTAGCTAAAATGTAACACAGAAATCAAAGAACCATGGAAGAATGAAGAGATCGAGAACCATGAATTAGAAATTTGTATTCTTTGTTTCACAGGGTGAGCATGTTTTTTATCCATGCACGTGAAAAAAACGCTTAATCATTCATATGGTCCTGATTTGGGAGAGCACTGTGGGTATTCAGAGAATTCCTTAAACTTGTTTCAAAAAGTAGTTTGTCTCTCATTCACTATTTGTTAGGAATACCCCTTGGTGATCCATGTCGGTCCTGAATGGAATTCCCCTTTGAGCTGGGTCCCATGCTGATAGAAGAGGTTATCCCAGGTATCATATAGGGAAAGGAGACATGCTGTAGGCATCAGGTTGTGGGAGTGAGGAAAGCTCATCAGCCTAGAGCTAGGATGAGCTTGGGAGCCTATGGAACTACGATTCCTGGAAGAGGCTCCAGCACACTTGCCTGCTGCCCTGAACTGGTCCGTATGGGAAAGCAGAAACCTTGGTGCTGCTCAAGTGTGGTATGTCAAGACCAGGATGGAGGCTCTGACATCTGCTGTGGCTGGGGAACTATTAAGGTCCTAACAGGCTGGTTCTCTTACAGGTAATTATGTGACTATATAAAGGTCATGACTTATAAATTGCCATGGACTGGACAACTGGTTAAAAAAATGCCCTGTGCTCTGCTCTTATGGGTATATTAATCCCAGACTGCTTGACTGAAGCTTTCCCATGCTGTCTAGTCATCAATCTCTTGTGTGTCCAGATTCCAAATAACTTTCTAGTGAAGGGTAAGAAAATGTTGCAGTAACAGAGATCTCTGCAGGGGGAAGTTTCTGACTTTGTGCCCTATTCTCTCTCTCTGGGGCCAGCAAAAGCAGCAAACCAAGATCCTCAGGCCCTTCCATCAGCTTCCAATGCTCAAATTATCCCATCCTCTGGCCGTCCCTTCCCCATAGCAGGGATTCCTCTGCCTCTCCCTGTTTAGCACTTCCTTAAAAATTTCAGCCCTGCAACGATGATAGTTTGAAGCCTACGAGTTTCTCTTCCTTAGATCATCTCTTAGTTAGAATTTAGTGTAAAATCAGCCAAGAGGAGACTGCAGCAATAACGCCGGGTTATCGCTACGCTGCTAACATGGGGGGTTTTTAGTGCTGAGCTGTGCAGCTGGGCACAATGCTCACTTTGAAATCCCACACCAAACACGTGACAGGTTTCATTAAAAATATTATCTGGTGATGATGGTGCTATGGAAAGAACGCTCTCATAGGCACACTTACAGACCCAGGCTGGGGAGGGAGGAGACCAAGGCGTTTTTTCCATTTTCATTACTGGTTGTAATCTATAGAGGAATGACTGGATAAGTGGGCAGATCAACACCTGACTATGAAATAAAACTTGGAGTTTAGAGTCTTATAGACCCTACCATGTGATACATCTGAACGTGGGCACATACAGCATCACAGAATTGTTTGGATTGCAACGGACTTTTAAGATCAAGTCCAAGCATTAACCCAGCACTGCCTGATCATCACCAAACCACGTCCCTCAGCACCACATCTCCACGTGTAGATACAAGGAGTACAAACTTTAGAACAGGTTTATACAAATGCTCTCCCAGTCAGGAATTAATGAAGAATAGCCAAGGAATAGCTATTTACCAATGTATAACACAGTTTCTTATCAACAAAGTTTAGAAAAGCAGTCTCCAGATGCATCAATCAATTGCTACTTGAAATACTCCTTGCAGCATCAAAGAATAAGATATTTTACCCTTGGCTTAATCCTAACACGTCACTATGTTCAACACATAACTCTCCAGAGTGAGCAGAGATCAAGCTGACTGAGAAAACTAACACAAAACTGACACAAAGTGACTTCCAGAGAAAACATCTGAAGATATAATGAGAAGGATGGGAAACTAAACATGAAAATCTACATGGGGAAGCTCAGTCTTTCAGACCTAGCGTGTGACCACAATCAACGTGAAGGCAAATAGAAAAGGACTCAGATGAGAAGGTGAAAACCAAAGCACATAAATTGGGAGGTGCAAGAGGAAGACTGTAGCAAAGCAAAAAGTAGTAGTCTCATGCAAGCTTCCATTTTTTCTTTTTTTAATCTGGATTTATACCAAAAGATTAAATTTGGTCTTTGCTTTGAGGTTAGAAATGAAAGCCCCAAAGAGCTTCTCAGATGTTTTCTTGGTGAGTGACTGAGTATCACTCTGCCTTTAGAGGTGTACAGTTTGCAGACTGTACAGGGCTGAGGACCAGGCAGAAAGTATGAGGCTGCTGAACAAACACTCTGTCTACCTTGTAATTTTTTTGAGCATATATTGTGTTGCTTGCAGGCATGACAATTAGTAACATAAAAGAAGTGCCACTTTCAAGGTGATTTTCCACAGGTCAGGCCATGCTTTTTCAGAATATGGTGCTCCTGATTTGTTAGGAGAGTTCAGGGGCTTGCTACGGAGTGAATCAAGCTCTGCAGCCTTGGGATACCACAGAATAGACCTCTCTATTCCTGTGGATCTGTACCTGTATATACCATTAAATTACAGTTTTTTAAATAGAAATGAAATATTTATCTGTAAAGGAACTTTAGAAGATACATCAATAACATCATGACCTCTGCAGGGGATATACACGATGAATAGCCCTGTTGAATCACACACTGCAGCACGGTGCTTATCTTCGGTGCCATCACATGTAGCAGCTATTCTGGAGACATCTCTTGTTCTGTTTCCCAGCGTTGCCATGTACTGACCTAGTTGGCATCTGCAGATGCTGCCATCAGATGCATGTTTTACACCCACCAAGGCGCTGGGATTTGTATCTGATGTGTGATCCTCTTCTTGCTTAAACTCCGGATTCATTCTTCTGATGCTCTTTTAAAAAACAGGGACATGTTTCTAGTGTGGCCTGGTTTCTGCAAATCTTAGTGGCTGCATTATTTATGCTCGAAGGCTGTTAACACAGCAGAGGTTTCATCTCTTCTCTTCTTTGCATCTTACAGGTCCTTTCCCTCTCCAGCCTGCAGCAGGTTTATGCTCAGCTTCTGGGGATGCCCCAACCCTACAGCAGCAAACAAGGGCAAACCTCCCCTTCTCCAAGGCTTGTTCCAAAGCAAGAGGAGACAGAACAGACAGAAGTGATCCACAGCTGTGTCAGCCTCACCATCTGAGTATGTGAAAGACCTGCCTGGTTTGAGAGGGTGGTAAACCTTATCAAGTTGTTTGAATTGGCAGTTTTGGCTGATAATAGAACAATAGACTGGTTGGGTTGGGAGGGACCTTCAAAGCTCACCTGGTGCAATCCCCCTGCAGGGAGCAGGGCCATCTACAACCAGAGCACGGTGCTCAGAGCCCCGGCCACCTCCCCTGCAATGGGGACAGGGATGGGGCAGCCACCACCTCTCTGGGCAGCCTGGGACAGCCTCTCATCACTCTCAGCATCACAAATGTCTTCCTTAGATTCAGTCTGAATATTCCCTTTTAGTCTAAACCATCCCCCCTTGTCCTGTCCCCACAGGCCCTGCTCAAAAGTCCCTCCCCATCTTTCTGCCAGGCCCCTTGACGCCCTGAAAGGCCCCCAGAAGGTCTCCTCAGCTGGAGCCTTCTCCTCTGCAGGCTGAATCCCCCCAGCTCTCCCAGCCTGGCCTCACAGGAGACGTGTTCCTGCTCTTGAAGGACTGTGTGTCTTGTGACTCCAAAGATCACTCAATCTGAATAGCAAAACCCCACCATTTTGGAGGGAGTTTCCTATTTTTCTTGAAATATCTTAATGTGTGGAAGCAAGCACATGTACAACTAACTTAGAAATGGTACCACTGATGGTTACCTTGGTTGGAGTTCTGAATTGGAGCTGCCTTCCCCATCACAGAGCAGCTCCTCTGTAAATACTGGAGGCAAGGAGGCTGTATGGTGGAAAGAAGGACTTGGTACATTCGGTCTTGAAGATCTCAAACATCTCTTTGAAGCCAAACGATTCTATGAAGGGTTGCTAACTGCTGCCGGGCTGGAAGCTGGTTAGCTCGTCTGGGGAGGCAGCGGTGCCCACAAAGCAGATGGGAACTCCAGGAGGAGTCTAGTTTTGCCTCCAGGGCTGTAGAGTAAATGAATTTAGATCATACATGAAAATGTTAAACTTGTTCAGTCAGTTCCCTTGCCATGAGCAGGATCCAGAGGCTTTAGAACCAGAAGGACAATTGCTTCATTCATTTCCTGAGGTTAGTTTTTTGGGGGAAAAAAAGAAAAAGAAAAGACTATTTGTAGCATTAACCTCGTGATTTCATGATCTGGTGCATGAATTGGATGACTTGGATAGCTGGAAATTCAGCTTGCTACAGCTGGCTACTGACTTAGCTCCAACTGTGACCTTGATTTGATAATATTTGTATGCAACAGAGTTTGCAGAGATGGAGTTTTGTTTTCGAGAATGTAGCTAAGGATAGAAATAAAATAAAAAAGATATGGGTAGTTTAGCCAAGATATTTGAAAACCACTCCGCTTTTCACTATAATTTAAAGCCTTTGAGCCCTACGCTAGTGAATCTAATAAAAAATAAACCATAAAATGTAATATGAAAATGACTGGGGCTAAGAGTGAGTTTGGCTCAGTTTTACTTCTCTCTTGGGCCCAGGGAAAATATTCCAACACAAGTCCAAAAGCTCCAGCATGGTGGAAAGAAAGTTCCTTGTCTTTCAGGTAGCAGATGCTACTTCAGCAATAGAAGTACACAATACTGATGACAGTGGATTTGAGGTGTTGCTTTGGCTTAGACTGCTTTTGCTAAACCAGAATTCCTCCCTAAGAAATCTGAGGGGAAAAAAAAATGTTAGAGCCATAAATCATCTAAATGAATAAAAGCCAAGGATAAATGCATACAGCTTTTGTGTAGTAAGAATTAAACTTAATTTATTAAAACTAAATGAAAGGGAGTTTTGCTGATGTCCCTCACAAGACCAGCATCAGGTAAAACCTGACCTTGAGGTGGGGTTGGTCTCTTCTCCCAAGGAACAAGCAACAGGACAAGAGGAAACAGCCTCAAGGTTGTGCCAGAGGAGATTTACGTTGGAGCTGAGGAACAATCTCTT